>CM035136.1:63661169-64261169 GCA_020205605.1 Panax ginseng
GAGCCTAATTCCCACCTTCGGCAATTATTGCCTTTTCTAGTATGGTTCCAAAGGAAGTACTTTGGAACACAGAGATTCAGCTATAGAGCCAGGGTTTCAAGCCCTGCTCAAACCTTCTAGCCTTTCTCACTTCAGTGTCCACTTGGTGTGGAGCGAATCGTGCCAGTTCATTAAACTTGGCAACATACTGGGGAATTGTCATATCCCCTTGTCTCAATTCTAGAAACCTCATATCCATCCTCCCTTGCATACTCGCGAGAAAATAGTTCTCGAAGAAAATCTCCTTGAACCCCTCCCACGTTAAGTTCCCTATATCGGCCTTAGCCTGGTTTGCCTCCCATCAGAAGTTGGCCTCTCCCTTCATCAAATAGGTTGCAAAGGCAACCTTTTGACCCTCCTCAACATTTGCTATTACAAATGCTTTCTCGATTTCTTTTACCCATGTGGGCTTCTATAGGGTCTGTGGTTCCCTTGAACTCCGGCGGACCTACTCTTTTGAAATCCTTAAAAGTAGTAGCTTGTACTACTCCAGGAATTACGGGTACATTAGCCCCCGTTCTATTAAATGCAAATTAGTTAAAAGATTAACGAACTCCTGCATTGATTAAGCTAACCACCCTCCTATTGTTGGTTAACATTAAGCATACGATTTCGTTGTCTCCTTCTTGGCGGTATTTTTGTCGTTAAAAAACAACACATCATTGTTACTTTATTCTTGTTGGTTTGTTATTATTTGTAATAAAACAACAACTCATACTCATTACTCAACATATTTCATAAAAAGATTTATATTGATTCATAACTTGTAGTATAATACTACCTTGTTTACATTACTCAGCCTTAGCTGATTACATTTCCATTCCGCAATTACTTTCCAAAAATTGGGATTTACAAAAGACTACCCTTTGTTATACAAAAGAGGGTTTTACGTCACTACTAGATACATAATATTTACATATCTATTCTACTCTAGCTATTGCTAGATTACATCTGCCGTAAGGCATTCTCAAAATCTGCTCTGGCCAAACCGCCAATAACATTTTTACTGATGGTATGACGGGTCTGTCCTACTTCTACCTGATATCCAGCTACCTGCTGCTGGAAATCTAGATGAGAACTCCTATGAATATAGGACATCCTCTCCATCTTCCGCTTCTTAGTCTTTAGCTCCTGCTTAAGATCAAAGACTTCTCCCCTCAAATCTCAGACTTTGTCCATAGCTAGGACTTTATCATCGTGCTCCTCTTCCCACATTCCTTCCATACTAGTCTTGTCCTCACGGACACTTCTGGAGTTCCTCTTTCAACTCCTTAACCTCTTGGCGAAGAATGGACATTCCTATCCAATACTGACATAAATAGCGCCTTCATTGATTCCTCCGTAGATATTTCCTCTGTAGGTGGAACCTGGGTCTCTGTAGGTGGGGCCGGATCAAAGGACATCACGCCCACCTCCTCCTCTAGCATGCCATCAAATATAGACATGTAGTCTAAGTCGCCCCGAGTCTCCACTTCGATGGTTACCAACTCTGCCCTACTGACCACGGATTTGGTAGTATCTCTATACGATTAACCTGAATCCTTACTTACTACATGTATATCTCTATACATATCATTTTCTCCTGACATCTACAATAAAACAATATAGTTTGATTAGTACACTGACGTAAAATAATAGAAATACATAACATAATATAATGCATTTTTACAAGGTTACTTTCCATCTTTTACTTCTTTATTCTTTCATAAGGTTATGACTTAAGGTTCTACCTTCCCCCCTTAAGTTTAATAACCTAGGCTTTGATACCAACTTGTAGCGCCCTAAATCCGGGTATCTTCCAACCCGACGATGGTGCTATAACTGTACAACATTCATACATTCATTCAATTGAAAAGTCTCAAAGAACGAACATAACTTCTATATATTTAAAGTAATATTTACATTTCCCAAGTTCTAAACTCATTACAAAAGTTCTTTGTCATAATATCGCTTAAATTACAACAATAGACCTATATATATTTCAAGACAACTTAGTAATCGCCTTAGCTTTTCCTTTATTCTTTTTCGATTCTTCTCTGACGTTCAGGTCTTAGTTTTGCATTCATATGGTTCAAGCAAGAGTGAACATAACTAGCTCAACAAGTATAACAATTTAATAACAACATGCTTGACACATACAAATCGTATATCTTCGATAATCGAATATAGTTATGAAGTACTATTGATAATTCAAAATAGCACTTCATCTTTTCTTTCAAAATATTTTACAATAACAACAATATTTAGTAAAACATTCACTCCGATTAGAGAGACCTCGAGTATTCATTCTTTATTGGAAAAGGACAACCCTAAGCAAGTCCGTAAGTTCGATATCACTTACGAGCACTTCTAGGTGATCGACCTATTGTACTCTATCTTGATCAACACTACATCCATTAAACGTATGCACGCGTTTAAGCATTTGGCAACCTCACGTGCACGTCTGTTTCTACCGACAAAACATTTGTTTAACATTCCAGTCTTCTTTTGAAAACCATATCAAGTAGTTGACAAAAGATAGCAACATTTGATAATACATGAATAGATTATCAGTTCATCAAGTCTAGCCAAAGGAATTGGCTTCAACTTCATCATATTTCAATTCATGCGAAAGAATACATGAATCTCAAAAACTTGTTCAGATTGAACTGAGACAAGAGTTAGAATACTTGCCTTTAGCGTCTGCTATGGTAAATTAACTTTATGTTCAAGTCGTTCAAGTCTCTACAATACATGATCACATAATGCCTTACATTAGGTCACACATAATCAAGTATGTGTATGACTATATCATACCCTTTATTTCAATCTAATTGTGTATTAGATTCATTTAATATTCGTTCTGGTTTATCATTACGCTTGCATTATATTTGACTAGGTTATCTCAACCTTTATACATCATCCATAAGGTTTAACAAAGTTTAATCAATGTTACATTACCTTCCTTAAGTTATGTTTACTTCCATTTCTTTTCTTTATACTTAGAAAATTTCATTACTATCTTTGTTCCGAGACTAGCTACTGTGGCACCAAATTTTACTTTACTTACATCTCGCCTTTGTGGCGCCGAGCTCTTAATACCATTGTCCCGGACTTAGCTGACTGCGCGAGTCCTTACTTAATAGGTCAATGACAAGCCACACACTCTCTAAAAATTTTGATATTGTTCATGGCCATGCTGCGCCTACCACTATTGAACTAAGGTTTGCTTCATGCAGCCGACTCATCAAGAGATGAGACTCAATTATTGTTCCATGTCATGGCATGTCATTTTTTGCTAGGGTTGGCGCCATGGCACCAACTCACTGCACCAGAATAATAATTTCAGTTTTGAAATTTTGTGAACTTCCCGGACGCATAACTTCTTCGTTATAAGTCCGAATTGGCTCGTTCAAAAGCCTATGGTTCACAAATTACGTACTCTACATGACCATTCAAGAATTTTATCTATTTGACTTTGTTTGCTAAAAATTCACCTAGTGGTTCATTTTTAACGTAAACGATAAACGTTCGTTAACGTTCAACGCACATTTCTTCGTTCTAAGTCGAAATTCGGTCATTTTCGAGTCCGAAACTCTTAAATGCCAATTATGACTTGTCTCTATTGGAAAACAAAGGTTTCTTGATCCAACACAAATTTGACTTTCATTCCGAGAATTTTACGTATTCGACGTTTATCGTCCAATCGTGCAAATTTCGGCAATTCTTCATTCTTATGATTTGTTCAACATTACAAATGAACTTCATTCATCATGTGAACATCTTAACATTCTTAATACAATAACTTATAATCATTGTTGAATTTTAGACTTATTCTTCACGAGTTTATAACTTGTCAACTATAAACTACTTAAGATTTCATTGTTAAGGACTTATGACAATTAAAGTTTCTTAACCATCATTTCTAATATGTTCTCAACATATAACTTAACTTAGGTATACATGATACATATAATCATATAAGTTCTTTTATATTCAATTCATTTCTCTTAATAAACTTCTTACAAGTTCATATTATTTTCACATAAGTTTATAACTCATGCTATCTTAAATGACTTATTACCAACTTAATTGGCTTAAGTTCATTACTTATTCATTCATGTTTCTTAATCCCAGTTTTCTTATCATCCTATCATGATAGAGATAGAAGATATTTGGAGAAGAAGTCTTACTTTAGAAGTCTTTGATAAGTAGCTTCTTCTTTCCTTGGCTTATGGAAGTGACTTATTTGCAGCTTAATCTCTCTAACACTTAAGCACTTTGTGATGTCTAGATTATTTGAGCAACCAACAAATGTCTTGAAAGCTTCTTCTATTTGTAGAATTTCCAAGGTTAGGGTAGTTTAGTCTTTAAAACATTCCACCTCCTTAAATCACCTCCTTACTATTCATTACTTGTAAAGCACAACTTTTATCCTACACTTGGTCATTACTTACAAGTCTTGGGCATTATTCCTAAGTCTTGGTCACCACACATACTTGGTCACCACTTATCTTGGTCATCACACATTACTTGGTCACCACATTCAACCATATCAATATGGTTTGCCCCATGGGTCATACCACTCATGGATTCTAGCTTGGGCTTGGATTAATAAATCCTTTGGGCTTTGCATTAATAAGCACTTATTGGTTCATTAATAATAGTTGGGCCTTTTCTCTCTAATTCACTTTGACTTGTATATAATTGTTTACCAATCATCCAAGTCCATTAACATTTCTTAATACATATTATTGATGTATTAATTTCGTATTCTAATTCCTATAGAATTTATATACGATATTTCATCCTTCATACAAACTCGTATAATACTTCGTATTATACTCGTTTTCATTACTTCGTACAATACCAAGTATTATACCATTATTACTTATTCTTTAACACTTCGCTTTGCTTAACGTTCATAAATTAAGTCCATGTTTAATTATTACATTTTCCATAACTAGATTTTTATTACATAATCCATCTTACCTTGTTATTCCATCATTGCGTATTTCTCGGAATCTCAAAATTATATCCCGAGCAAATACCAATGAATAGTGTTTTTTGGAAAATTTCTCGAAAAACTTTTATTTTCATCTTGGAAATTCAAACACTTTAATTCATTCACGTAGCCCAAATACTACGATATTCTAACATCAATAGGTTATACAACGACAACCATCTTGATCACACATGGAATATGATTTTATTATTATTTAATTTAATAAAATCATTTTACAATAATGCCTTACATTAGGTCACACATAATCAAGTATGTGTATGATTATATCATACCCTTTATTTCAATCTAATTGTGTATTAGATTCATTTAATATTCGTTCCGGTTTATCATTACGCTTGCATTATATTTGACTAGGTTATCTCAACCTTTATACATCATCCTTAAGGTTTAACAAAGTTTAATCAGTGTTACATTACCTTCCTTAAGTTATGTTTACTTCCATTTCTTTTCTTTATACTTAGAAAATTTCATTACTATCTTTGTTCCGAGATCTGCGCCATCGCACTGACTTTTATTTACATCTCTCTATTGCTTGGCGAGCTCTTAATCCATTGTCCCGGACTTAGTGCTTTGGTATGAGTCCTTACTTAATGGGTCAACCATTGCTACACACTCTCTAAAATTTTGATATTGTTCATGGCGCTGCGGTGCCACTTATTGAACTAAGGTTCGCTTACTGGCCGAACTCTTGCGATGAGACTCGGTTTACATTCGTGCGCATGCGCCGAAGTCATTTTTCTCTAGGGTTGGCCATGCGCAGCTTTCATCTCTCATACACACCAGATAATAATTTCATTTTTGAAATTTTGTGAACTTCCTGACGCATAACTTCTTCAAGAAGTCCAAATTGGCTCGCTCAAAAAGCCTACGGTTCACAAATTACGTACTCTACATGACCATTCAAGAATTTTATCTATTTGACTTTGTTTGCTAAAAATTCACCTATTGGTTCATTTTTAACGTAAACGATAAACGTTCGTGAACGTTCAACGCTCGTTTCTTCGTTTTAAGTCGAAATTCGGTCATTTTTGAGTCCGCAACTCTTAAATGCCAATTATGACTTGTCTCTATTGGAAAACAAAGGTTTCGTGATCCAACACAAAATTTGACTTTCATTCCGAGAATTTTACGTATTCGACGTTTATCGTCCAATTGTGCAAATTCCGGCAATTCTTCATTCTTATGATTTGTTCAATATTACAAATGAACTTCATTCATCATGTGAACATCTTGACATTCTTAATACAATAACTTATAATCATTGTTGAATTTTAGACTTATTCTTCACGAGTTTATAACTTGTCAACTATAAACTACTTAAGATTTCATTGTTAAGGACTTATGACAATTAAAGTTTCTTAACCATCATTTCTAATATGTTCTCAACATATAACTTAACTTAGGTATACATGACACATATAATCATATAAGTTCTTTTATATTCATTTCATTTCTCTTAATAAACTTCTTACAAGTTCATATTATTTTCACATAAGTTTATAACTTTATATGCTAGCTTAAATGACTTATTACCAACTTAATTGGCTTAAGTTCATTACTTACTCATTCATGTTTCTTAATCCCAGCTTTTCTTATCATCCTATCATGATAGAGATAGAAGATATTTGGAGAAGAAGTCTTACTTTAGAAGTCTTTGATAAGTAGCTTCTTCTTTTCTTGGCTTATGGAAGTGACTTATTTGCAACTTAATCTCTCTAACACTTAAGCACTTTGTGATGTCTAGATTATTTGAGCAACCACAAATGTCTTGCAAGCTTCTTCTATTTATAGAATTTCCAAGGTTAGGGTAGTTTAGTCTTTAAAACATCCCACCTCCTTAAACCACCTCCTTACTATTCATTACTTGAAAAGCACAACTTTTATCCTACACTTGGTCATTACTTAAAAGTCTTGGGCATTACTCCTAAGTCTTGGTCACCACACATACTTAGTCACCACTTATCTTGGTCATCACACATTACTTGGTCACCACATTCAACCATATCAATATGGTTTGCCCCATGGGTCATACCACTCATGGATTCTAGCTTGGGCTTGGATTAATAAATCCTTTGGGCTTTGCATTAATAAGCACTTATTGGTTCATTAATAATAGTTGGGCCTTTTCTCTCTAATTCACTTGGACTTGTATATAATTGTTTACCAATCATCCAAGTCCATTAACATTTCTTAATACATATTATTGATGTATTATTTTCGTATTCTAATTCCTATAGAATTTATATACGATATTTCATCCTTCATACAAACTCGTATAATACTTCATTATTATACTGCTTTTCATTACTTCGCATAACACCAAGTATTATACCATTATTACTTATTCTTTAACACTTCGCTTTGCTTAACGCTCATAAATTAAGTCCATGTTTAATTATTACATTTTCCATAACTAGATTTTTATTACATAATCCATCTTACCTTGTTATTCCATCATTACGTATTTCTAAAAATCTCAAAATTATATCCCGAGCAAATACCGATGAATAGCGTTTTTTGGAAAATTTCTCAAAAAACTTTTATTTTTGTCTTGGAAATTCAAACACTTTAATTCATCCATGTAGCCCAAATACTACGATATTCTAACATCAATAGGTTATACAATGACAACCATCTTGATAACACATGGAATATAATTTTATTATTATTTAATTTAATAAAATCATTTTACAATAAGATCCGAATTTCTCGTTGTTTACATTCTTCCCCCCTTATAAAGATTCTCGTCCCCGAATCTCATCTTACTACTAACCAAATAGATGAGGAAAATTTTTCTTCATCTTTTCTTCTAGTTCCCACGCTGCTTCTTCAAATATTGTGGTTCTTCCATAATACTTTTACAGATGGTATTACCTTGTTCCTCAGAACTTGTTCCTTTCTATCAATGATCTGCATCGGCGACTCTTCATATGATAAGTCTTTCTCGATATGAATCGGCTCATACTCGATTACATGCTTATAGTCCAACTTATATGGACGTAATACAGATACGTGAAACACATTATGTATTCATTCTAGGTCTGGAGGTAATGTTATCATATATGCTACCTCTCCCACCCGTTTTAATACTTCAAATGGTCCTATAAACCTTGGACTTAACTTTCCCTTCTTTCCAAAGCGTATCTTTCCTTTTCAGGGAGATACCTTTAGAAATACATACGAGCCCACCTCAAACTCTTGGCTTAGTCTATGTGAGTCTGCATACTTCTTCTATCTGTCCTAAGCTGTGACGAGACGCATCTGTTACTTTATCACATCCGCTGTCTGCTGCACCAATTCTGGTCCTAACATCCGGCATTCTCCCACCTCATCCCAACATAAAGGTGTTCTACACTTTCTCCCATACAAAGCTTTATACAGCGGCATGCCTATGCTTGCATGATAACTGTTGTTATATGCAAACTCTACTAGTGGTAGGTGATCATCCCAACTCCCCTTGAAATCCATGACGCAAGACCTCAACATGTCTTCTAACGTCTGAATTGTCTTTTTGCTCTACCCATCAGTTTGTGGATGATAAGTCGTGCTTAACCTCAGCTGTGTTCCCAACTGCTCTTGCAAACTCCTCCAAAAGTTCGATGTGAATCATAGATCACGATCTTCCATAATAGATACCGATACTCCATGTCTGGAAATAATTTCCTTAACATAAAGTATAGCTAACTGGTCTAAGTTATACTTGACCCTAATTGGCAAAAAGTGAGCCGACTTCGTCAATCGGTCCACTATTACCGAAATTGAATTGTACCCTTTCTGCATCTTCGGAAGTACCACCACGAAGTCCATAGTGATATGTTCTCACTTCCATTCTAGAATCTCCAATTACTATAATAAACCATTGGGTCGTTGATGTTCGGCCTTAACTTTTTGACAAGTTAAGCACCTATCACATACCCTGCTATTTCTCTCTTCATATTTGGCCACCAAAAACTCTGTCGAAGGTCTTGATACATCTTAGTGCTACCAGGATGTATCGAGTACCTCGAACTATGAGCTTCTTGTAACACTTGCTCCTTTAATTCTGTCTCATTCGGAACCCAAATTCTTCCCTCAAATCTTAATAATCCCTCATTATCAAGACTATATTTAACCTCTTCCTTCTCGGATAACCACTTCTTTATTTGGTTACACTCATCCGTCTTGAGTTGTACCTCCTTGACTCTTTCTACTTGGTTGATTGCATCTCCGTCGCAAAGAGTAACTGCCCCGAATCACTCGGCATCTTCACTTCTATTTCCATCATAGCCATCTCTGTTATTAACTCATTTTGAGCCGTTAACATAGACAACTTTTCCCGACCCTTCCTACTTAAGGCGTCAGCAACTACATTGGCCTTTCCAGGGTGATACAGGATTTCACAATCATAATCCTTTATCAACTCCAGCCATCTTCTCTGTCTCATATTCAACTCCTTCTGAGTGAAGATATACTTTAGACTTTTATGGTCCGTATATATCTCACATTTTTCCCCATAAAGATAATGTCTCCATATCTTTAGGGCAAACACTACTGCGGCTAGTTCCAGATCATGAGTAGGGTAAACTTTCTCATAATCCTTCAACTGCCGAGATGCATACGCAATGACTTTTCCATGCTGCATAAGCACACAACCAAGTCCTTTATGTGAAGCATCACTATACACTACAAAATTTCCCGTGTCATCTGGCAATGACAAAACAGGAGCTTCACTTAATCTCTTCTTCAGTTCTTGAAAACTGTCTTCACATTTATCCGTCCATACGTATTTCACCGTCTTCCTTGTTAAGTTAGTCAACGAGGTAGCTATCTTCAAAAAATCTTGGATAAATCTTCGATAGTACCCTGCTAAGCCTAGGAAACTACAAACCTCAGTCAGCATTTTCGGTTGTTCCTAATTCATTATTGCTTCCACCTTCGCTGGATCCACTGAAATCACCTCTTGGTCAATGACATGACCTAAAAACTACACCTTTTCCAGCCAAAATTCACATTTGGTGAATTTCGCATATAACTTCTCCTTCCTTAGTGTCTCCAACACTAATCTTAAGTGTTCGGTATGATCTTCTAGCGTCTTAGAATAGACTAAAATATCATCGATAAACACTACGACGAACTTGTCCAAATATAATTTGAACACTCTATTTATCATATCCATAAATGCAGCAGGTGCATTCGTCAACCAAAATGACATCACCAGAAACTCGTAATGACCATAACGAGTCCTGAATGCAGTCTTTGGTATATCTTCCTTCCTAACCTTCAACTGATGATACCCCGTTCGCAAATCTATTTTAGAAAAATACTTTGCCCCTTTTAATTGATCAAAGAGATCATCGATCCTGGGAAATGGGTATTTATTCTTTATCGTTAACTTGTTCAACTCCCGATAGTCGATACAAAGCCTTAACGATCCGTCTTTCTTCTTGACAAACAACACCGGTGCTCCCCATGGCGAAACACTTGGTTGAATGTACTTCTTGTCCAATAGTTCCTGTAGCTAAACCATTAGTTCTTTCATTTCCACAGGCGCCATACTTGCAGACGCAGGTGCCCTTGAGACCGATCTTGCCTCACAAACGGTGTCATCATAAATTCGATCTCTCTATCCGGCGATAACCCCGGTAACTCACTTGGAAATACATCCATGAATTCGTTTACTATAGGTATTTGTTCCATGGTTACTCTCACTCTCTGGGTATCAACAACATGGCATAGATAACCTACACAACCCTTCCTTAAAAGTTTTCTAGTTTGTGTCATCGTAAGGAAACACGGATGTCCCGACAATTTACTACCGTAAAATACTACAGGAGGTTGCTTCAACGTCCCAATGCTCACACATTTCTTTTGGCAATCTATAATTGCTCCATGGTTAATCAACCAATCCATCCCAAGAATTACGTCGAATTCTCCTAACTTTATTGGTATTAAATCTACCGATAACTTACAACCATGTACCTCTACGCAACAACTCCTATGATTATCTTCAACAGGAATTATCTCTTCGTTTGCTACCTTAATGTTCAAAAGTATAGGCAATTTTTCGGGAAATAATTCTAATCGTCTAGCAAAATCACATGCTATAAACGAACAAGTAGCACCTGAATCAAATAAAGACGTATGCATTTATATTGTTGATCGAATAATACCTGCAGAATTACATCCCCGATGCCACCGCATCTTGGACCGTCATATTAAAAGTGCGGGCCATTGATTTCCCATTGAGTTGGACCACTAATAGCTAACTTCCCGCTTATTAGGTCCCTTATTTCCTTCTATCCCATTCTTGAGTGAGTTCTTTGCTATGTGGTCACCGATCCACATACAAAGCATCCGTGATTTTTCTTTGGATTGGGACAAGTTAGCGAAATGTGCCCTTCCCCGTCCATAATTATAATATACCGCCTTACCTTTGAGATAGACTCCTAAATGAGTCTTCCCGCAGGTTTTACAGGCCTCCATCCTCCTCTTGGAGTCCCCTTGTTTCACTCTGGTATTCCCAGAGTTAAAGCCCTTTCTCTTCTAACTGTCGCCACTTCCATTGGCTCTCTCGGTCTTGGTTCCTCCATCAACACAGCCTTTTGTCTTCTTATCTTTGTGGTACTGGCTAAGAGCCTAATTCCCACCTTCGGCAATTATTGCCTTTTCTAGTATGGTTCCAAAGGAAGTACTTTGGAACACAGAGATTCAGCTATAGAGCCGTGGTTTCAAGCCCCGCTCAAACCTTCTAACCTTTCTCACTTCAAAGTCCACTTGGTGTGGAGCGAATCGTGCGATTCATTAAACTTGGCAGCAACATCTTTGGGAACCGTCATATCCCTTGTCTCAATTCTAAAACCTCATATCCATCTTCCTTTGCATACTCATGAGAAAATAGTTCTCAAGAAAATCTCCTTGAACCCTCCCACGTTAAGTTCCATATATCTACTTCTAGCCCGGTTTGCCTCCCACCGTAAGTTGGCCTCTCCCTTCATCAAATAGGTTGCAAAGGCAACCTTTTGACCCTCCTCAACATTTGCTATTACAAATGCTTTCTCGATTTCTTTTACCCATGCTCTAGCCTCTATAGGGTCTCATGGTTCCCTTGAACTCCCATGACCTACTCTTTTTGAAATCCTTAAAAGTAGTAGCTCAGATTACTCCGTGAATTACGGTACATTAGCCCCCATTCTATTAAATGCACTTGCTAAAAGATTAACGAACTCCCGCATTGGATTAACCTGGACCACCCTCCGGTTGGTTAACATTAGCGCCCTGATTTCGTTGTCTCCTTCTTGGCGGCATTTTGCTGTTAAAAAAACAACACATCATTATTACTTTATTCTTGTTGGTTTGTTATTATTTGTAATAAAACAACAACTCATACTCATTACTCAACATATTTCATAAAAAGATTTATATTGATTCATAACTTGTAGTATAATACTACCTTGTTTACATTACTCAGCCTTAGCTGATTACATTTCCATCCCGCAATTACTTTCCAAAAATTGGGATTTACAAAAGACTACCCTTTGTTATACATAAGAGGGTTTTACGTCACTACTAGATACATAATATTTACATATCTATTCTACTCTAGCTATTGCTAGATTACATCTGCCGTAAGGCATTCTCAAAATCTACTCTGGCTAAACTGGCAATAACATTTCTACTGATGGTATGACGGGTCTGTCCTGCTTCTACCTGATATCCAGCTACCTGCTGCTGGAAATCTACATGAGAACTCCTATGAATATAGGACATCCTCTCCATCTTCCGCTTCTTAGTCTTTAGCTCCTGCTTAAGCTCAAAGACTTCTCCCCTCAAATCTCAGACTTTGTCCATAGATAGGACTCTATCATCGTGCTCCTCTTCCCACATTCCTTCCATACTAGTCTTGTCCTCACGGACAGCTCGGAGTTCCTCTTTCAACTCCTTAACCCTTGGCGATAATGGACATTCCTATCCAATCTTGACATAAACAAATACTTCATTGATTCCTCCGTAGATATTTCCTCTGTAGGTGGAACCTGGGTCTCTGTAGGTGGAACCGGGTCAAAGAACATCACGTCCACCTCCTCCTCTAGCATGCCATCAAATATAGACATGTAGTCTAAGTCATCTGAGTCTCCCGACTCGATGGTTACCAACTCTGGTTCTACGACTACGGGATTTGGTAGTATCTCTATACGATTAACTAAATCCTTACTTACTACATGTATATCTCTATACATACCATTTTCTCCTGACATCTACAATAAAACAATATAGTTTAATTAGTACACGTCAGTAAAATAATAGAAATACATAACATAATATAATGCATTTTTACAAGGTTACTTTCCATCTTTTACTTCTTTATTCTTTCATAAGGTTATGACTTAAGGTTCTACCTTCCCCCCTTAAGTTTTATAACCTAGGCTTTGATACCAACTTGTAGCGCCCCTAAATCCGGGTATCTTCTAACCCGACAGATGGTGCTATACTGTACAACATTCATACATTCATTCAATTGAAAAGTCTCAAAGAACGAACATAACTTCTATATATTTAAAGTAATATTTACATTTCCCAAGTTCTAAACCCGTTACAAAAGGTTCTTTGTCATAATATCAGTTAAATTATAACAATAGACCTATACTATTTCAAGACAGCTTAGTAATCTGCCTTAGCTTTTCCTTTATCCTTTTTCGATCCTTCTGGACGTTCGGTCTTAATTTGCATTCATATGGTTCAAGCAAGAGTGAACATAACGAGCTCAAAGAAGTATAACAATTTAATAACAACATGCTTGACACATACAAATCGTATATCTTCGATAATCGAACAATAGTTATGAAGTACTATTGATAATTCAAAATAGCACTTCATCTTTTCTTTCAAAATATTTTACAATAACAACGATATTTAGTAAAACATTCACTCCTATTGGAGACCTCGGTATTCATTCTTTATTGGAAAAGGACAACCCTAAGCAAGTCCGTAAGCTTGATATCACTTATGAGCACTTCTAGGTGATCGACTGTATTGTACTCTATGTTGATCAACACTACATCCATTAAACGTATGCACGTTTAAGCATTTGGCAACCTCACGTGCACTGTCGTTCTCCGACAAAAAAACATTTGTTTAACATTCCAAATCTTCTTTTGAAAACCATATCAAGTAGTTGACAAAAGATAGCAACATTTGATAATACATGAATAGATTATCAGTTCATCAAGTCTAGCCAAAGGAATTGGCTTCAACTTCATCATATTTCAATTCATGCGAAAGAATACATGAATCTCAAAAACTTGTTCAGATTGAACTGAGACAAGAGTTAGAATACTTGCCTTTAGCGTCTGCTACGGTAAATTAACTTTATGTTCAAGTCGTTCAAGTCTCTACAATACATGATCACATAATGCCTTACATTAGGTAACACATAATCAAGTATGTGTATGACTATATCATACCCTTTATTTCAATCTAATTGTGTATTAGATTCATTTAATATTCGTTCCGGTTTATCATTACGCTTGCATTATATTTGACTAGGTTATCTCAACCTTTATACATCATCCATAAGGTTTAACAAAGTTTAATCAATGTTACATTACCTTCCTTAAGTTATGTTTACTTCCATTTCTTTTCTTTATACTTAGAAAATTTCATTACTATCTTTGTTCCGAGACTGGCGCTGCGGCACCAGCTTTATACTTACATCTCGCGCTGCGGTGCGAGCTCTTAATACCATTGTCCCGGACTTAGCGCTGCGGCGCGAGTCCTTACTTAATGGGTCGCGCTGCGGCGCCACACTCCTGAAAATTTTGATATTGTTCATGTAGGCATGTATTTACTTATTGAACTAAAGTTCACTGACTGCAGCATGAACTCTTCTGATGAGACTCGATTCTTTGTTCCACATGCCAGCGTGGTCATTTTTTGCCTAGGGTTGGCGCCGCGGTGCCAACTCTGTGCACCAGATAATAATTTCAGTTTTGAAATTTTGTGAACTTCCCGAACGCATAACTTCTTCGTTATAAGTCCGAATTGGCTCGTTCAAAAGCCTACGGTTCACAAATTACGTACTCTACATGACCATTCAAGAATTTTATCTATTTGACTTTGTTTGCTAAAAATTCACCTAGTGGTTCATTTTTAACGTAAACGATAAACGTTCGTGAACGTTCAACGCTCGTCCAATCGTGCAAATTCCGGCAATTCTTCATTCTTATGAGTTGTTCAACATTACAAATGAACTTCATTCATCATGTGAACATCTTGACATTCTTAATACAATAACTTATAATCATTGTTGAATTTTAGACTTATTCTTCACGAGTTTATAACTTGTCAACTATAAACTACTTAAGATTTCATTGTTAAGGACTTATGACAATTAAAGTTTCTTAACCATCATTTCTAATATGTTCTCAACATATAACTTAACTTAGGTATACATGATACATATAATCATATAAGTTCTTTTATATTCATTTCATTTCTCTTAATAAACTTCTTACAAGTTCATATTATTTTCATATAAGTTTATAACTCATGCTAGCTTAAATGACTTATTACCAACTTAATTGGCTTAAGTTCATTACTTATTCATTCATGTTTCTTAATCCCAGTTTTCTTATCATCCTATCATGATAGAGATAGAAGATATTTGGAGAAAAAGTCTTACTTTAGAAGTCTTTGATAAGTAGCTTCTTCTTTTCTTGGCTTATGGAAGTGACTTATTTGCAACTTAATCTCTCTAACACTTAAGCACTTTGTGATGTCTAGATTATTTGAGCAACCAACAAATGGCTTGCAAGCTTCTTCTATTTATAGAATTTCCAAGGTTAGGGTAGTTTAGTCTTTAAAACATTCCACCTCCTTAAATCACCTCCTTACTATTCATTACTTGTAAAGCACAACTTTTATCCTACACTTGGTCGTTACTTACAAGTCTTGGGCATTATTCCTAAGTCTTGGTCACCACACATACTTGGTCACCACTTATCTTGGTCATCACACATTACTTGGTCACCACATTCAACCATATCAATATGGTTTGCCCCATGGGTCATATCACTCATGGATTCTAGCTTGGGCTTGGATTAATAAATCCTTTGGGCTTTGCATTAATAAGCACTTATTGGTTCATTAATAATAGTTGGGCCTTTTCTCTCTAATTCACTTTGACTTGTATATAATTGTTTACCAATCATCCAAGTCCATTAACATTTCTTAATACATATTATTGATGTATTATTTTCGTATTCTAATTCTATAGAATTTATATACGATATTTCATCCTTCATATGAAACTTCGTATAATACTTCAGATTATACTCTCGTTTTCATTACTTCGTATAATACCAAGTATTATACCATTATTACTTATTCTTTAACACTTCGCTTTTTTTTAACGTTCATAAATTAAGTCCACAAGCGAATTATTACATTTTCCATAACTAGATTTTTATTACATAATCCATCTTACCTTGTTATTCCATCATTGCGTATTTCTCGGAATCTCAAAATTATATCCCGAGCAAATACCAATGAATAGTGTTTTTTGGAAAATTTCTCGAAAAACTTTTATTTTCATCTTGGAAATTCAAACACTTTAATTCATTCACGTAGCCCAAATACTACGATATTATAACATCAATAGGTTATACAATGACAACCATCTTGATCACACATGGAATATGATTTTATTATTATTTAATTTAATAAAATCATTTTACAATAAGATCTGAATTTCTCGGTCATTACAGCTGGCAACCTCTGCCTTATTTCCTCCCTCTCCCTTACTCTTATTCTTTCTGTCCTTGTGGTATTGGGTCAATGCCTCACTACCACCCTCCGCTATTATCACCTTTTCCAGAATGGTCCAAGAGGAAGCACTCTGAAAAACTGATATCCTACTATAGAGCCAGGGTTTTAGGTCCTCCTCAAACCTACGAGCCTTCCTTTCCTCCGTGTCCACTTGGTGTGGAGCGAACCTTTCCAATTCATTGAATTTGGTCGCATATTGGGGAACAGTCATGTCCCCATGTTTAAGTTTGAGGAACTTAATCTTCATTCTCCCTTGCATGCTAGTAGGGAAGTAGTTCTCAAAGAATACCTTTTTAAACTGTTCCCATGTAACAGCTTCCGCTCCAGCACCACCCTGGTGAGCCTCCCACCAGTAGTTGGCTTCCCCCTTCATCATATAGGTCACAAAAGAAGTCTTTTGCGCCTCAGATACGTTTTTAATAACAAACGCCTTCTCAATTTCCTTGACCCATGTTTGGGCCTCAATTAGATCTGTCGTTCCCTTAAATTCGGGTGGACCTACACTCTTAAATTCTTTAAAGGTAGTCGTTCGGGCTACCCTAGGTCCTGCGGGTGCTCTACCCCACTTGGTTAAATCATTGGTAGTTAATAAATTAACGAACTCTTGCATTGGGTTATTAGGACCCCCTCGTTATCATTATGCGATTTCGCCTCTTGGTTGCGTTGTCTTCTTCTTGGCGGCATTTCTGATTAAATAAATAAAGTTCCATTATTACTTATTTCCTTACTTCGTTATTAGTCGTCAAACAACTGAACAATAACTCATACACAACAAAGCAAATTAAAATAAAAATTTCCTTATATTGAAATGCTTCTTTATAGATCAGAACTATTTACAAGTTGCTTTCCATAGCCCAAAAGCTATTACATATATATCCCGCGATTGACTTTTACAAAAATTGGGATTTACAAAAATACTACCCTTTAATTATACAAAAGAGGGTTTTACGTCACTACACAAAAGTATGTACCATACTACTTCTAATAGTGCCTAACAACATTCTCATGCTTCTCGTTCGTTAGAATCGACACAATATCTCGACTTATAGTATGACGAGTCTGTCCCAGCTCAATAGAATAACAAGCTATCTTAAGCTTGAAATCCTCTTGCGCACTGTCATTTATATATGACATTCGTGCTATCTTCTGGTTTTTTTCAGCCAGTTTCTTACGAAGTTCTACGACCTCGTTCTTATAGTCTCTAGCCTTATCAGTCATGAGCACTTTCTCATCATGCTCTATCTCATAGTCTGACTCTGCAGGCTCCTTCGCCCCATAGAGATCACTAATTTCTTCCTTCTGGTGCTGCACCATATTGTGCAGTTGCACGTTACGGTCAAGAACTGAGAGGTACATTGCCCTCATAGTCTCTGTAGGTGTTGACTCTAGGGCAGGCATCTCCGTATTAATCGATGTCACCTCCATGTCATCCTCCACATCTATCATCATATTTAAATATGATGCTATTCCCATGGACTCCTCAGAATAGTCCTCCTCCGAGTAATTTTCCTCGGGCTCTGACTCTTCTAGAATCACTACAAGTATGTCTGCTATAGGCACAGGTACCGGCTCAACTCTGTTTACGGACTCCTCGCTGATCACATGTATATCCCTATACATCAAGCTATCGACCGACATCTACAATAACACATAACAAATTGATTAGTACATAATACATAATAATATAAGCACAAATCACATTTAATCATTTAGGGTTACTTTCCATCTTTTAAATCTTTCAGTACTGAGTTTCCTCAATACCTTATTAACTCATTTGACTCGAGTTACTTTCTTCAGACTCTTCCTTTCCTAACGAGGTTATTAGCCTAAGGTTCTTTTCGCCTTAAGTTTTATAACCTAATGCTTTGATACCAACCTGTGACGCCCCCAAATTCGGGTATCTTCCAACCCGACAGATGGTGCTCCACGATACTACAATATATACAATCATTCCATTGAAATAACAACAAAATGAGTGTAATTACTATGTTTGTATTATATTTGTAATAAATCCTTACCCAAGTTCATAAACCGAATACATTCAATGTTCTTCATAAGTATATTACAATCAAATACACTAATCTATTACAAGCCAATTAATTGTCCATCTTAGCCTTGCCCTTATCTCTCTTAGAACTCTCAGTTCGTTCAGCTTTAGCTGCAAACATATGGTTTAAGAAAGAATGAGCATAACTAGCTCAGCAAGTCTTAACAAAGAATCATATTAACAATTACATGCTTTATCTCAATATTTGAACAATTAACTACGAAGCACTATGAAACATTTAAATAGTACTTCTCATGTCATAACAACAATTCCAAAGTATGTATAATAGCTTAGGAATGATGAACCGGTCAATAGACCATGAACATACTCTTTTCGTTTTCACACTTGAAAAGGATATCCAGCACTAAGGCCATCCATCCGTCTTTACTTACAAGCACTTCTAGGTGATCGACTGTTGTACTCTATGTTGATCAACACTATTACGTTGAACGTATTTACGTTCAACATTTGGCAACCTCGCGTGCCCATCGAATAATCGATGAAAAATACTTTTGTTTGTACATAGACAAACTTACCTTCTCATCTATACCAAATACTTGGCATAGGATAGCGTTAACAATTCTATATCAACAGACTGGTAAACAAATCCATTCATTCTTCAATACTTGTCTAGCCGAATTAAGACAGGCATCGACTCTTTCTTTAAAACCATTCATGCATTGTATAACATGCATCATGTAAAACTTGGCTAGCACGAAGGTTAGACAAGCGTTTAAGAAAGACTTGCCTTCAAGCGTCTTCGAATATACAATTCAACTATTCTCAGTCTTTACAGGATCTACATGATATATTCAAATAGCACACTCAGTAATTAGTTATCAAACAAGCTAACTTTACGGTTCTAACCAACTTTTTTCTCTTCTATGTCTTATTTGAATTAACTTTGTTATTAAAGTCGATTCGACTTCCTATACTTTGTTACATCTCATTAACGTTCTTACGTCCTTAATCGACATTCGATCATTATTGGTTAAAAACCAACGTTGAACGTCATTCACGGTTTACTTATTACGTCTTTGCGTTCTTCATTTAATTTCTATTAAACCTTATTAGATCTTCTTACATTAACACCTTATAAGTGATTTAAGGTAAATCTTATTATGTACATTAAGTACCTTCAATGTCTTACTTTAGGTCTACATTTAAATGGAACAAAACCTAACTTGGTCAACATTTTTCTCTTTGTTGGTATTTGCGACGACATCCTATGTAATCTAGTAGCCTTTGCGGCGCAAGTTAGCGGTGGTACTTTATTTGAGTCTGGCTGTGGCGCCACCACTTTTTGTCTTGGTTTTGACGGGCATGCGTTTAGTCTCATGCACCCGATTAGCCAAAATAGTCCACTTTTTCTAACGAAACTCCCGGCTTCCTAATTTGTTTGTTTTACATCCGAATTGACCCATTCGAAAGCCTACAAGTCATAAATCACATCCTTTATGTGTTCATTTAAGAATTTCACATTTTTGAATCCGTTAACTCAGAATTCACCTTTGAGTTCATTTTTAAGCGTTCGTTTAACGTTTTCGACCCGATTCAATACTCGTTTTCTTCATTATAAGTCGAATCTGACGATTCTTTCATGACGACTCTTAATTACCTTATCTCATGTGTTGACATTGAAACCATCATTTTTAAGTCACACGACAACTTTTGAACTTTAATTCGGGCTTTTTACATTTTTGACGTTTAACGTCTATTTTCGCAAAATTCGCCATAACTTCGTTACTCGTGTTCTATAAGCCAAATAAAATGGAAAACTCCATTGATTCATCATAGTCATTCTTACCAAATAATAGGCACATTCCTTAGCTATAACGGTTTTCAAAACGTTCATTCTTAACTAAGTTAACGTTCAAGACTTTTATGGTGTTTAACTTACATAAACACTTACGATTTCTATTTGGTCATGACCTATCAATGATTTAGTCATTCATAGGCATCCTATATCT
The DNA here is from genome assembly GCA_020205605.1 of Panax ginseng. Lineage (NCBI taxonomy): Eukaryota > Viridiplantae > Streptophyta > Magnoliopsida > Apiales > Araliaceae > Panax > Panax ginseng. The sequence continues at coordinate 63,682,033 of CM035136.1, forward strand.
CCTCAATAAACATGCTCCTCCAATCTACGATTCTTCTACGAGAAAGAAATCGAAAAAGATGAAGATTACGGTTTATGAGAATTTACCTTTGAAGTAACTCACGTTCTTGATAAACGTATAAAGGTTTGCTTGGAAGTAGAAGGATTTAGGGTTTCTAGCTACTTCTTTCTCTCTCAATATATATTGACAAGCTTTGTAAAAATAATAAAAATCCAACTCAAGCCTTGTATTTATAAGCAACCAAAGTGAGGGAAAAATGGTCAACTTTCTACCTCCTTACTATTCCACCTCCTTTGCAACTAACCCACCAAGTAATCACTTTACTTGGTGGCCAAGTGGCCGGCCCACCTCCCCTTTTTGACACCCCATGGGTTTTACACATCCCATGACCCATCGGCTCGACCCACGGTTTACTTTTTGGATTGGGCTTGACATAACTTAATGTTGGGCCTTAACTTGGGCTTGAACACTTAATTCATTGGGCTTGCTATTAATCCAAGTCCAATTAAATTATACCAAACCCTTAACTCATACTTTATTAATACGTCTCGTATTCTATATGTATAACTCACGTATTCTCTTCGTCTAATACTCATATAGTAATCGTATTATACGTCGTACTATTCTTCATACTATACTCGTATTTATACTAGTATAATACTCGTATGTCATACGTATAATATCCGAAACGACTATACACATTGCATTTCCCTTTCGGAAACCTCTTTCACAAACCCTTAGGTTTTACGTCCGCAAACAAAAACTTCGTTTGCCATAATGAAATTATTATTGAATATTCCATACTATCTTCGTATTCTATCATTACGTGTTTCTCGAAATTTCAAACCCTAGCTCCGAACGAAATCGGATGAATAGTATTTTTACGCAAACATTCTCGGAAAACCTTCGTTTTTGTTTTGATAATTCACGACCATTAATACTAGCACAAAGCCAGAATACTAACCACATTTGTATATCCTAGGTCATTGAACGACCTTCGAACATCTTACTCACATAATAAATTAATTAAATTTATTTAATTCACATAATCAAATAAAAATTTAATTCATTCAAAATTCAAAATTCTCAGGCGTTACATTCTTCCCTCCTTATAAGGATTCTATCCCCGGAATCTCGTTATTCTTACATAAACAAATGAGGAAACTTTTCCTTCATTTTACTTTCGAGCTCCCACATTGCTTCTTCAGAATCGTGGTTACTCCAAATTACCTTTATTGAAGGTATTACCTTATTTCTCAAGACTTGTTCCTTCCTATCAATAATCTGAATCGGAAGTTCTTCATACGTTAAGTCTTTTTCTACTTGAATAGACTCATATTCTATTACGTGCTTGTAGTCCCTGCTTTATAAGGGCCTTGACACGTATATTACATGAAACACATTGTGTATTCTTTCCATTTCTGGAAGTAAGGCTACTTCATAAGCTACCTCTCCTACCCTTCTTAAAATCTCAAAAGGTCCTACAAACCTCGGACTTAACTTCCCTTTTTCCCAAAATGTATCTTCCCTTTCCAAGGCGATACTTTTAGAAAAACATATGAACCTACTTCAAACTCCCTCTTCTCTCGATGAGGATCTGCATACTTCCGTTGTCTATCTTGAGCCGCTACTAATCGAGCTCTTATCAGCTTCACCATGTCTGCCGTTTGTTGTACCATCTCAAGTCCCAACATTTGACGTTCACCTACTTCATCCCAACAAAGTGGTGTTCTGCACTTCCTTCCATACAATGCTTCGTAAGGCGGCATGCCTATACTAGCGTGAAAACTATTGTTGTAAGCGAATTCTACCAAAGGTAGATGCTCATCCCAACTCCCTTTGAAATCCATAATGTATGATCTTAACATATCTTCTAGCGTTTGAATCGTTCGTTCACTTTGTCCATCCGTCTGTGGATGATATGCCGTACTCAATCTCAAATGCGTTCCCATTTGTTCTTTCAAACTCCTCCAAAAGTTCGACGTGAATCGTGGATCATGATCGGACACAATCGAAACAGGTACTCCATGTCGAGAAATGACTTCCTTGACATAAAGCTTAGCTAACTGCTCTAGGTTATACCTAATTCCTATTTGTAGAAAATGAACCGATTTAGTTAACCGATCCACTATTACCCAAATAGCGTTGTACCCCTTCCTCGTTGTTGGAAGTCCCACCACAAAGTCCATGGTGATATGCTCCCATTTCCACTCCGGAATTTCCAGTGGCTGTATTAATCCACTCGGTCTTTGGTGTTCAGCCTTAACTTTCTAACAAGTTAAGCACTTACTAACGTATTCTGTGATCTCTCTCTTAATGTTCGACCACCAAAAGTTTGACGAAGGTCTTGATACATCTTAGTTCTACCGGGATGTATCGAGTACCTCGAACTATGAGCCTCACACATAATATCTTCTTTCAACTCGGAATTATTTGGAGCCCAAATTCTTCCTTCAAAACGAAATAAACCTTCTTTATCAAGTTTATACTTAGTCTTCACGTCATCCTTCATTATCTTTTTCACACGCTCGCATTCTTCAGTACTTATCTGTACTTCCTTAACCCGTTCCACTATCGTTGGTCGAGTCTTTATTGAGAATAACATCTCAGTTGTTTCACTTGGCAACCTAACTTCTAATTCCATCTTTGCCATCTCTGTTATTAACTCATTCTGAGTCGTTAACATTGATAGTTTTTCTCTACCCTTCCGACTTAACGCGTCAGCTACTCCATTTTCTTTCCCCGGATGATATAAGATATCACAATCATAATCTTTTATCAACTCTAACCACCTTCTCTGCCTCATATTCAACTCCTTCTGTGTATATCTCACACTTCTCCCCGTATAAATAATGTCTCCATATTTTTAAAGCAAACACTATAGCTGCCAATTCTAGGTCATGAGTAAGATAGACCTTCTCATAATCCTTTAACTTACGTGACGCATACGCAATGACCTTGCCATGCTGCATAAGCATGCAACCTAGTCCTCTATGCGAAGCATCGCTATAAACTACAAAATTCCTCGTATCATCTGGTAAAGATAATACAGATGCCTCACTCAACCTCCTTTTTAGTTCTTGAAAACTATGCTCACACTTTTCTGTCCATACATACTTCACCGACTTCCTTGTCAGATTTGTCAACAGAGTAGCTAATTTAGAAAACTCCTGAATGAACCTTCTATAGTATCTTGCTAACCCCAGAAAACTCCTAACCTTGGTTGGCATTTGCGGTTGCTCCCACTCATTCACCGCTTCCACCTTCGCTGGATCTACAGATATGCCATCTTTGTCTATAACATGTCCTAGAAACTGCACTCGTTCGAGCCAAAATTCACACTTAGTGAATTTCGCATACAATTTCTCCCTCCGTAGTGTTTCCAACACTATTCTTAGATGTTCAGCATGATCTTCTGGCGTCTTAGAATAGACTAGAATATCATCAATGAACACTACAACAAACTTGTCCAAATATTGTTTGAACACTCTATTCATCATATCCATAAATGTGGTTGGCGCATTCGTCAACCCAAACGACATAACCAAAAACTCGTAATGTCCATAACGAGTTCTGAATGCCGTCTTAGGTATATCTTCCTTCCTCACTTTCAGTTGATGATACCCCGTGCGCAAATCTATCTTAGAAAAATACTTTACCCCTTTCAACTGATCAAATAAATCATCGATCCTGGGCAACGGGTATTTGTTTTTAATCGTTAACTTGTTCAACTCTCGATAGTCGATACAAAGTCTTAACGATCCGTCCTTTTTCTTTACAAACAATACCGGTGCTCCCCACGGAGACACACTCGGTTGAATGTACTTTCTATCTAATAGTTCTTGTAACTGAATCATTAACTCCTTCATCTCCACTGGCGCCATCCTATATGGTGCCTTTGAAACTGGTGTCGTACCGGGAAACAAATCAATCACAAATTCTACATCCCTATCTGCCGGAATACCGGGTAACTCCTCCGGAAACACATCCGCAAATTCTTGAATTATCGCTATCTGTTCCAATGATGTTCCCACTCTTTGGGTATCCACCACATGACACAGATAACCCTTACACCCCTTCTTCAACACCTTCCTAGCTTGTGTCATGGTTAGACAACAAGAACGTCCCGGTGATTTATTTCCATAAAACACCACCTCAGGTTTCTTAGAAAGCCTTAGGTTTACACTCTTTCTATAACAGTCTATTATCGCTCTATGGTTAATTAACCAATCCATACCGAGAATCACATCAAATTCCCTTAACCTTACTTCTAGGTAAAGATCTCTGATAATCTATTACACACGATATCTCTGAAACAATTCCTATGAATGTGTTCAATGGGAATTATCTCCTCGTTTGCTACCTTAACGTCTAAAGGTATTTCTAACTTTTTAGGATTTAATCCCAATTGCTTAGCAAATCCAAATGCTATAAAAGAACAAGTAGCACCTGAGTCAAATAACACGTAAGCATTTATTTACGTTGCACGAATGATACCTTACTTACATCCGTTGATGCAACCGCATCTTGAATATCATCGTATTAAACGTTAAGGTGAGGGTCTACCCAATGATGGTGTTAGTCTAGTAATGATCAAATTGCCACTATCAGAATCTTTACTACCCTCCGCCCCTTTCTTTGGGCAATTTCTTGCCATGTGGTCCACCGACCTACAAACAAAACATCCCTGGCTTTTCTTAGGATTAGGACAGTTGGGAGATATGTGACCCTCCTGTCCACAGTTATGACAACCCGTTTTCCCTTTTAGGAAATCTCCCAGATGAGTCTTACCGCATGTCTTGCATGCCTCCATCCAATGTGACACCCCCAAATCCTGGTACTTCATTTCCTCAAGATTTGGTGTTCACTTAATCAAAACATTCATTTCTAAATACCCAATCATAATAAAATTGAATAATAAAAACCTGCCCATACAGGATTAAACTTAAATAAAAATCTCCCAGGTTATCTAACCTTTAATTACAATTATTCAGATCCGGAAATTAAGTTATTACATCATTCAAAAGTCTATACGATAAAATAAAATTACAAGTCTTCATCACTTGTATATTTTTTCCTTTCCTTTGCTAGTAGTAGGTTCATTGACCTTCTCAACCTTAGCTGCAATAAGTATTTAATATGCAAGAGTGAGAAAACAAGACTCACTTGAAATAAGAATGAATAACTTTACAACATTACAACATTTGCCAGAAATAGGCTCAATAGAACTGAATGATAGGTTCTATTAACATTTTTAAACATACTACTGAGGGTCCACAGTTATAAGTAATCTTTCAACTTTAACTTTAACAGTCATAAGACTATAAGGACTCCACGTACTTAGGGCGATCAACCCTTCGTACAATGTATTGTGCACAACCATTTCAATGCTAAGCGTAAACCTCTAATAAAATAGTTGTTCATCTCAGTATTTAGAATACAAGTCCGCACCAAAGTTAGTTTGGTTTGGATACATTACAGGGTAATTTAGAATTCAACGGTCATCAACTAAGGATTAGTTGAATACAAAAGAAATAATTGTATGCTATGGAATAATCATAACTGAATCGATATTTGTAAATTAATATCATGCTTTAGGAATAATCTAATAACATAAATATTGAATAATCATAACATAATTTGCTTTGAACAATATTATGTCAAAGTTATTGATAATTGGATACCAAGCATGCATAATGAATAGTAATTTGAACGATAAAGTTGTTCAACACTAGAATATTAAAATATAGCGATTTGCATGCTAAATAACAAGTTACATATAAAAGAAACTTGCTTAATACTAAATATACGATTTAGAATACTTGCATCTCTATGAACAATTAGATACAAGAGCTTTCTCAATAATAAATCATCTAGCTCTACGAAAGTGTAGAGTTAGCCACTTGTAAAATTGAATTTGAATTAAAAACAATAATGTACTCAACCAAATGGAACTTGCACAATGAATTTTTAGAGTTAGAAAACTTGCATAAACAACTAACTCAATGAAAGTATGGAGTTAGAAAACTTGCTCAAAAGAGTTTAAATATTCGCACAATTATAAAAGTAGAGTTAGAGAACTTGCCTTTAGCACAAGCTAACCCTTACCACTTGAATCTTAATACCCTATATATGTCATCATGACATAATTAGTCATTACCAACCTTTTATATCTATATAAACAAATATATACATCATGTAGGTTAAATTACCAATTCACATAATCAAACTATGTTAATACTAGTTAACCCTTGATAACATGCTCATTCATAGCTTAATACTACTAAAATCATCATTTAACATTCCTATTATTAACACATAACATTTATTTTCAAACTTTGCGTAATAAACTAAAACTGTCAGAACTTTCTACTAAATCATGTTGCATTTTTAGCCGATTTACATTGTGGTTGGTATTTGCTATGGCATGAAATCACGAAGCCAACGATTGGTGTTTGCATAAGTAGCGCGCGTTGGCGGCGTGAAACTTGTCTTTCTTTGGCGCAACAAGCCTGCAAAGTCTAGAACTCAGCGACCAAGCTCGGCAACAGCATGAACAAAAAGCCAAATTGGCCTACAAGCTCTAATCTTACAAACTAACTACATATAATATATACAGAGACTTTCTGTAAACATATTGTAAAGACTCTAGCATGATTATACACATATACCAACACAATTATCAACTTTACAACACTCAATTTCACTACTTTTGGCAAAAACTCCATTTTTGACATTTTAATGAAAATCAACACTGTGATTTTGTTTTTCAATCAAAACAGTAAATTCAAAATACCATGGTTATGATTATACATACTCTATCAAATTCAATAGTCAATTTATATATATTAATAATTAATCAAACCTTAATTTCATTTTAAACTAAGCCATACTCATATATTTCATATAAACATTGTAATATGGTTTTCTTCACAAATTGCATACATACATGACTTAATTTCTCTATAATCACATATAAACTCATGAAACAACCTTTTACAAACAATTATCATACAAAACTATATACATATCAACAATTCATCTTTTACAATTATTTTACAAAGACTTTTTGGGAAGAGGAAAACTAAACTTTTAAAGAAAAAGATTGAGCTCCTACCTTGATTAAGAAGATGATATCCTAGAGTTAGAAGAAGATGGTTATCCTTTTGATTATCAAGCTTCTTTTCCCCCAATTCCTTTCTCAATTTCTCTAGCCTTCCTTCCTCTCTTCTTTTCTCTTTGTAAACTCTTCAACAGAGTCTTCTTCTCTCTTCTAACATACGTACTAACAATATAACGTATATAGTAATAATATATATTAATGATATAATATAAATATAGATATAACTTATATCAGTTATGTTTTATTTGAAAATCAAAAGCCATAAGGCTTGTTTGGCTAACCACTAAAATATAATCAATTAATCCTTATGCCTTGTTTGGAAAAAAACAATTAGAATAAAGACTTAATAGACATTAGGCTTTGTTTGGCAAAACTAAATTAAACTCCTTTAATTTATTTTAATAACTCCTTTATAGCAAGGTTATTCGTCACACTTCTAATAATTTAAATAATCAATCAATTCAAATATTAATCTATTAAATTACTTTAACACATAAATCATTATCACATAATTATAATTTTCTTTATAATTATAATTTTATTCAACCAACTAACACTTTATTTTAATCACAAATTCCAATTAAAATATTATAATTTATTTAATCATTATTAGCTCTCTAACTTAATTATTAAATTAAATTGGTATATAATCTCATAACAATTAATTTTTTAACTCCTTAATTATTTATACAACAAATAATTAACTAAACCACATCAACTCAAATTGAACAATTATTTATTCAACAATAAACATATCCATTAAAAACTTATATAAATCAATAAATATTTAATATTATAATTTAAAATTCTGGAATGTTACATCCTACGTTTAGGATCCCCTTGTTTTACCCCAGTATTCCCAGGGTTAAAATTCTTCCTCTTATGCACATTGCCACTACCGCTGGCAACCTCTACCTTATTTCCTCCCTCTCCCTTACTCTTATTCTTTCTATCCTTGTGGTATTGGGTCAACGCCTCACTACCACCTTCCGCTATTATCACCTTTTCCGAATGGTCCCATAGAAGCACTCAAAAACCCGATATCCTACTATAGAGCCGGGGTTTTAGGCCTGCTGAAACCTACGAGCCTTCCTTTCCTCCGTGTCCACTTGGTGTGGAGGGAACCTTGCCAATTCATTGAATTTGCCAGCATATTGGGGAACAGTCATATCCCCCTGTTTAGGTTCGAGGAACATAATCTCCATTCTCCCTTGCATGCTAGTAGGGAAGTAGTTCTCGAAGAATACCTTCTTAAATTGTTCCCATGTAACAGCTTCCGCTCCAGCCCCACCCTGGTGAGCCTCCCACCAGTAGTTGGCTTCCCCCTTCATCATATAGGTCGCAAAAGAAGTCTTTTGCGCCCCTTCTCTATTTCCTTGACCCATGTCTGGGCCTCCATTGGATTTGTCATTCCCTTAAATTCGGGTGGACCTACACTCTTAAATTCTCTAAAGGTAGTCGTTTGGGCTACCCTAGGTCTCATGTGCTCTACCCCGACTTGGTTAAATCATGCTAATAAATTAACGAACTCTTGCATTGGGTTATTTGACCCCCCCCTCGTTATCATTATGCGATTTCGCCTCTTGGTTACGTTGTCTTCTTCTTGGCGGCATTTCTGATTAAATAAATAAAGTTCCATTATTACTTATTTCCTTACTTCGTTATTAGTCGTCAAACAACTGAACAATAACTCATACACAACAAAGCAAATTAAAATAAAAACTTCCTTATATTAAAATGCTTCTTTATAGATCAGAACTATTTATAAGTTGCTTTCCATAGCCCAAAAGCTATTACATATATATCCCACGATTGACTTTTACAAAAATTGGGATTTACAAAAAGACTACCCTTTAATTATACAAAAGAGGGTTTTACGTCACTACACAAAAGTATGTACCATACTACTTCTAATACTGCCTAACAGCATTCTCATGCTTCTTGTTTGCTAGAATCGACACAATATCTCGACTTATAGTATCTCGAGTCTATCCCGACTCAATAGAATAACAAGCTATCTTAAGCTTGAAATCCTCGTGCGCACTGTCATTTATATATGACATTCATGCTACCTTCTGGTCTTTTTCAGCCAGTTTCTTACGAAGTTCTACGACCTCGTTCTTATAGTCTCTATCCTTGTCAGTCATGAGCACTTTCTCATCATGCTCTATCTCATAGTCTGACTCTGCAGACTCCTTCGCCCCATAGAGATCACTGATCTCTTCCTTCTAGTGTTGCACGATATTGTGCAGTTGCACGTTACGGTCAAGCACTAAGAGGTACATTGCCCTCATAGTCTCTGTAGGTGTTGACTCTAGGGCAGGCATCACCGTATTAATCGATGTCACCTCCATGTCATCCTCCACATCTATCATCATATTCAGATATGATGTTATTCCCATGGTCTCCTCAGAATAGTCCTCCTCCGAGTAATATTCCTCGGGCTCTGACTCTTCTAAAATCACTACAGGTATGTCTGCTATAAGCACAGGTACCGGCTCAACTCTGTTTACGGACTCCTCGCTGATCACATGTATATCCCTATACATCAAGCTATCAACCGACATCTACAATAACACATAACAAATTGTTTAGTACATAATACACAATAATATAAGCACAAATCACATTTAATCCATTTAGGGTTACTTTCCATCTTTTAAATCTTTCGGTACTGAGTTTACCCAATACCTTATTAACTCATTTGACTCGAGTTACTTTCTTCGGACTCTTCCTTTCCTAACGAGGTTATTAGCCTAAGGTTCTTACCCCCTTAAGTTTTATAACCTAATGCTTTGATACCAACCTGTGACGGCCCCAAATCCGGGTATCTTCCAACCCGACAGATGGTGCTCCACGATACTACAATCTATATAATCATTCCATTAAAATAACAACAAAATGAGTGTAATTACTATCTTTGTATTACATTTGTAATAAATCCTTACCCAGGTTCATAAACCGAATACATTCTGTTAGTTCCTAGTTTGCACAATAGTTATCTAAAAGGGGGGGGGGGGGGTTGAATAGATATTTAAAAAATCTTTTCGTTTTAAAATTGTTCTTTAATGATGATTAAAACTTAGCAGAATTTATGTTTGTTTTAATCTTCTTTACAAAGCAGTGGAGTTATGAGAGTGAGGCAGTTATAGCAGTTATGGCAGATATAGCAGTTATAGTATGAATATAAAAGACACAGTCGTTTTTAAGTCGTTCAGAGCACTTAAAGCTCCTAGTCCACTCTTCTACTCAACGAGTAGGATATCCACTAAGGATGTCTTTTACAACTTCCTAATCACATGCATTCCTTCTGAACCCGATGTCTAGGAACTTCTTAGTTCACTCTTGAACTCTTCAAGTTCAGCGGACTTGGCTCTCTTACAGTTCACTTAGAACTCTTCAAGTCCAGCTGACTTGGTACTCTTCTTCAGTTGATTAATAGATGTTGAGTTCTTGATGGTTGCTACTCAGTTGCTTTTTAAGCACTTGTTAGAAAGAACTGAATAGCTGAGCAAGCTTTGCAAATTCTCAGATCGTAGAGTTGAGCATGAGAGTTGTTCACGTTGTTTGTTCAATGCTTGCTTGATTCTCTCTCATCTGTCTGATTTTCATATATGTGATCTTGAAAACTATCCATTGGATCCATCCGTTGAGGCATTAAATGCATTTGACTTTTCTGATTTTTAATGGAGACACTTCTACACATCTTCTGAAACTACATTCTGGCCCACTGACACAGCAGACTGCTTCCTCACCTAACACCTGAAAAGGTGTTTTGCCCCCTTACCAATGGTATTTTCCTTAGCTTCTTCAATACGCTTCATTGTTGCATATTAAGGATATTTCATATTACTTTGGGACTGATGAGTACTGCAACGTCTAGAATCCATTCCTCATATATTGGAATCTATCTTCATATATATCATGAGGCTCGATGTTTTCTGACATAAGACAGATGATGCTCGACAATTTATATCGTGATACTCTACGATTAAGATCGTAGTGACTTGTCGCCTTGGTGCTTGATCTAATGCTATCAGCCGAGAGCACTACGATTTCTCTTAAACCTTTGCACACTACGATCTTTGCTTGCAAGGTTCTAACTCTACATTTCCGAGAGCACACTACGATCGTTGACTTGTAAACTCTATGTTTCCTTCAGCATGCTACGATCATTGAGTTGGCTCGGCAAACGTTGGGACCAATCTACAATTTCCGAAGAGGTCCTTCAAGGCATGCACACTATAATCTTTGAAGCTCTACGTTTCTGCCTTGACTTCTGCAATGTTGATCAGATGATACACTACAATTTCTTCAAAACCTATCTATTACATCTCAAGATCAACCTAACAGCTTTGATCTTTCTATCTATACATTAAATTACAGAATGATACACGTTAAGAGCTTAGATCAACCTAACAAATTTGATCTATCACTAAGTCCTTGTACATATCTTACTTGAAGGACTTTACAAATAATCATGAGCATATACATTAAAACATCAAATCATAATATGCATTCTCCCAACATACTCATTGTTCTTCATGAGTATATTACAATCAAATACACTAATCTATTACAGGCCAATTAATTGTCCATCTTAGCCTTGTCCTTATCTCTCTTAGAACTCTCAATTCGTTCGGCTTTAACTGCAAACATATGGTTTAAGCAAGAATGAGCATAACTAGCTCAGCAAGTCTTAACAAAGAATCATATTAACAATTACATGTTTTATCTCAATATTTGAACAATTAACTATGAAGCACTATGAAACATTTAAATAGTACTTCTCATGTCATAACAACAATTCCAAAGTATGTATAATAGCTTAGGAATGATGAACCGGTCAATAGACCATGAACATACTCTTTTCGTTTTCACACTTGAAAAGGATATCCAGCACTAAGGCCATCCATCCGTCTTTACTTACAAGCACTTCTAGGTGATCAGCCTATTGTACTCTATGTTGATCAACACTATTACGTTGAACGTATTTACGTTCAACATTTGGCAACCTCGCGTGCCCATCGAATAATCGATGAAAAATACTTTTGTTTGTACATAGACAAACTTACCTTCTCATCTGTACCAAATACTTGGCATAGGATAGCGTTAACAATTCTATATCAACAGACTGGTAAACAAATCCATTCATTCTTCAATACTTGTCTAGCCGAATTAAGACAGGCATCGACTCTTTCTTTAAAACCATTCATGCATTGTATAACATGCATCATGTAAAACTTGGCTAGCACGAAGGTTAGACAAGCGTTTAAGAAAGACTTGCCTTCAAGCGTCTTCGAATATACAATTCAACTATTCTCAGTCTTTACAGGATCTACATGATATATTCAAATAGCACACTGTAATTAGTTATCAAACAAGCTAACTTTACGGTTCTAACCAACTTTTTTCTCTTCTATGTCTTATTTGAATTAACTTTGTTATTAAAGTCGATTCGACTTCCTATACTTTGTTACATCTCATTAACGTTCTTACGTCCTTAATCGACATTCGATCATTATTGGTTAAAAACCAACGTTGAACGTCATTCACGGTTTACTTATTACGTCTTTGCGTTCTTCATTTAATTTCTATTAAACCTTATTAGATCTTCTTACATTAACACCTTATAAGTGATTTAAGGTAAATCTTATTATGTACATTAAGTACCTTCAATGTCTTACTTTAGGTCTACATTTAAATGGAACAAAACCTAACTTGGTCAACATTTTTCTACTGTTGGCGCTGCGACGCGACATCCTATGTAATCTAGTGGCATCAAGCGGTAAGTTAGCAGGTGGTACTTTACCGAGTCTCATGCGCTATGCCACCACCACTTTGTCTTGGTTTTGGCGGTAAGTGAGTCTGTCATACACCGCTAGCCAAAATAGTCCACTTTTTCTAACGAAACTCCCGGCTTCCTAATTTGTTTGTTTTACATCCGAATTGACCCATTCGAAATCCTACAAGTCATAAATCACATCCTTTATATGTTCATATAAGAATTTCACATTTTCGAATCCGTTAACTCAGAATTCACCTTTGAGTTCATTTTTAAGCGTTCGTTTAACGTTTTCGACCGTTCAATACTCGTTTTCTTCATTATAAGTCGGAATGCGACGATTCTTTCGCCAACGACTCTTAATTACCTTATCTCATGTGTTGACATTGGAAACCATCATTTTTAACTCACACGACAACTTTTGAACTTTAATCCGGGCTTTTTACGTTTTTGACGTTTAACGTCTATTTTCGCAAAATTCGCCATAACTTCGTTACTCGTGTTCTATAAGCCAAATCAAATGGAAAACTCCATTGATTCATCCTTTCCTAACGAGGTTATTAGCCTAAGGTTCTTTTCGCCTTAAGTTTTATAACCTAATGCTTTGATACCAACTTGTGACGCCCCCAAATTCGGGTATCTTCCAACCCGACAGATGGTGCTCCACGATACTACAATATATACAATCATTCCATTGAAATAACAACAAAATGAGTGTAATTACTATCTTTGTATTATATTTGTAATAAATCCTTACCCAGGTTCATAAACCGAATACATTCATTGTTCTTCATAAGTATATTACAGTCAAATACACTAATCTATTACAAGCCAATTAATTGTCCATCTTAGCCTTGCCCTTATCTCTCTTAGAACTCTCAGTTCGTTCAGCTTTAGCTGCAAACATATGGTTTAAGAAAGAATGAGCATAACTAGCTCAGCAAGTCTTAACAAAGAATCATATTAACAATTACATGCTTTATCTCAATATTTGAACAATTAACTACGAAGCACTATGAAACATTTAAATAGTACTTCTCATGTCATAACAACAATTCCAAAGTATGTATAATAGCTTAGGAATGATGAACCGGTCAATAGACCATGAACATACTCTTTTCATTTTAACACTTGAAAAGGATATCTGGCACTAAGGCCATCCATCCGTCTTTACTTACGAGCACTTCTAGGTGATCAGCCTATTGTATTCTATGTTGATCAACACTCTTACGTTGAACGTATTTACGTTCAACATTTAGCAACCTCGCGTGCCCATTGAATAATCGATGAAAAATACTTTTGTTTGTACATAGACAAACTTACCTTCTCATCCATACCAAATACTTGGCATAGGATAGCGTTAACAGTTCTATATCAACAGACTGGTAAACAAGTCCATTCATTCTTCAATATTTGTCTAGCCGAATTAAGACAGGCATCGACTCTTTCTTTAAAACCATTCATGCATTGTATAACATGCATCACGTAAAACTTGGCTAACACGAAGGTTAGACAAGCGTTTAAGAAACACTTTCCTTCAAGCGTCTTCGAATATACAATTCAACTATTCTCAGTTATTATAGGATCTACATGATATATTCACATAGCATACTGTAATTAGTTATCAAACAAACTAAGTTTACGGTTCTAACCAACTTCTTTCTCTTATGTCTTATTTGAATTAACTTCGTTATTAAAGTCGATTCAACTTCCTATACTTTGTTACGTCTCATTAACGTTCTTATGTCCTTAACCGACATTCGATCATTATTGGTTAAATACCAACGTTGAACATCATTCAAGGTTTACTTATTACATCTTCGCGTTCTTCGTTTAATTTCTATTAAACCTTATTAGATCTTCTTACATTAACACCTTATAAGTGATTTAAGGTAAATATTATTATGTACATTAAGTACCTTCAATGTCTTACTTTAGGTCTACATTCAAATGGAACAAAACCTAACTTGGTCAACATTTTTCTATTGTTGGCGTTGCGGCGCGACATCGTATGTATTCTAGTGGCGCTGTGGCGTGAATTAGCAGGGTATTCGATCGAGTCTAATGTGCATATTCCACCATTTTGTCTTGGTTTTTAGCCACGTTACGAGTCTGTGCACCAGTTAGCCAAAATAGTCCACTTTTTCTAACGAAACTCCCGGCTTCCTAATTTGTTCGTTTTACATCCGAATTGACCCATTCAAAATACTACAAGTCACAAATCACATCCTTTGTGTGTTCATATAAGAATTTCATATTTTCGAATCCGTTAACTTAGAATTCACCTTTGAGTTCATTTTTAAGCGTTCGTTTAACGTTTTCGACCGTTCAATACTCGTTTTCTTCATTATAAGTCAGAATGCGACGATTCTTTCGCCAACGACTCTTAATTACCTTATCTCATGTATTGACATTAGAAACCATCATTTTCAAGTCACACGGCAACTTTTGACCTTTAATCCGGGCTTTTTACGTTTTTAACGTTTAACGTCTATTTTTGCAAAATTTGCCATAACTTCGTTACTCGTGTTCTATAAGCCAAATCAAATGGAAAACTCCATTGATTCATCATAGTCATACTAACCAAACAATAGGCACATTCCTTAGCTATAACGGTTTTCAAAATGTTCATTCTTAACTAAGTTAACGTTCAAGACTTTTATGGTTTTTAATTTACGTAAACACTTACGATTTCTATTTGGTCATGACCTACCAATGATTTAGTCATTCGTAGGCATCCTTATATCTCCTCAATAAACATGCTCCACTAATCTACAATTCTTCTACGAGAAAAAAATCGAAAAAGATGAAGATTGCGATTTATGAGAATTTACCTTTGAAGTAACTCACGTTCTTGATAAACGTATAAAGTTTTCTTGGAAGTAGAAGGATTTAGTGTTTCTAGCTCTTTCTCTCTCTCAATATATATTGACAAGCTTTGTAAAAACAATAAAAATCCAACTCAAGCCTTGTATTTATAAGCAACCAAAGTGAGGGCAAAATGGTCAACTTTCCACCTCCTTACTATTCCATCTCCTTTGCAATTTAGCCACCAAGTAATCACTTTACTTGGTGGCCAAGTCTTTTACCCCACCTCCCTTTTTGACACCCCATGGGTTGCCCCATGGGTTTTACCCATCCCATGACCCATCGGTTCGACCCGCGGTTTACTTTTTGGATTGAACTGGACATAACTTCATGTTGGGCCTTAACTTGGGCTTGAACACTTAATTCATTGGGCTTGCTATTAATCCAAGTCCAATTAAATTATACCAAACCCTTAACTCATACTTTATTAATATGTCTTGTATTCTATACGTATAACTCATGTATTCTCTTCGTCTAATACTCGTATAGTAATCGTATTATACGTCGTACTATTCTTCATACTATACTCGTATTTATACTAGTATAATACTCGTATGTCATACGTATAATATCTGAAACGACTATACGCATTGCATTTCCCTTTCGGAAACCTCTTTCACAAACCCTTAGGTTTTACGTCCGCAAGGGAAAACTTCGTTTGCCATAACGGAATTATTATTGAATATTCCATACTATCTTCGTATTCTATCATTACATGTTTCTTGAAATTTCAATTCCTAGCTCAGAACGAAATCGGATGAATAGTGTTTTTACGCAAACATTCTCAGAAAACCTTCGTTTTTGTTTTTATAATTCACAACCATTAATACTAGCACAAAGCCAGAATACTAACCACATCCGTATATCCTAGGTCATGGAACGACCTTCGAACATCTTACTCACATAATAAATCAATTAAATTCATTTAATTCACATAATCAAATTAAAATTTAATTCATTCAAAATTCAAAATTCTCGGGCGTTACATATCCAACTTGTGAATCTTGTCTCATGGGCAAAATGACTAAATCTCCTTTTAGTGGAAAAGGAGAAAGAGTTACAAAGTTGTTAGCGTTTGTTCACACAGATGTATATGGACCTATGACAATGAATGCACGAAGAGGGTCTTATTATTTTATTACATTCACTGACGATCTGTGACACACCCAAATTCGGGTTCTTCAATCCCCACATGATTTGGTGTTCACTATGCAAACATCATATGTCTATCTACCCATAATAAAAGAAAGCATAAATAGATAGAAATAAATTCTCTCCTTAAGGAGTTACATCATCTGAAATAATTACATAAATCGCAGGACATACTAACCTTAAATCTTAACTACAGAAACATAAATAATTAATAGTCTTACACAACATTAACACAAGTCTAAAACATAAATACATAATCATAATGACAACAAGTCTGCATTACTTGTTAATCTTGCCCTTGCCTTTGCTAGTAGAAGGCTCGTCAGACCTTTCGTTCTTAACTGTAATGTTATTATTATGCAAGAGTGAGCACGATTTCCCACAAGTAAATTAAAGAAACAACAATATAATAACATGCGAGTGAATCAAGGACTTCTGGAATAAGAAACTCAACTTTTGAATCAAGAATGAATAACAAGAATCAAAAGAACTTCTGAGGGTCATAAGACCTTGAACTATGTCCTAAGTTATCAAGGGTTATACTTGAAACCTTTAACAGTCATAAGACTATGGACTCTTCTACTCTTACTTAGGGGGATCAGCCCTTAGTACCATACTGTGCACAATATCTTAACGCTAACGCATAAGTAATCCCTATACATGGTTGTTCATCTCAGTTTGACATTAGAGTCCGCACCAAAGGAAGTTTGGTTTAGATAATTCAATAAGGGTTCTGAAATTTAGACGTTCATCAACTATGGACTAGTCGAATCAATAAGGGTTCGCTAGTCTTATAAGGTTCAATAATAACTGATATTCAAATTGAATAATAAATCAAGAGGTATACAATGTAATAAGAATTGTATAACAGAAATCATACTTTGAAAAGATTAATAATCTTTAATATAACAAATTGAACTTGATTAATAATAACGAGAATTTGCCCGATGTAAGTTTATAAACTTGAATAACAATAACAAGTAGGGTTAGGAAACTTGCCTCGTGCGTAGATTACACGTTAATTATACATGTTCCTTGATTTAATCCAACATACCATTTATATTCACAATACCAGTCATTTATAACGTAACTAGTCATCGCAAGTTTATTCTTTAGTCTAAACTCCTGTTATGACTGTATTTAGTCAAATTATCATGCTTATTTTCACATAATATCACACTACACGAATAATAAGTTAATTATGCGTTCAACAATTCAATCAACATGCAAATGCCTTATTGACAGGTTAAGAATCTATTTTAACATCTCATTATATGACTAACACATTTTTATGTTCATTAGATTAGGTTACTATTACAGTCCCTACAATAAAACCACTAAAATGATCATTCTTGGACAAACTACATAGTGGCGTTGCGGCACCACCATCAAGCTTGTGGTTGGCGCTGCGTCCTGGTCAATAGGCGATAAATAAGTGGCTCATGCGCTTCTGTAGTGAGTCTTGTGCTAACTGCAATGTGCACTGTATTGACGAACAAAACAAGCTGCAGTTATGAAAAATTGCGTAATATGGCCAAAACACCCAATTAATTCATTCACAAGCATACCCAGACACTATAATGCACATATAACTACTACCCAACCCTTCTAGCATGGTTTTAACAAGTTAAAACATATAATTTCCAAAATCAGATCATGTAATTTCACGTTCTTGGTGATTTTGAAAGTTTTTAAAGATAAAACATAAAATTGACACTACTGGTTTATTATAACGCTAAATCTGTTCATTCGAAGTTCGTTTTCTTCGTTTTAACATGCATAATTATATATGAGTGTAAAATTTATGATACAACATATGATTAATGTATTAAAGTTGAATGTAAGGGCCATATGGCCATATTTCATACTCTATATTTTGAAGAAAGTATATACGACATGTTTTTATGAAATTGATGTTATGGAAATATACAATATATAGTAAAACATGTTATGTTAACATATTATCACATATATATCCACATAATCACTACCCTTTCCAATTACAGAGATTTTAATCAGAACTTGAAAACCATTTCATGAAAACTTTAATAACGTAAAATAGAAATTGGGTTGAAGAGATTACCCAAAGTGTAGATTAGTAGAGATGAAACCCCTTTTTTAGATACTTCTTCAATCACAGAGTTTCTCACAAAAATTTCCTCTGAATTCTCTCTGAGCTCTCAAGTTTTTGTTTTTAAAAAAATAACATACGTGAAAGAATAGTGAGCCTGATGCGTATAGGAATTGGCGTGGTGGTGGTCAGTTACCCAATCATGGGTTAACTGTTCTCAACTTCCACTAAGGCCTTGTTTGGCTAACTTATTAGAAGGTTTTCTCATTTAATTTAATTAATCCTTTATAATATAGTATAGTAATGTCACATCCAATTAAACAATAAATCAAACATCTTATTTAATTTAATTTAAATAAAATAAAATATAATAATTTCTCATTAATTCACATAGTCACATAATTAATTTTTCTCATTTATTAATTATGTCAAATTATTAAACCTTTAATTAATTATTAAATTAATTAAAATAGCATTAGGCTTTATTAAATATTTCTTTTAATTCAATAAGCTCACATAAATACATATTTTGACTAATAAAAATTCTTCACATTAATTTAATAAATATAACACATATAATTGAATTAATCTACCACAAACACATAAATTAATTATTTAATCCAATAATTAAATCATCGAAAAAATATTTATTTAATTCACTAAATATTCAAATAAAATTACAAAAATCTTGTTTGTCACACGATCACTAAAGATTTGGATATGTGTATTTGATGAAATACAAATCTGAATCATTTGAAAAGTTCAAAGAGTTCAGAAGTGAAGTAGAGAAATAAACTGGCAAAAGTATTAAGATTCTTCGATCAGATCGAGGTGGAGAATACTTAAGCGGTAAGTTTCTCAATTGCCTCAAAGAAAATGGTATAATCTCGCAATGGACTCCACTAGGGACGCCATTGATGAATGATGTATCTAAAAGGAGTAATCAAACATCGTTGGACATGGTTCGATCCATGATGAGTTTTACTGATCTTCCAGTTTTCTTCTGGGGATATGCCCTAGAATCAGCTACATACCTACTTAACAAGGTACCTACCAAATCTGTCCCTAAGACCCCATATGAATTATGGACAGGGAGGAAAAAAATCTTAAGCATGTTAAGACTTGGGGTTGTCCAACTTATGTCAAAAACTTTGAAAACGATAAGCTACAGACTAGATCTAACAAGGTAGATTTGTGGGATACCCTAAAGAAACATCATGGTATTATTTTTGTCATCTAACTGATCAAAATGTGTTTGTTGTGAAACATGTTACCTTCTTGGAAAAGAAGTTTATCCTTGAAGGGGTCAGTGGGAGTACGATATATCTTGAAGAAGTTCAAGAACCACAAAATACTATGGATCAAAGTCAGGTACCTAACCAAGTGGAAGAACCTATTGTAACACATTATATTCGTAAATCTTGAAAAGTACCGAAGATACTTGATAAGTATGGATTCGTCATAGAGGATGACAATGAGGTATGCATCATAGATGATGATGATCCATTAAATTACGAACAGGCTATGAGTAATAAAGACTCCAAGAAGTGGCAAGAAGCCATGAAATCCGAGATGGACTCCATGGATGAAAACCAAGTATGGACTTTGGTTTCACCGCCTGTAAGCATTAAGCCTATTGGGTGTAAATGGGTCTTTAAAAGAAAGACTGGAGCAGACGGCAAAGTAGAGACCTATAAGAACCGACTGTTCACAAAAGGTTTCAAAAAAAGACAAGGAGTTGACTATGACGAAACTTGCTCACCAGTAGCGATGCTCAAGTCCATTCGGATTTTGTTTGCGATTGCAGCTTACCATGACTACGAAATCTGGCAAATAGACGTGAAAACGACCTTCCTCAATGGGAAACTTGAGGAGGATGTGTATATGATATAGCCAGAGGGATTTATTTTAAAGATTGGAATAAATCAAGTTTGTAAGCTACAACGATCCATTTATGGAGTGAAGCAAGCTTCTCGTAGGTGGAACATCCATTTTGATGAGACAATCAAAGAGTTTAATTTTATAAAAAATGAGGATGAACCATGTGTGTGAAAGAAGGTTAGTGGGAACGTTATTTCATTCCTTGTACTATATGTTGATGATATATTACTGATAGGGAATGATAATCCTATGCTACAATCGATTAAAATCTTGTTATCTAAACACATCTCCATGAAGGACTTGGGTGAAACATCCTATATTTTTGGGATAAAGACTAATAGAGATAGATCTAAAAGGATGCTTGGCTTATCCCAAGGAACTTACATTGACTCGATGCTAAAGAAGTTTAGCATAGAAGATTCCAAAAGAGGTCTCATGCCGATGAGCCATAGAATACATCTCTTCAAGAAACAGGGCCCTAAGACACCTCAAGAGAGAGGTCGCATGAGTAAGATTCCTTATGCTTCAGCAATAGGATCTATCATGTACAGTATGATATGTACTAGACCGGATGTCGCTTATGCACTTAGTGTAACAAGCCGATATCAGTCAAATCCAGGAGAAGAGCACTGGAAGACAGTGAAAAATATCCTAAAGTACTTAAAAAGAACTAAAGATGTATTTCTTGTCTACGGTGGGTCTGAATTAAAACTAGAGAGCTTCAGAGACTCAAGTTTCTAAATAGACCAAAAAGACAGTAAATCCGTGTCAGGGTATGTGTTTACCTTGAACGGTGGCACAGTGAGTTGGAAGAGTTCCAAATAGCAAACAATTGTTGATTCAGTGACAGAGGCAGATTACATAGCTGCAAGTGAAGCTGCAAAGGAGGCTGTTTAGATGAAAATTTTCATAACCGAACTTGATGTGGTTCCTAGCATTAGAGGACCAGTACCTTTATTCTGTGTTAACACCGGAGTTGTTGCGCAAGCTAAGGAACCCAGGTCTCATCAAAAATCCAAACACATGTTGCGACGGTTTCATTTGATCAGAGATATCATTGAAAGAGGAGATGTCACCCTGGAGCGTGTAGACTCTCAAGACAATATTGCAGATCCATTTATTAAAGCGTTAACACAACAGGAGTTCGACCGTCACTTAGAGAAGATGGGTATGAGATATCACGGTGATTGGCTTTAGTGCAAGTGGAAGATTGAAAGTAGTATGCATAAATGTCAATCATGTATGATGATAAAGCATATATTTTGTAATTAATCTTTTGTATTTATTAATAAAAGAATTAATTATTTAAGGCATTTATTATCTACATGGTGTTGTTTTAATAATATATGATAAACCCATAGTTTTAAGCAATGCTTTTAGAATCATGATGAGATAATGCTAATGAGATCTAAATTCTTAGATAGCTTAAAACTAAAATGTTCTCAATCAATGGATTACTAAAATGAGGATTAGTGAATCCGGATAAATTGGTACATACGTTGTTTGCTCATTGGATGAGGATGATTGATCTCATGATCATTTGTGTGGAGACACTCAAGCAAGTGTGTAGGTGCTTATTGGAGAATAAGTTCACTGAACGTGACTCGCTAAGGAATACCTAATGGAGTTTTACTTGCCTGTCAATAAGAATTCCTGTAGTGATAATAGTACAAATGATCCTTAGACTTGAGATCATCATAGTATCTTATATATAATGAATTACACTTTGACTTATTCCTTAAGAATCTTAGAGTATATCAAAGGGTATGTTTGGGTGTAATAAGTTATATATAGAGATAATGAATTATCAATAAAGAATCTACTAATTCTAGTAAAAGAAGAGAAAAGTCCTATGTGAATTGATAAATGACAACACAGGAATCCTTGGCCAAGGTGGAATGAAATTTAAAGTAGTTTCTAATTTGCATTCATTAGGAGTTGTGCATTTAGGAATCAAAATACATATAATTAAATAAAATAAGACTTGACAGTAATTCCATGTCTTATATTTAATTGGGACAATGTATGGTGGAAGGATTGACTTGTACGGTAACTATTTACTCAATGGTTCTTTTATGATTGATAAGTGGGTTTTATACTTATGAATCGGCTTCTAATTCGAGCTTAAACTGTGCTAATTCTTTTTTTTAATGTTTCATTTTTACTTGTTTAGTGTTATTTTGTGTTTAGGTGTGCTGGAGTGGCAATTGGACTTAAAGGGTGGAATTATGGTGAAATTTGGTAAGTTCAGGAGCTAAAGTGGACAACTAACAAAATGGTAGCCCGCCAGGGCGGGCTTTCTATATATAGAACCCCCATCGGGGTGGGGGTGCTGGAGAATTAACAGACTATAGGCCCGCCGGGATGGGCATTTACTAAGCAAAACCCCCGTCGGGGCAGGGGTACGGGAAAGTGAAGTGTCCTGTTTCATATGAACTGCTACAACAACGTGGAGGCTAGTGATTGGAGTGGCTCAGAACTCAATTATGCATGGAACTAGAGTCAGAATACGTGTCTTGGCTTATAATTAACAACAAAAAACAAAATTGAATGATGATACAAGCAATTAACATCATTGAAGACAGATTTTTGAGCAAGAACATTGGAGGAAAACTTTAAAAGATATTTCACAATAATTGCAGATTAAAGCTAGAGAGAAGGGTGGTTCTGGATTTATTCTTCTTCTTTAGTTTAATATTTGTAATTGGGATGATGTTTACTTTGACTAATTCAATTTTTATTTCAATTATGATGAACTAAATTCTTTATTGGGCTTATAACAGATCTTTGGGTTGAACGATGATTATGTAATCTTTGATTTTCAGTTTAATAAGCTATCTTTCAGTTTATCTATATTGATTCGTGATTGAATTTATTAATTGATTGATCACCAATTTTATGTGGGCTTGAATGGATTCGAGAGAGGAAATACGAGTCTAGACTTGGTCAGTATAGCATGTGTTCTTGAATTCTATGATTGAATGGAATCTTGATTTATGTTAAGGTAGAGATATGCTTAGCATCGCATGTAATTGGATAGAGAACTTGAACATAAACCTTCTTTGATTATAATTCACATAGAGATATAGTGAGTTAGTTAATTAATGTGTTTAACTTAATTTTGTCTAATTTGTGGATTTAAGTTAATATGGTATTAGTGCATCGAGAGGTGGCTAGTTCTACTTTAGTGTTCTTGATTAATAAACTGAGATAGTGAATTAAACTGGAATAAGTTGTAATAATCAGAGTGATGCTTAGAGTGAAGTTGTAAGCCTAATTCTCCAATATTTGTTTAAAATTATAGTTTTTAGGGTTTGTTGATTGTTTGGTATTCTTAGTATTTTTAATATTTTTAGTTATAATTTTTAAATTGGATAGTAAAATAAAATTTGGATTAATAGGAACTGGTAATTGTGAGGGTTAATTTCTTGTTAATCTCTATGGGAACGATACTTGACTTATCATTATATTACTTGTTCACCACGTATACTTGCGTATGAGCGTATATAGATTTTATCCAACAAGTTTTTGGCGCCGTTGCCTGGGAATAGTATAGATTTTAATATTTTTCAATATCAGTTTAATCAGTCCAGTTTTACTTAAACATTTTTTCTTTTTGTTTTGTTCTTTCTATTTCAGGTTCTTGAAGTCGGTTTATGCAAACTCGGTCCAAAAACATAGACTTGCTTCCTTTTGAGGACGATATCAATAAAAGGTTTCAAAGGTTAAGTAAGTGGATTAAAGACACGAGAGAAGACTTTGAGAATTCTGAAAAAGAAGAAGTAATGGTTGCCGAAGACCAGAAAGCGCTATGGGACTTTGCTACACCTAAGGTGACTGAGCTTCAGTCGAGTATCACCAGGCCAACGATTCCTGTAAACACGTTTGAGATCAAGCCTGGGACTATTCAGATGATTCAGAACTCGGTACAGTTTGGGGGACTTACAAATGATGATCCGAATGAACACTTAATCAGCGTTTTGGAGATATGTTACACCTTCAAATACAATGGGGTATCGGACGATGCGGTCAGACTTCGCTTATTTCCATTCACATTGCGAGACAAGGCGAAGAGTTGGTTACATTCTCTACCATCAGGATCAATAACTACTTGGGATGACCTTACTCAGAAGTTCCTGGTTAAATTCTTTCCACCAGCAAAGACTGAAAAAATGAGGAACGAGATTACTATGTTTAAACAGCAGAATGGGGAGTCATTGTATGAGGCATGGGAGAGGTACAAGGAATTGCTCAGAAAATGCCCACATCATGGATTACCTAAATGGTTGCAGATGAACACAATCTATAATGGGTTGACTAGGAATCTCAGGACTAGTATAGATGCAGCTTCAGGTGGAGCATTCAAGGCCAAGAGTTACGAGGAGGCATATAAGTTAGTGGAAATGATGGTAGCTAATAATTACCAGTGGTCTACATCGAGGATGACACAACCTAAGGTAGCTTGGATTGTAAAGGTAGATGGAGTAACTGCGTTGGCAGCACAGATTGCTGCCTTATCAAAAAAAATGGATACCATGATGGGTGCACAACCACAGTAGGTGGCATATGTTTGCGAGCTATGTGCAGGAGAATATCCTACGGAGCAGTGTGTCATTAACCTAGCATCGGTTCAGTTTGTGGGCAGCTATAATATGATTCTATCATAGAATATGTTTCAAAATGCCTACAACCCAGGGAATAGGAACCATCCTAAATTTTCATGGAGCAACAATCAGAATCATCAAGCTTCACGACAATCTTATCCCCCGGGATTCCAAAATCAACATCAACACACAACTCAGCATCAAAAGAGAAAAATAGATTTAGAAAAGTTGTTGTCGAAGTATATAACGAGCAACTAGGCAGTTATGAAGTCACAAGTAGTAGCCATCAAGAATCTAGAAAATCAGATGGGACAGCTTTCCTTAGCATTAAATAATAGACCGCAAGGGACTCTACCAAGTGACACGGAAAGGAATCAGAAGGGAAATCACGAGCAGTGTCAGGCAATCACTTTGAGAAGTGGAAAACATCTATATGGGGAAATTGTAGAAAATTCAGTTACAAATGATGACAAAGTTGATGACAACAAAGTGGTTGAAGAGAAACAGGGTGAGGAAAAGCTAGTTGAATAGACAAAGTTAGATGACAAGCCAGTTATGTATCCTCCATTGTCATTTTAGCAGAGAGTCCAAAAGCAGAAGATAGACAAGTAATTCGCTAAATTTTTAGAAGTTTTTAAGAAACTTCATATTAACATCCTTTTCGCAGAGGCCTTAGAGCAGATGTCAAGTTATGCTAAATTCATGAAGGGAATTTTGTCAGGAAAAAGAAGTTGGAAGATTTTGAAACTGTGGCATTAACAGAGGAGTGCAGTGCAGTTTTACAGCGAAAGTTATCGCCAAAGTTGAAAGATCCGGGGAGTTTCACCATTCCGTGCACAATTGGGAACATGGCATTCAACAAGTGTTTATGTGATTTGGGAGCAAGTGTGAACCTCATGTCTTTATCAGTATACACCGAATTAGGTTTACCAACTCCAAAACCGACCAATATATCTCTATAGTTGATGGATAGGTCAGTCACGTACCCAAGAGGCATTGTGGAGGATATTTTGGTCAAGGTAGAAAATTTCATATTCCTTGCAGACTTCATAATTCTGGATTTTGAGGAAGATAAAAACATCCCAATCATCCTAGGGAGACCGTTTTTGGCTACGGGTAGGATGTTCATCAATGTGCAAAAAGAAGAATTAACCATGAGGGTCCAAGATTAGGAAATAAAGCTCAACGTATTTAAAGCCATGAAGTTCCCTACGGATGAAGAGGAGTGTTTCATGATGGATGTCATGTATCAGATAATCAATGAAGACATGGTTAAAAGTTTGGCTAATGATCCATTGGAAACTACACTACTAGGGGATGAAGATTTGGATGATTCGGAGTTTGTGGATTATTTGCATATGCTGGATTCCTTTCCACGAGTTAGTAAATTTAAGGCACCGTTTGAGCCATTATACACAGAGGATAAAGCCACGGCAATGACGAAACATTCGTTGGAGGAGCCACCCACACTTGAGCTTAAGCCACTTCCTAAACACCTTAGGTATGCATATTTAGGCAATTCAAATACTTTACATGTTATTATTACTTCTGCGCTTAACGAATTACAGGAAAATAAGTTGCTGGGATTGCTTAGAGAATACAAATTGGCTATAGGATGGACAATTGCAGATATCAAGGGAATCAGTCCATCCTTCTGCATGCACAAAATTCTTATATAAGAGGATGCAAAGCTAACAGTGGAAAAACAGAGACGACTCAATTCAATCATGAAAGAAGTAGTGAAGAAAGAAATTCTGAAGTGGTTGGACGCGGGAATCATCTACCCAATTTCAAACAGTGCTTGGGTTAGCCCTGTTTAATGTGTGCCAAAAAAGGGAGGAATGACTGTAGTGAAAAATGATGATAACAAATTAATTCTGACGAGGACAGTGATCGGTTGGAGGGTTTGCATGGACTACAGGAAGTTAAATAAAGAAACCCACAAAGACCACTTTTCTCTACCTTTCATCGATCAGATGTTGAACAGGTTGGCAGGACACGAATTTTACTGCTTATTGGATGGGTATTCGGGATATAATAAAATAGTCATTGCTCCTGAAGATCAAGAGAAGACCACTTTCACGTGCCCATATGGCACCTTTGCATTCAGGAGAATGTCTTTTGGCTTGTGTAATGCACCCGCAACCTTCCAACAGTGTATGATGGCCATCTTCTCGGACATGGTGGAGAAGAATGTGGAAGTCTTCATGGATGACTTTTCTGTCTTTGGAGATAATTTTGATACTTGTTTAGTGAATTTGGTGATGGTTTTAAAGCGATGCGTGGAGACAAATTTGGTACTAAACTGGGAAAAGTGCCATTTTATGGTCGAAGAAGGAATAATCTTGGGGCACAAGGTTTCGAAGAAGGGATTAGAGGTTGATAGAGCTAAGTTGGAAACAATTGAAAATCTACCACCGCCGACTTTAGTAAAGGGAATCCGTAGTTTTCTGGGACATGCCGAGTTCTATAGGAGATTTATAAAAGATTTCTCTAAGATTGCAAAACCATTGTGCAGTCTCTTAGAGAAAGATTCGATTTTCAAGTTCGATGAAGATTGTAAGTTAACTTTTGAGCAGTTGAAGAAAAAATTGACTACAGCTCTAGTGATCATCGCACCGGATTGGAATATGCCTTTTGAGTTAATGTGCGATGCAAGCGACTATGCAGTAGGGGATGTTTTGGGTCAATGCATGTGACACCCCCAAATCCTGGTACTTCATTTCCTCAAGATTTGGTGTTCACTTAATCAAAACATTCATTTATAACTACCCAATTATAATAAAATTGATTAATAAAAACCTGCCCATACAGGATTAAACTCAAATAAAAATCTCCCAGGTTATCTAACCTTTAACAACAATCATTCAAATGCAGAAATTAAATAAACATCATTACAATCTTTTAACCAAAGTTTGATATTAAAACTATCAAATCTATTACAAGTCTTCAATACTTGTTCATCTTTCCTTTTCCCTTACTGGTGCTAGGTACGTCACCAGTTTCAACTTTAGCTGTAAGAAATTTTACAGGCAAGAGTGAGCAAACAAGGCCCACTTGAAATAACAATAAATAAATCTTTAAACTTTTACATCAATTGACAATATTAGGCTCAATAGAACTGAATAATGTATTCTATTAACTTTCTGAAAATTATAACATTCACTGAGGGTCTAATGACCACGAATCATGTCCACAATTATAAGTAATCTTTCAACTTTAACTTTAACAGTCATAAGACTATAAGGACTCCACGTACTAATGGGGATCAACCCTTCGCACAATGTATTGTGCACAACCATTTTAACGCTAAGCGTAAACCTCTATTAAAAGAGTTGTTCATCTCAGTATTTAGAATACAAGTCCGCACCAAAGTAAGTTTGGTTTGGATAAGCTTTCAAGGAAATTTGGAATTTAACGAACATCAACTAAGGAGTAGTTGAATAAGACCAATAACACTATACTATAGAATAATAGTGGTTGAATCAATCATAGCAAACTAAAGTCATGCATTAGGAACAATATGATAGCGTACAATTTGAATAACTATAGCATACCTTGTTTGAACAATACTAAGCCAAGGTTAATTAGAATTGAATACTAAACATGCATAGCAATTTAGTTATGCATGCTAAACAACAAGTGAAATACAAGAATAACTTGTTCAACATCAAACCAAAGTTTAGACAGCTTGCATCATTATAAGTTAATCGAATTGAAAACAATAATTAGTTCAATAAGATAAGGGATTAGAAAACTTGCCTTTAGCACAAGCTAAACATTACAACTTGAATAAATACCGTATACATATGTCATCATGACATAATCAGTCATTACCAACATTTTATATCTATATAAACAAAATGTATACCTCATGTAGGTTAAATTACCAATTCACATAATCAAACTGCGTTAATACCAATTAACTCTTGATAACATGCTCATTCATAGTTTAATACTACTGAAATCATCATTTAACATTCATATTATTAACACATAACATTTATTTTCAAAATTTGTATACTTAAACAAAACTGCCGAACTCTCGCTAACTCACTCGTTACTTGCCCACGATTTACATGCATGTGGTTCATATTCTATGGCTACTGAGTTAACAATCTTGCTTCAGTCACAGGCCATTGGTTGGTCTTTAGCTTGGCGTGGCAACGTAAGTCTTTGCGGTGATGAGATTTATCTTCTTTGGGCCGTACTGTGTGGCGCAGACTCGAAATTCGGCGACGACCTCGCTCGTGCAGCGGTATGAACAAAAGTCAAATTAGCCTAAAAGCTCGAATCTAATAGACTGATTAACATGTAATACAAATATAGACTTCATATAAACATATTGTGAAGACTTCTAACATGTTTCTACTCATAAAATAACATAAACATCAAAGTTACAACACCCAAATTCAATGTTTTTGGCAAAAACTCCATTGTTGACATTTTTAATCAAAATCAACAGTGTGATTTTGTTTTTCAATCAATACAGATATTTCAAAACATCATAGTTATGATTATACATACTCTATCAATTTCCATAATCAATTTATTAATCTAACAACTAATTAAACCTTAAATTCTATTTTAAATTAAGCCATACTCATATATTTTTTATATGAACACTTTGTAATATATTTTCTTCACAAAACACATACATACATGAATTAATTTTTATATAATCATGCATAAACTCATGAAATAACCTTATAATCAATAATCATACAAAACTATATACATAACAACAATTTATCTTTTATAAAATTTTCACAGAGAACTTTTTGGAAGAAGAAGAAAACTAACTTTTTAAAGAAAAGATTAAGCTCCTACCTTTGATTAAGAAGATGATGGTTATTCTCAAGCTTCTTCTCTCCAATTCCTTTCTCAAAAACCTGTTAGAATCACTCACTTTCTCTCTAGAGTTTTCTCAAATTTTTCTCTGTGTTCTTCTTCTTCTTCTCTCTTCTCCCAACTCTAGTTTACGTAATAAAAATATAACGTATATGGATATAATGTATATATTAAATATATAATATAACTCTAACTTAACTGACATCAGTTATTTTTATTTTGAAAATCAAAAGCCATAAGGCTTGTTTGGCTAACCACTAAAAATAATCAATTAACCCTTATGCCTTGTTTGGTAAAACACAATTAGATTAAAGACTTAATAGCCATTAGGCCTTGTTTAGAAAAACTGAATTAAACTCCCTTAATTTATTTTAATAACTCCTTTATAGCAAGGTTATTTGTCATACTTCTATTTAATTAAATAATCAATTTAATCAATTCAAATATTAATCTATTAAATTACTTTAATACATAAATCATTATCACAAAACTATAATTTCTTTATAATTATAATTTTATTTAATCAACTAACACTTTATTTTAATCACAATTCCAATTAAAATACTATAATTCATTTAATCATTATTAGCTCTCTAACTTAATTATTAAATTAAATTAGTATATAACCTCATACTAATTAATTTTCTTATCTCCTTAATTATTTACTCAACAAATAATTAACTAAATCACATCAACTCAAATTGTCATATAATATTGCAAATAAATATTTAATATTTAATTATTTATTCAACAAATAAACATAATCCATTAAATACTTATATAAATCAATAAATATTTAATATTACACTTTAAAATTCTAGAATGTTACATCATTCCCTCCTTACAAGGATTCTGTCCTCAGAATCACAACTCAAACAAATCATTCGTTACATTCTTCCCTACTTACAAAGATTTTGTCCCCAGAATCGAAGACACAGATTAAACAAATAACTCAGGGTATTCTTTTAACATTTTCTCTTCGAGTTCCCACGTAGCTTCTTCAGCGTTATGGTTCCTCCATATCACCTTCACAGAAGGTATCACTTTATTCCTGAGCACTTGTTCTTTCCTGTCGACTATCTGGATAGGAACCTCTTCATAAGACAAATCTTTCTCAAACTGCAACGGTTCATACTCGATCACATGTTTGTAGTCGGGTTTATATGGTCGTAACACCGAAATGTGAAAAACATTATGAATGTTTTGCAACTCTGGAGGTAGAGCTACCTCGTAAGCCACTTCTCCCACTCTTCGCGGCACTTCAAAGGGTCAAATAAACCTCGGGCTTAGCTTTCCCTTTTTACTAAAATGAATTTTCCCCTTCCAGGGAGAAACTTTTAGGAATACAAAAGTTCTTACGTCGAATGCACGATCTTATCTCATGTTGATCGACATACTTTTTCATGCATCTTGGTCACTACTAATCTTGTCTGATGAGTTTGACAACGTCGTGAGCTTTGTTGCACCGATTACGGTCCTAACAGTTGGCATTCACCGACTTCATCCCAGCACAGTGGAGTTCTGCACTTTCTGTCGTACAATGCCTCGTAAGGTGGCATGCCGATGCTCGCGTGATAACTGTTATTGTAAGCAAATTCCACCAACGGTAATTGTTCTTCCCAGGTTCTTTAAAGTCCATGACATATTCTCTCAGCATATCTTCCAATGTCTAAATTGTTCGTTCGCTTTGGCCATCTGTTTGTGGATGATAAGTCGTACTCATTCGCAACTGTGTCCCCATGCATTCTTGTAGTCTCTTCCAGAAATTCGATGTGAATCGCGGATCTCTATCAGACACAATTGATACTGGCACTCCATGCCTCGAAATGATCTCTTTAATGTACAATCTTACCAATTGATCAAGATTGAATCTAATCTTTATTGGTAGAAAGTGCACTGATTTCGTCAGTCCGTCCATTGTCAACCAAATTGCATCGCATCCTCTCTGAGTAGTTGGAAAACCCACCACAAAATCCATCGTGATGTGTTCCCACTTCCATTCCGGTATTTCCAATGGTTGAAGTAACCCGCTGGGTCTTTGATGTTCGAGTTTTACTCTTTGACATGTCAAGCATTTCGCTACGCATTCAGCAACATCCCTTTTCATGTTTGGCCACCAAAAATGTCAGCGCAAATCTTGATACATTTTTGTGCTTCCTGGATGAATCGAATATCTTATGTTGTGTGCTTCGGTCAAGATTTCGTCTTTTAGTTCTAGCACCTTCTTTGAACCCAAATTCTTCCTCAATCAGTAGTAATCCTTCTAGTATCGACCTTGTATTTTA
The DNA here is from genome assembly GCA_020205605.1 of Panax ginseng. Classification (NCBI taxonomy): domain Eukaryota; kingdom Viridiplantae; phylum Streptophyta; class Magnoliopsida; order Apiales; family Araliaceae; genus Panax; species Panax ginseng. The sequence goes on from CM035136.1 coordinate 63,714,653, forward strand.
CATCACCGCCCTTCAATTAGATTCTCTTTGATTTTCCCACACTCTTCATCTTGTAGTTGAGCATTCTTCACTTTGTCCACTAAAGTTGGACCGACTTCTATCTGGAATAGTTGTTAAATCGATTCTTTTGGAAATTTGATTTCTAACTCCGGTTTTGTCATTCTTGAAATGAGCTCCTCCACGAGTTGTTATCATCATCAACTTCTCTCGACCTTTCACGCTTAAAGCATCCGCCACCACATTTGCTTTGCGGGATGATAAAAAAGATTTCACAATCATAATCTTTTATCAATTCCATCCACCTTCTTTGACGCATGTTCAAATCCTTCCGAGTGAAAATATACTTGGACTTTTGTGGTGCGTGTAGATCTCACATTCTCTCCCATAAAGATAGTGTCTCCATATCTTGAGCAAATACAAGCTGCAGCCAATTCCAAATCATGAGTCGGATACCCTTTCTCATAATCCTTTAGTTTTCTTGATGCATACGCAATAACTTTGTCGTTCTGCATAAGAACACAACCCAAACCTTTGTGTGAGGCATCACTATACACCACAAAATTTCATGTATTATCTGGTAATGTCAACACAGGTGCCATACTTAACTTTTTCTTCAAATCTTGGAAACTCTCTTCACATTTCTCCGTCCAAATGAATTTTACAGCTTTCCTTATCAAATTTGTTAGCGGAGTGGCTATCTTAGAAAAATCTTGAATGAATCTTCTATAATAACCGGCCAGTCCCAAGAAACTCCTCACTTTTGATGGTGTTCTTGGTTGTTCCCAATTGATCACAGCTTCCACTTTTGACGGATCCACTGAAATCCCATCTTTGTCAATAACATGACCCAAAAATTGTCACGGTCGAGCCAAAATTCGCACTTAGAGAATTTCGCGTACAACTTTTCCTTCCTTAGTGTTTCCAATGTCAAACATAAATGTTCCACGTGTTCTTCTTAAGTTTTGGAATACACCAGAATGTCATCAATAAATACCACTACAAACTTGTCTAAGAATGGTTTGAACACCCTATTCATCAAATCCATGAATGCAGCAGGGGCATTACTTAAACCAAAAGACATCATCAAAAACTCGTAATGTCTGTACCGAGTTCTGAATGCCGTTCTAGGTATATCCTCCATTCTTACCTTCAATTGTTGATACCCACTTCTCAAATCAATTTTCGAGAAATATTTAGCACCCTTCAGCTGATCAAACAAGTCATCTATTCTAGGCAACGGATACATATTCTTAATAGTGACCTTGTTTAACTCCCTATAATCAATGCAAAGACGCATTGATCCGTCCTTCTTCTTCACGAATAATACTGGCGCTCCCCACGGTGATACGCTAGGTTGAATATATTTCTTGTCCAGCAGCACTTGCAATTGTACCATCAGTTCCTTCATTTCTTGTAATAACCCGAGATTTTCTATATAAAATAAATAAGAAATTTTGCGTATAAATTTTTTTTTATTTAATGACGAGACTAAGTGTCAAGTAAAGTGAATGATAAATGCGAATACATTTATTACTTGAAAAATTAGAAATAATTTTGGAATTATTAATTTCCACAAATTATATGGTAATAAATTTATGTAAGCCGAAATGTTTTTATTAATTATTTTCCATGAAAACATGATTGGAAATAATATATGAAGTGATAATTAGATTTATATAATAAATATTTTATTATATGAATTGTTCAGAATATTTAAGTTAATTATTTTAACTTGATTATTGATGTTGTGTACGAAGAATAAGTCAAACATGAGATCCAAACTTTGGATTGGGATTGTGATCAGACCTTATAAAAGAAAGAAAAGACTACTGTAAGAGCATGGATGAGATATTTGAAAAATGTATAAAAATATTTCAAGTATAGAATAGGAACTAAAAGTATGATCACTGTGATTATGTGATTGGACTATGTCTTTAATTGTAATAGAGCGATATTATGTGTTAAGATATATTGTTCTAATCGAACAGAATGATCCGATTATTGATAGGTTGTGATAAAGAGATAAAACCTAAGTTGAGATTTGTAATCGGTGAATCGGAAAAAGTATCCTACCTTTGCACTTCCTTTTATCTGAATGGACATGAGTAAGAAGTTTGAATTATTCTATCCTCTGCACAGATTATGTACTCTTTGATTATCGACATGTTAGCTCGGATATATATTACATTCATTGATTTCTATAAATGGTTATACAAGTGTCCCCACTTGGATAATCATGGCATTTGTTCACATGTTGATAAACCTTTGTCAATTACCCGTATATATATGTTGAATTACATATTATTGTTGAGCAAGATTAAAACCTTGGGTTTGGAACCGGACATGTATGAACATCCCTATATGGGAAGATTTTTGCAAAGCGGATAGAGTGAGCGATGAATTTCGTTCAAGTTACAGTAGTATTGATCAATCTGAGGGTACTGTGATGGTGATCACCCTCCGTGCTCGTAAGTTATGACGGTTTGAGGATAGAATTACTGCTAAACCTTTTAGAAAATGAAAAGAATGTTCATAGTATGTTTCTTAAACCATATTCAAGGGTAGAGCGAGCCAAATTTAAAGAATTTGAAAGAGAGTTGTTATGTGAATTTTTATCGATGCAGATTACTTCACAACTTTCAATTCGTTATAGAAGTGTTATGTAAAGAGAATACTTATATTCTTTCAACATATATAATTGCTATTACTTGCTTTGGGCATTAAATGCTCATCCTTACATAAATTAAATGTTTTCGAGCTTATGTATGAGCAACTTTGAAGGCTCGAACACGAACAAAGGAAAAAGGAAAGCGATTGAATAAGTGTGTATTATGAGTTAATGGTTATAGTTGTATTGGTATCTATTCAAGTATTGTAAGGAATGTATTTGAAGGTCACGTGCACAGGAAGTAAACTTTGATGTATGTAAATTAAGTTCGAATGTATTATTATTTAGTATTATTCACTTAAAGAAATGGTATCGGGGGGGAACCGAGTTCGGGTTTCAAGTACCTAGATTTGGGGTCGCCACGAGTTGGTATCAAAGTCATTTGGTTATGAAGCTTAGGTAGGAATACACGAGACTAATAACCGCAATGATTAGGATAAGTATTAACTCATATAGAGTTAGTTGGTCGATAAGATTCAAAGATGAATCTCGACGAGTGTAAAGACACAGAGTTCCCTAACTCTGATTATAAAGTTAAACAGTAGTTGGGAATAGATTGAGTCTAAAAGACTTAAAGTGCAGTTATGAGAGATCGTAAAATAAAACGATCAAGATATTGAACTAAATCGTAATATATACGATGAGATCACCCAGTGATCTGATAAGGCTATGACAGCCAGAAGGAATCAATCTGATGATTGGAAAGTTTACAGCAAGATTGTTGTGTATGAATTGTACTATCAATTGGTACAGATCCAGAAGAGAATTATAAATACGAATTAAATTCATATGGAGAATGGGGTTAGTGTTAGATGGGGATTCAATTGAGGACTCATGTCGGCAGCTGAGTTGTATGATTCTTCGTATGGGAGCTGAATTGTACTTGGTGTAAAAACCACTTAGTTTCTGGCACTGATAATCATTGAAATGTACGTGGTCGCGCTTTATTTGTTATATGTACATTAAGAGGATGACTCCATTCTCGGTGTATAACAGTAGATAGGTCATAGATAGAGAATATAAGATTAAGTTCGAGTTCTTAAAACTCATACCTATGAGACATTCTTGACTCATAATTATATGAAATGTTTATGAAACCCTCGTGAATGGGCGCCAAAGGTCCGACTAGGATAAGTTCTTAAACTCATATGATTGTGGCAATTTATGAACTCATAAGTGTGGTTTGATGAACTGGGTATAGTTTTGTGTGAATGGAGTGTTATGGATAACAGAGCAGATAGATTGTTAAGTAAATGATTTTTAGTGAAGGTGTTAGGTTTTCCTAAACTCCTAGCTATGCTAAACTTCAAAATTTTTGACATCAAGCTAAATCGCACTATGTGCTTTTGAAAACAAAAATGTAGACTAAGTAATCATTTTTGAAACGGTTTAAAATACTGGTCTATGCTACTTATTTTGGCTAGACGCAAATGATTTGAAATATCAAAATTTGTTTTAATTATCACTCATGTACCATGTAACTTTAGTGCGGAGATGATAAAAATGTGATGGAGTTGTAAATACAGAATACTTAGTGTGAATTTGACACAAGTCATTGTTCCACTATTGTATGATGTGTTATGACAAAGTCATACAATGACGGCATCCTCAACGGATTATTAATACTGATGCGGCATCATGGCGTCATTCTAGAAAATGTTTTCAAAAGTTTAATTTGCCAACGAGGTTTGGCTACATCTAAATAATTCGATTGAATTGAATTATTGATATGAGTCTATCTTATTTGAATCACCTAGACTAATGTTTATGAAAACTCTAAGTGTTCATTGAAAGAAATTTCCCGAACCTAATTGTTTGATGCGGAATCCTATGATAAGGCCGAGGTAAACAATGTTGTTTGGATAAATGATCCAATCTAATGGCGTAAATATTAAGCTAGGTATGATTAATCGTTATGCATGACGTAGGGGTACAATAGGCTAATCACCTAAAGTACTATTAATGGTAGTTTACCTTCTTTGTGATTGTAAACATACCGTAATGTTTTGTTTTGTGGTATGAATACTGGTTAAAACTATGTGTTCATGGTCTATATGACCCCTCAAAGACAATTTGAAAACTTTTACTCTTGTGAGAGGTGTATTGGGTAGCATGTGATGATATGTGTGAATGTTGTAAGCCTGAGATAGAGTTAGTCGAGTTATGAGGGAGGTTGGAGCGAGAGGGAGATATTCAGATAAGATAGTTAAAGGTTGAAATAGAAGCCAAAGACACCGATATATATACCTAGGACCGGGCTTTAGTCATCACCTTCATGCGATTCGATGCAGAGTGGATGGAGTTTTCTAGCAGAGATAGGCGTTGATGAGAATTGAATAAATTTATCGTCAATCAAAATAAGAGACAACGTATATAGAACTCTTGATAGCTGTGTATATATACTATATGTTAAACAGGGTAACTTATGTATGTAGATGTCTGGTGAGAAAGATATGTGGAATAAGAAGGATCATATTCACACCCCGAGCTAATATCGAGGCCAACAGATGAAATAGAAGCTCACTAGGAACCCAAATCGGACGAGGTGGCTATCGTGGAAAAACGTAGCATCGAGATCCGAAATGTTGGATTTGACAGATAGTGATTCGAACACTAAAGTTGAAGCCGCTCAAGCATCAACGGAGGTGCGAGATTTGGAAAACAAGGTTTCTTCATTGGAAAGGTTGTGGGAGATAGAAAAGTTGATCGTCAAAGCGTTAATGGAAACAATGGAAGAGTAGGATAAGCTCAAAATCCAAATTGACGGATGGAGCCTCAAGCGACACATCCGTGAAGGACACACCTCTCCTCGTTGCCCCGACTATAAGAAAGGTGGATGTTTTAATTGTGGGATGGAAGGACATCGAGCGAATGAATGTCCAAGAAAAAGGCTTGGTAAATAAGTAGTATGGGTTATGTATGTAATATGTGTGATAAGTAATGAACTATTTTTAACTTTTATGTTGGTTAAGATTTTAAATCCCGACTTTCGTAGTCACAAAGGGATAGCTGTTGATTAAAGCATGATGTGCTGTGTAAATATTCGATAAATAAATATGAATCTAAGTTTGAGGAATGAAATGAGTTTAATACATTAATCTTATGCAATAAGGTTTAAAATGTAAGGGTATAATTTATGGTTTTATTTAACCAGATAATGCCGCCAAGACGTCAAACTCGAAACCAAAGGATAGAAGAATCTACTAATGCTGGGGAACGACAGCCAGAACTGATGCAAAACTTTGCAAACATGGTAGCTCAGGCTATGCAGCAGGGAACACCAGTTGCGGGAAACCATCCAGACAATCGTTTGGCAAAATTCAAAGACTTCAAAGCCAGTAGGACCACTAAAATTCAGAGGGATCACCGACCCTATAGAAGCCCGGACTTGGGTGAACGAGATAGAGAAGGCGTTAATAATCGCTAAAAGTAGATGAGGGCAAAGGACCGCTTTTGCCACTTATATGATGAAAGGGAAGCTAACTTTTGGTGGGAGGCAAATAAGACTCGGGCGAGAGAAGAAGAAATTACTTGGGATAGGTTTAAGGATTTATTTTTCAAAACTATCTCTCTCATAGTATGCAGCCTAGAATGGAGGTGAGATTCACGGAGTTAAAGCGAGGATAACATGATATTATTAAGGAGTATGCCGCAAAATTTAATGAGTTAGCTAGGTTTGCTCCACATCAAGTGGATCAGAGGCTAGGAAGGCAAGGAGATTTGAAATTTGGCTTAAAACCACGGCTCTCTGATAAGGTGTCGATCTTGCAAATCAATACTTTTGCAAAGACTCATGGAGAAGGCTATCATTCTTTGAGCAGGGAAGTGAGGCCATGAGCCTCTACCATAAGGAGAAGAAGAACAAAAGCAAGTCGAGGAACAAAAAAGATAGAAAGTAGTAGTGGGAATAGGGGTGAGAAAAGAATGAGGAATTTTTCCGAGAAAATGCAAGTAAAGCGTGAAAGGTATAAAGAAGCGTGTAGTGCGGGCAAGAATCATGGGAAGAATCACTCTGGCGAGTGTCTCAAGGGAAAGTTTGTATGCTACAAGTGCAGGCGCAAGAGGGTCATATCTCTCCCAATCGCCTGCCTCAAGGATGATCGATGGATGCTTCATATGTGGATCGATTGAGCATAAGGTGAGGAACCGTCCACGAGAGGGAATGGAGGCGAGGAACGTAACCACGGGGAGAAGCGGTGGGGCGTTAGCAATTTCGAGACCAAACTCAACCAAGAACTCAACGAAAAGCAACTCCGGGGTTTACAACATGACGGTCCGAGGATACGATGGCAAATGGAAGCAGAACTCCAGTGCTATTTGAATAACTTATATATCTTATATTTACGCTTAATCGGATAAACAAGTGTTATGATGAATAATTAAAGATCGGTTCGATCAAGTACGATCGAGATCTACGTCTGATGATTATATGTTATGTACCCTACGCATATGAGTTTTTAAAGCGGTGATTAGGGGCGGAATCCTTATAAGGGAGGTTAATGTAATAACTTGAGATTTTCTATATAAAATAAATAAGAAATTTTACGTATAAATTTTTTTTTTTTTAATGATGAGACTAAGTGTCAAGTAAAGTGAATGATAAATGCGAATACATTTATTACTTGAAAATTAGAAATAATTTTGGAATTATTAATTTCCACAAATTATATGGTAATAAATTTACGTAGTTTCGAAATGTTTTTATTAATTTTTTCCATGAAAACATGATTGGAAATAATATATGAAGTGATAATTAGATTTATATAATAAATATTTTATTATATGAATTGTTCAGAATATTTAAGTTAATTATTTTAACTTGATTATTGATGTTGTGTACGAAGAATAAGTCAGACATGAGATCCAAACTTTGGATTGGGATTGTGATCAGACCTTATAAAAGAAAGAAAAGACTACTGTAAGAGCATGGATGAGATATTTGAAAAATGTATAAAAATATTTCAAGTATAGAATAGGAACTAAAAGTATGATCACTTTAATTATGTGATTGGACTATGTGCTAACTGTAATAGACAGTACTATGTGTTAAGATATATTGTTCTAATCGAACGAATGATCTGATTATTGATAGGTTGTGATAAAGAGATAAAACCTAAGTTGAGATTTGTAATCGTTGAATCGGTGAGTATCCTACCTTTGCACTTCCTTTATGCAATGGACATGAGTAAGAAGTTTGAATTATTCTATCCGTGTATGCATTATGTACTCTTTGATTATCGACATGTTAGCTCGGATATATATTCTGCATTCATTGATTTCTATAAATGGTTATACAAGTGTCCCCACTTGGATAATCATGGCATTTGTTCACATGTTGATACACCGTTGTCAATTACCCGTATATATATGTTGAATTACATATTATTGTTGAGCAAGATTAAAAACCTTACGGTTTGGAACCGATATGTATGAACATCCCTATATGGGAAGATTTTTGCACAAGGCGGATAGAGTGAGCGATGAATTTCGTTCAAGTTTCGTAGTATTGATCAATCAGGTACAATGGGTTGATCACCCTCCGCGTCCGTAAGTTATGACGGTTTGAGGATAGAATTACTCGCTAAACCTTTTCGAAAATGAAAAGAATGTTCATAGTATGTTTCTTAAACCCTATTCAAGGTAGAGCGAGCCAAATTTAAAGAATTTGAAAGAGAGTTGTTATGTGAATTTTTTTATCAGTACAAATTACTTCACAACTTTCAATTCGTTATAGAAGTGTTATGTAAAGAGAATACTTATATTCTTTCAGCTTATATATAATTGCTATTACTTGCTGGGCACTTAAATGCTCATCCTTACTTAAATTAAATGTTTTCGATTATGTATGAGCAACTTTGAAGGCTCGAACACGAACAAAGGAAAAAGGAAAGCTGATTGAATAAGTGTGTATTATGAGTTAATGGTTATAGTTGTATTGGTATCTATTCAAGTATTGTAAGGAATGTATTTGAAGGTCACGTACCTGGGGAAGTAAACTTTGATGTATGTAAATTAAGTTCGAATGTATTATTATTTAGTATTATTCAGCTTAAAGAAATGGTATCGTGGGGAACCGAGTTCGGGTTTCAAGTACCTGGATTTGGGGTCGTCACATTTCTACTGGAGCCATTCTGTACGGGGCCTTCGATATCGGTGTTGTTCCCGGCGCCAAGTCGATCACGAACTCTATTTCTCTATCAGACGGAAGTCCTGGCAAAGCCTCTGGAAACACATCTTCGAATTCCCTCACTACTGGTATTTCTTCTAGTTTTACACCCTTCTTCTGAGTATCGACTATGTAAGCTAAATAGCCCACACAACCTTAACTCAATAATTTCTTGGCCTGCATAGTCGTCAGACATTTCATTTGTCTAGGCGACTTGCTACCATAAAATACTACCTTTGACGGAGTCATAAGGTTTACACACTTCTTGTGACAATCGATTACTGCTCCATATTTGAACAACCAATCCATCCCCAAAGTTACATCAAATCTACCAACAAGATATTTTCCTTAATGTTCACCCTACAATTCTTGTATACGAATCTAACAGGGATTATGTGACGCCCCAAAAATTAGGTATACATCACCCATCTTGAGTCGCCAGATACATGGTACAGAATTCAAATACAACTTAATAATACAACTGTCGTGTACAATACGACAAAACATAAACTGTGAGTTTGAATACAAATATTGTCTACTAGAGATTATACAAACTCAAAAGGAGTCCTCATTACAATTATTATCACACTATTTCACAGAATAGTGAGGACTACTAATGCACCATCTAGGACCATCACTCTGTTCCCCGACTAGTCCCAAATTTACGTTCTCATTTCCCGAGAGAACAAAGAAAAGAAAGGGTGAGCTCAACTAGTCCAAGAAGAAATATTATGACTAAGATAATGTAGAATAATTTATCGTTAGCCTTCAATAGTGTTAAACTGATAAAATACAATAACTATCAAGTTTAACCTGCACGGAACAAGCAATCCATTAGAAGAGTCAAGTAGGGAATAAAATCTACTATCTTCTATGATTTAAAAGGTTTTTCATCACTTTTATCGTTGGGACTCGACAATAATAAATAATCCACATCATCGAATCACCCCGCACTACTGGCCAAGGATATTCTTTAGTATCACGACCACAAATTATCCATGCACTACGGCCGAGGACATTCGTGTATTCATTAATGGTCATGATCATGCCAACAACTGTCCATCAATGCACTATGGCCAATGAGGACTTTTATCACATCATTTGTAACATTATGGTCATGATTACACCGAATAATCCCTGGTCATAATCATATCAAGTCCATCTATGCACTACAGGCCACAGATGACTTTCAACAAAATATAAACATGAGGATGATGACAATGATATAAGAATTCAATAAAATAAGTTCAAGAATTAATTTATCTAGGAACTGATAACGTCCAATTTGTCAACATGTTACTGCTTTGTAGAGTAAAATTCAAGAATGCTCAGAAGAATATTTCCATGAAAAGATACTGGATGAAGCGCAAATATCAAAGATATTCTACTAATTTCATGGGTATAGAAGTCAAAGTTTTAACCAACTGAGTATAATAAAGAATGGAATAACAAAAGAAATCACCATGCATGCGATAGATCCGACAGCAAGTTATTCCAATGAATAATAAAGGATGGAACCAGTCCCAAGGCGTAAACGCACAGCATGTGATATTCAAGCGTAATAATAAATAATGGAACCCAGTCCAGTAAGCGCATGCACAGATATTCCGACAAAATAATAAATAATGGAACCGGTCCCAAGAAACGCACGCATGAGATATTCCGACATAATAATAAATAATGGAACCCGGTCCAACAGAACGACAAAGTGAGGATATTCCGGCGTAATAATAAAGAACGGAATATTAGAAGAATGTCACCATATATAGGGTAGCTTGCAGATATCTGAGTTATTCCAACGTAATAATAAATAATGGAATAACGAAGTTCTCTTCATGAGTACAACAAATTACATCCCTTACCGTAAAAGAAACTGAATATAAGAGTAGGAAAGTAGCAGAATACTTTTCTATAGGTTCTCTTGTAATTCTCTCTCTAGAGTTTCAGTGAATTCGTAAGAAATAATGAATGAATGAGCTTCTATTTATAGGAAAATGGAATGAATAGTAACTAATTCATGAACGGTCCAGATTGATTTACTATTAAACGGACGGTCCATATTGGTTTACTATTAAAACTTAAAACAACAGTCCATACTGATTTACAATTAAAACTTTAAACCAGCGATCCACATTGATTTACTATTATAACTCCACCAGCGGTCCATATTGACTTACTATTATATCTTCAACCAACGGTCTGAAAAAATTAGCACATCTCCTCATGGAATAATATTTTACCCAAATACCCGAATGCACAATACTAGAGTGAATAGTAACCAGGTGAATAGTAACTCGTGAATAGTAACTCGTAAATAGTAACTCATAAATAGTAACTCATGAATAGTAACTCGTGAATAGTAACTCATGAATAGTAACTCATGAATAGTAACTCATGAATAGTACTCCAACACGAAAAGTGTCCCGAATACCCGATTGAACAATATATCATATTATGCAGATGATACTGTAACAATAATTGAATCAATAATATGAGAGATATGATGCAAAGAATTCTTGTAGTAATAATTGAGTATAACCGAGTGACTTCTCACGTAAGCATCAATAATCAATACCGTGTGCTATTTATGCAACCACGCCAGACATCGCATTTTAACATCAGGTGTTTCAATAGTTAACGGTAAAACTTCCACCGTTATTTTCATAAATTATTTTTGTCATTTTCTCTATCCGACAATAATTCTGTTGTGGGGTCCACCAATGATTGTACCATCGTACGGATATTCCCTGACAAAAAGAATATTCCCAGACCAATCGAATATTATACAACCACTTGCTTACTTTGCAAAATTTGTAAATATTACCCACAACTATAACATTACATCAAATCAACACCATAATATAAAAAAAATTATTTCGAGAAAATTAAATCTTTATTCATAAAATCTGGGGTCACACAATCTCCCCTCCTTATGAAATTTCTCCCTCGAAATTTACGTACTTACCTGGTATGCCGAAGAGTTGAGGATACCTTGACTTCATTTTAGATTCTAATTCTTGAGGTATAACCTTTGAGTGTTGAATACGATCCTTCTTATCCAAGATTTTAACATGTATCTCCTCATACGGTAAATCTTCTGCTATCTCGTCCGGTTCTAAATTAATAATGTGGTTCGGGTTGTCCACATATTTACGTAACATCGATACGTTAAAAACGTTATGAACACGCGACATACTTGGCGGTAAAAAGAGTTTATAAGCCACAGTTCCTATTCGATCAAGGATTTCAAATGGGCCAATAAAATCGAGGGTTGAGATTTCCTCTCTTCATCGATTCTTGCTTCTAGAATAACGCCCTCTTGAACCTTCTTCTTCACATTCATCAACTCCGAGTATGTAGCTTGAAGCAGCTTTAACTTTATCGATTCAAGTCTATTCTAATCGTATATTCGTTATCTTCACGTGGGTCCCTAGAGTCTTTAACTCTATCTCCATCATTTGTAAGTTATACTGAAATGAGTCTTTGTGTTAACAACATTACACTCAATGTAGATACGATCTTCTACTCAACGCGCCGCTACTACGCTCATTTTTCCCACGATGATATTTAATGGTACGATCGTAATCTTCAATGTACTCGAGCCAACGCCTTTGGCACATTACACGCTCATTTTAGGTGAAGAAAATATTTGAGGGTTTTAGAAATGGGTTTTGTACTAGGGTTAATACAAAATTCGATTTCACGCTCTAGGGGTAGGCTAAGAAGTCTTTGAGACTGTGACTCTCATCCAAGACTTGGATAGCATGTCACATTGATACCTATCAACTTGTCACCGTCATTCACGACGTTGCCTATAGAAAGTCTGGCTTCGGTGCATTCCACACAAGAAAGTCAACAACGAAAGAATCGGGGCTCTTTATTTATGGCTTGATATAAAAATGATTGACTTTAGTGGTTTGGTTACTTTGAATTCGCATAACAGGTTGGTTAGGAGTATGAAAGCTAACAACCTTACAAAAAGCATGATGAGTAGTTAACCAATCGTTTCCAAAAATCACATCAAAGGCAAGTATTTTCAAAGAGATAAGATCGACAGTTACGTTGAAAGGGTTGATTTGAACAAGATTTATAAATAGTGGAGGTAACGAAGGTTTCTCCCAACTGAGTTTAAACAGATATATCAAAGTCTAACTTCTCCGGAGTTAACTTCAAACATTGAACACAACTAGGTGCAATAAAAGAGTGAGTAGAACCGGTATCTAACACGGTATAGACTTTGCAAGAGTTTATGACTAACATACCCGTGATAATTTTATTCAGGTTCCTCGTCTCGAAAAAAAAAATCTCTCTTAAACTCATCGGCTTTGGCTTGTCCGGGACATCCTTTGGTGCCTCCATCCTAGTCTGAACTTGTCTTGATGAACGACAAAATCGGGCTAAGTGACCTTCTCTTCCATAATTATAGCATGCTTTGGGCTACATCGCCAGCTTTGGACCGATGTGTCCCTCCCTCCGCATTTGAAGCATATGATAGGTGGTCGCTTCTCCTTCCTTAACAACGGTCTTTGGTGCCGACGCCTTTTCCATCATTGTTGAATCTCCTCTTCTTAAAATGTCCATTCTTATTATTTTGACCATGATTACCACCGAAATGGTTACCATTTCTGGCATGTTGATTCCCTCCATGCTTATTGTCACCGCTTTGATGATTGTTATCACCGGTATTATCATTTTTCCGGCTACTCTCTTTTGGTTGCTTTGACTCGTTATCGCGCTCCACTAACTGAGCCCTATTTACAACATCTGAATACAAACACAGTTTATGAGAAATAAGATATTGATGTATCTCCGGCTTCAAACCTCTTAAAAACAACCGCGTCATTCTCTCTTCATTATCAACCAAGTGGGACGCAAATCGGGACAACTCAAAGAAACTTGGCTTCAGATCGCATGCAGCGGTCATGTTGTTTTGCTCTAACTTGATAAATTCCACCTCCTTCATGTGACGAATACTTTCGGAAAAGTACTTGTCATTGAACAGCTCTTGGAACTTCTCCCAAGACATCTTGAGTGCATCAGTTGGGTATGCGTTTCTGATTCCCACCAAAGGATCTCGCTATTCACGCAACATAAAGGTGGCAATGGGAACCTTTTGCTCCTCGGAGCATCCCAAGACATCAAATATCTTGGTGATCTACTTTAACCACGTCTCCGCCTTAAGTGGTTCTGGCATTCCCAAAAACTCCGGTGGTCCCAGCTTCTTGAATTGCTTAGCGGTTACCAACAGCGGGTTGCCATTGTTTCCTCCTGCATTATGAACAGGAGTCGCCTTCGCCTGATGTTGCATGAATTCTAAAAAGCTCCTAAACGTACCGTCATTCGTCAATTGATCGGTGTTGTTATTTACAGGAGGATTATCGCCATCCTGTTGCACATTGTCCTGATTATTGATCTGTGGAGAATCAACGGTCTCCTGTGCTCCATTGCTATACTCAACATTCTCGGATGTCATTTTTAGATACTGCCACAAAACAAAGGTTAATTGACATGTAACATATTATCCCTATATTCTGACCGACCAATTAAATACCAAATAAACTTAGGTAGATCATACTAGCGAAGGAATTCCCGCCTCTCCCTCCTAGTTCTATTCTCAAGATCCTAGCCGTGGATCATATCCCTAAGCTTTGATACCAACCGTGACGCCCCCAAAATTAGGTATACATCACCCATCTTGATGCCGATACATGGTATAGAATTCAAATACAACTTAATAATACAACCGTGTGGTATAAATACGACAAAAACATAAACTGTGAGTTTGAATACAAATATTGTCTACTAGAGATTATACAAACTCAAAAGGAGTCCTCATTACAATTATTATCACACTATTTCACATTATAGTGAGGACTACTAATGCACCATCTAGGACCATCACTCTATTCCCCGACTAGTCCCAGCTACGTTCTCATTTCCTGAAGAGAACAGTAAAAGAAAGGGTGAGCTCAACTAGCCCAGTAAGAAATATTATGACTAAGATAATGCAGAATAATTTATCGTTAGCCTTCAACAGTGTTAAACTGATAAAATACAATAACTATCAAGTTTAACTGCAGAGGAATAAGCAATCCATTAGAAGAGTCAAGTAGGGAAAAACTCTACTATCTTCTATGATTTAAAAGGTTTTTCATCACTTTTATCGCTGGGACTCAGCTTAATAAATAATCCACATCATCGAATCACCCCTGCACTACGGCCAAGGATATTCTTTAGTATCACGACCACAAATTATCCATGTACTACGGGCCAAGGATATTCGTGTATTCATTAATGGTCATGATCATGCCAACAACTGTCCATCAATGCACTACGGCCAATGAGGACTTTTATCACATCATTTGTAACATTACGGCCATGATTACACCGAATAATCCCTGGTCATAATCATACCAAGTCCATCTATGCACTACAAAAGCCATGTGATGACTTTAAACAAAATATAAACATGAGGATGATGACAATGATATAAGAATTCAATAAAACAAGTTCAAGAATTAATTTATCTAGGAACTGATAACGTCCAATTTGTCAACATGATACTGTTTTGTAGAGTAAAATTCAAGAATGCTCAGAAGAATATTTCCATGAAAAGATATTGGATGAAGCGCAAATATCAAAGATATTCTACTAATTTCATGGGTATAGAAGTCAAAGTTTTAACCAACTGAGTATAATAAAGAATGGAATAACAAAAGAAATCACCATGCATGCGATAGATCAAGACAAAAGAAAAGTTATTCTAATGTAATAATAAAGGATGGAACCGAGTCCCAGCTTAAAACGCATGAACGGTGATATTCAAAAAATAATAAATAATGGAACCAGTCCCATGTAAACGCATGCATGTGATATTCTCGACATAATAATAAATAATGGAACCCGTCCCCACAGAACGCATTGCATGACGGGATATTCCGGATGTAATAATAAAGAACGGAATATTAGAAGAATGTCACCATGTTTAGGTTAGCTTGCAGATATCAAAGTTATTCCAACGTAATAATAAATAATGGAATAATAGAAGTTCTCTTCATGAGTACAACAAATAACATCCCTTACCGTAAAAGAAACTTAATATAAGAGTAGGGAAGTAGCAGAATACTTTTCTATAGGTTCTCTTGTAATTCTCTCTCTAGAGTTTCAGTGAATTCGTAAGAAATAATGAAGGAATGAGCTTCTATTTATAGGAAAATGGAATGAATAGTAACTAATTCATGAACGGTCTAGATTGATTTACTATTAAACGGATGGTCCATATTGGTTTACTATTAAAACTTAAAACAACAGTCCATACTGATTTACTATTAAAACTTTAAACCAGTGATCCAAATTGATTTACTATTATAACTCCACCAGCAGTCCATATTGACTTACTATTATATCTTCAACCAACGGTCTGAAAAAATTAGCATATCTCCTCATGGAATAATATTGTACCCAAATACCCGAATGCACAATACTAGAGTGAATAGTAACTCGTGAATAGTAACTCATGAATAGTAACTTGTGAATAGTAACTCATGAATAGCAACTCGTGAATAGTAACTCGTGAATAATAACTCATGAATAGTAACTCGTGAATAGTAACTCATGAATAGCACTCCAACATGAAAAGTGTCCCGAATACCCGATTGAACAATATATCATATTATGCAGATGATATTGTAACAATAATTGAATCAATAATATGAGAGATATGATGCAGCAATTACTGTACCGATAATTGAGTATAACTGAGTGACTTCTCACGTAAGCATCAATAATCAATACCGGTACATCATCTTGTGCAACCACGCCAGACATATTACTACTTTTTAACACCGGGGTTTCAAATAGCTAACTGTAAAACTTCCGTCGTTATTTTCATAAAGTATTTTTGTCATTTTCTCTATCCGACAATAATTTTGTTGTGGGGTCCACCAATGATTGTATCGTCGTACGGATATTCCCCGACAAAAAGAATATTCCCCGACCAATCGAATATTATACAACCACTTGCTTACTTTGCAAAATTTGTAAAAATTACCCACAACTATAACAGTACATCAAATCAACACCATAATATAAAAAAAATATTTTGAAAAAATTAAATCTTTATTCATAAAATCTGGGGTCTAACAAATTACTTCCTTATTCGCAATTTCTATGTTCAAAGGAAAATTCAGTTCTTCTCTAGGCAATTCTAACCTCTTAGCAAATTCATCAGATATAAACGAACAAGTAGCACCCGAATCGAATAATACATAAGCATTTATATCATTGATTGGGATAATACCTGACACTACATCTTTTGATTGCACAGCATCTTACACAGTCATGTTGAAGGTTCTGGCTGTGGGTTTAATTGATGTTGCAGGTCCTGCAATGGCCCATGTACTTCCATTGTTACCTCTATTGCTTCTGATTGTCACTCCTTCCCTCTTCTTAGGGCATTCACGAGCAAAGTGATCCTTGGATCCGCACGTGAAGCATACATTCTTCTTCGGTTGAGTGCAATTTGGGGCAATGTGACCCTCCCGCCACAATTAAAGCATACTCGCTTCCCCATCAAGCACGCACACTTATCGAATTTCCGCATGTCGCATATGCTTCAAACTTTTGTTTTCTTTGGTTACCCGATGGTGTCCAACACCCGACCTCCTCCCATTCCACTTCCTCTTCAAGCCGTTGCTGCCGTTGTTGTTGTTGTTTCCACCGCTACCACTCCCATTCTTAGTCTCATTCTAATTCTTCTTCTTCTTTTGTTCCTGATTGAACTTTGTCACTTTGCTTCGGCTCCACCTTCAATGGTAGTCTTGCTTTTTCCATCACTTGCAAATGTCTTCAATCGAACAGGATACCCCATCGTCTGCCTGTGGCTTCACCTCCACTGTTCAAATCTCTTCGCCTTACGCTCGTCAAATGCATGTCTTTGATTGATATGGTGCAAACCTCGCTAATTTATTAAACTTCACGGCATACTCGATATCAGATATCATCGTTCCTTGCTTTAGTTCCAGAACTGTACTTCCAAATGACTCTTCAACTCTCTCGGGAAATAAGTCTCAAGAACAACTCCTTGAACCTATCCCAGTCATCACTCCTGGCCTTCACGAGGTTTTATTGGCTGCCACCAATAACTAGCTTCATTTTCAACATGAATGTTGCGAAAGCGATCTTCCCGATCATCCCTACCCTAGCGACATCTAACACCTTTTCTATCTCCATAATCCCGGTCTATGCTTCGACTGGATTCATAGACCCACGGAATTCAGGTGGTCCAATCGCCTTAAAATCCTTAAACGTTGTACCATGGTTTTGTGGTTAATTCTGCAACGCCCTCATCAAGAGGTGTCACTAGTTGTTGAACGGGGTTACCGTCAACATTGTCGTTATTGGTAGTTCTTTCATTGTTTCTCTGTCGAGGTGGTTCACGTCTGGGAGGCATTTTCTATTAAAACAAAACATCTATTAGACTATTACTCAACTTCTTTAAGTATTTCTAATTAACTTGCCTCCATAAAAGAAATAACCACATAACACATAACACTTTGAAAAATAATAACTTTTATTTATTCATTATTACTTCGAAAAACATAAAAACAATAGCATCACTGCTATTTACATTCCTTTCCTGAACTACAAAAGTTACAGGACAACATCATTATTATCATATCCCATGGTTACTTAACACTAGGGATTTACACATTATTTAATACTTATTACGTGCATTACAGGCACATTTTCTACGATGATCTATTAAGATACTTCTTAGCCCTATCACGTTCTTCCTCTATGACTCGAAACATTGTCATGCGATCTAATACATATGATGGCAGCGTCTCGAACTGAATCGGATATCCCATGACCCGATCTTGAGCTCGATTAATTGCGGTGTCAAATACTTTATCCATCTCTTCCATCTTCATCCTTTTCGCCTGTGAGTCCCTTACTGTTCTTCCAATTCGTTGATAAGCTTCTTCGTATGCATCTTCAGCTCTTGCCCTCTTAGCAGCTTCTTCTCTCAGCTTGTTCTTCAGTTCAGCAACCATCTCGATCAATTGTTCTTTCTCTCCTTCAGTCTGTATTAGTTTCTCCTCAACGTTTGTCAGTCGTTCCTCACGATCCTAGATCTCACCATCTTTTTGTGTCATTGCAGTTTGTTGTTCAGCTACTATCTCCTGCAACTCCTCAACTGTATCCTGAAGTTCTACATTACGGTCATGCACCTCATCGTATATATGGCCTGCTATCAAGTTAAGTGGAATCCTTTTCTCCTCATCCTCATCATCCTCATCCTCCTGTGGTAACTCAACGGGATCCTCCTCGTCTGTCTCCACATCATCATCCTCATCTTCAACTACTGTGACCAATGGGTCCGACTCCCGTGGCAGTAGTTGCTCCCAAACTACCTGAATGTCGCGAGGCTCCTCCTCAATAGGCATTTGAGGTCCCTCCTCCCTAGCCTGACTGGATTCTCCGACATTAGTCATCCTGACAACAAAGTTTTAAAGTTTTAATTATTAATCATTACTACTCGACACTCACGAGTACATAAACTATAAACACATAAGCACATAAGTGTTTTATTACTTCTTTCTTAAAACTCGATAAGAGTTATCTCCACTATCTTTTCAAAAGTTACTTCCTAAGGCTTTTCCCCCACCTAAGGTTCATAACCTAAAGCTTTGATACCAACTTGTGACACCCCCAAATCCTGGTACTTCATTTCCTCAAGATTTGGTGTTCACTTAATCAAAACATTCATTTATAACTACCCAATTATAATAAAATTGAATAATAAAAACCTGCCCATACAGGATTAAACTCAAATAAAAATCTCCCAGGTTATCTAACCTTTAACAACAATCACTCAAATGCGGAAATTAAATAAACTTCATTACAATCTTTAAACCAAAGTCTGATAATAAAACTATCAAATCTATTACAAGTCTTCAGTACTTGTTCATCTTTCCTTTTCCTCTTCTTCGGTGCTAGGTACGTCACCGGTTTCAACTTTAGTCATAAGAAATTTTACGAGCAAGAGTGAGCAAACAAGGCCCACTTGAAATAACAATAAATAAATCTTTAAACTTTTACATCAATTGCCAATATTAGGCTCAATAGAACCTGAACAATGTATTCTATTAACTTTCCGAAAATTATAACATTCACCGAGGGTCTAATGACCACGAATCATGTCCACAGCTTATAAGTAATCTTTCAACTTTAACTTTAACAAATCGTAAGACTATAAGGACTCCACGTCTTAAGGGGATCAACCCTTCGTATACAATGTATTGTGCACAACCATTTTAACGCTAAGCGTAAACCTCTATTAAAAGAGTTGTTCATCTCAAATTATTTAGAATACAAGTCCGCACCAAAGTAAGTTTGGTTTGGATAAGCTTTCAAGGAAATTTGGAATTTAACGAACATCAACTAAGGAGTAGTTGAATAAGACCAATAACACTATACTATAGAATAATAGTGATTGAATCAATCATAGCAAACTAAAGTTATGCATTAGGAACAATCTAATAGCGTACAATTTGAATAACTATAGTATACCTTGTTTGAACAATACTAAGCCAATGTTAATTAGAATTGAATACGAAACATGCATAGCAATTTAGTTATGCATGCTAAACAACAAGTGAAATACAAGAATAACTTGTTGAACATCAAACCAAAGTTTAGACAGCTTGCATCATTATAAGTTAATCGAATTGAAAACAATAATTAGTTCAATAAGATAAGGGATTAGAAAACTTGCCTTTAGCACAAGCTAAACCTTACAACTTGAATCAATACCCTATACATATGTCATCATGACATAATTAGTCATTACCAACATTTTATATCTATATAAACAAAATGTATACATCATGTAGGTTAAATTACCAATTCACATAATCAAACTACGTTAATACCAATTAACTCTTGATAACATACTCATTCATAGTTTAATACTACTGAAATCATCATTTAACATTCATATTATTAACACATGACATTTATTTTCAAAATTTGTATACTTAAACAAAAGCTGCTGAACTCTCGCTAACTTCATACTGCGGTACACGATTTTTCAATGTGGTTCAGGCAATGGCCTTTGAAGTAAGGCGTTACGCCTCAGTCACAAAGCCATTAGTTGGCCAAGGCGGTATGGCATGTCGTACTAAGCTGGGCGGCAATGAGGCGCGAGATTTGAGATTTGTCTTCTTTGGTAGTCTTTGTGGCGCCGGACTCGAAATCCGCCACCAAGCTTTCGTAGAATAATATAAACAAAAGCCAAATTGGCCTAAAAACTCGAATCTAATAGACTATTAACATGTAATACACATATAGACTTCATATAAACATATTGTGAAGACTTCTAACATGTTTCTACTCATAAAATAACATACAGATCAAAGTTACAACACCCAAATTCAATGTTTTTGGCAAAAACTCCATTGTTGACATTTTTAATGAAAATTAACACTGTGATTTTGTTTTTCAATCAAAACAGAAATTTCAAAACATCATAGTTATGATTATACATACTCTATCAATTTCCATAATCAATTTATTAATCTAACAACTAATTAAACCTTAATTTCTATTTTAAATTAAGCTATACTCATATATTTTTCATATGAACACTCTGTAATATATTTTCTTCACAAAACATATACATACATGAATTAATTTTTCTATAATCATGCATAAACTCATGAAATAACCTTATAATCAATAATCATACAAAACTATATACATAGCAACAATTTATCTTTTATAAAATTTTCACTAAGAACTTTTTGGAAGAAGAAGAAAACTAACTTTTTAAAGAAAAGATTAAGCTCCTACCTTTGATTAAGAAGATGATGGTTATTCTCAAGCTTCTTCTCTCCAATTCTTTTCTCAAAAACCTGTTAGAATCACTCACTTTCTCTCTAGAGTTTTCTCAAATTTTTCTATGTGTTCTTCTTCTTCTTCTCTCTTCTCCCAACTCTAGTTTACGTAATAAAAATCATGAAAAATCATGAAAAATGATATTATGGTATAAGAAAATATTTGAAGTTATTTTTAATGACTTTTGGTATTTTGTGAGAAATTTCATCAATTAATTAATATTAATGGTAATTAGTTTATTTAATAAATATATTAAATAAATTATGAAAAAATAGAAATAATACTTTAAAAATCATATAAAAATGATTTAAGGGTTAGAAAAATATTATAAGTTATAAAATATAACTTTTGATATTTTGTGATGAAAATATTAATATTTTAATATTAAAAGCAATTATCGGATAATGTATTTAATTGTTTAAAAATCATATAAAGGTGATTTTAATGTATTAAAAATACTTATTAATATTATAAATATATTATAATATTATGTTATGATTTTCATTAATATTTTATATTAAATAAATATTAATGATAAAGGAATATTGTGGTATTTATATTATATAAATACGATATTAATGATTGAAATTTTTGATAAATGATATTAATTATCTAAAAATTTTTATGAGCCTATGAAAAATATTTTGACTGATAATAAATTATCTAAGATAATTATTAAGTGTTTAGGCAGAGTTTAATTGAACTTAAACTCAAATATTGTCCGACTAGACCGTCGAGATGTTAGAATTATGTCGGGTTCAACTCAGACTGCAATAGTTTGACTTGATACCGAGTCTTATGTGCTAAATAGACTGATAAAGTTATGTGATAAATGTATTTAGGTTATTTTAAATACTATGATGATATTATTCTAATGTGTAGATCGATATTATTTATATTAGGTTTTCAGACAAAGCTAGATAAATTGCGTAGCGGTAATCAACGGTTCAGGCAAGTTTTACTTAACTCTACTAAGAGTTGTTTCATTCAGATATGCTTATGGATAATCATTGTTGATTGCCATTGTAGAATTGTACTCTGTACATATTGCATGTATAAGTCAGGTATGAAAGGCTGATCACCTTCATTACCATTCGGTTCAGATATATTTGTTCATGTTCAATACTTGTCAGTCAAAAGTTTGTTCCTGCTAGTTCATAATTGTATTGTTGAATTATAGCCAACTTATTATTCAAATTCTGTCAATCATGATATATCGTTAAATTATTGAATTTAAACTTGCTGGGCAATCTTATGCTCACCCTTGCTATATCATGATAAACATTGCAGATTAAGGTGAATACGTCGGATACAGGAAAGGATAAAGCCAAGTTCAGCTTAGGATTTTATGTGCAGCTTAATTGTAATAGTATAGTATGATAATAATGTTGTATGTTAGATAGGATAATGAATTGTTTTTATTTGAAGGTTACTCGACCTTGGGGGAAATAGCGTGTAATGTATTGTATAAACAATTTATGTTTATATCTTCCGCAAATAGTAATAGTTATAGAATTAGCATACCAAGATCCGTGGTGATTTGGGACCCGGATTTGGGGATGCTACAGTTGGTATCAAAGTTGTAGGTTATGAACCTTAGGTAGGAATACCTGAGACTAATAACCGCAGTGATTAGGATAAGAACTAACTCAAATAGAGTTAGTGTGTTGGTAAGATTAAAAGACGAATCTCGGCAGGGTATAATTTACAGAGTTCCCTAACTCTGATAATAAAGTTGAATAGTAGTGACGAATAGATAGAGTCTAAAAGACTAAGAGTACAGTGAGAGAAGATCGAAAAGCAAAATGATCATAGAATAGAAATGAATCGTAATATATACGATGAGATCACCCCGTGATCTGATATGGATTGAGAGAATGATTAACAAGCTTACAGCAAGATTGTTGTGTGTCTATGAATTGGTACAGAGTCAGGAAAGGATTATGAATACGAGTTGAATGAAATTCGTATTGAGAAGGGAGTTAAGATTAGGTGGGAATTTCAATTGAGGACTCATGTCAGCAGCTGAGTTGTATGATTCTTCGTATGGGCGTTGAATTGTACTTGGTGTGAAAACCACTTAGTTTCTGGAACTGATAATCATTGAAATGTCCGTGTCGCGCTATTTTCTATATACGTGTTGAGAAGGTGATTCTTTTCTCATGTGTATAACAGATAGATAGGTTATAGGTAAAGAATATAAGGTTAAGTACGAGTTCTTAAAACTCATACTTATGGTACGTTTGTGACTCATAATTATATGAAATGTTTATGAACCCCTCAGCGAATGGACGCCAAAGGTCTGTCTAGGACAAGTTCTTAAACTCATATGATTGTGGCAAGTTCCTGAACTCATAAGTGTGGTAAGTTTGACGAACTGGGTATAGTTTTGTGTGAATGGAGTATTAAGGATAATAAGAATAGATAGACTGTTTAAGCAAATGATTATTAGTTGAGACATAAGTTTTTCAAACCTCCTAGCTATGCTAGACTTTGAAATTTTGACATCAAGCTAAATACGCACTATGTGCTTTTAAAAAAAATGTACACTCGTAATCATTTTTGGAACGGTTTAAAGTACAGTCTATGCTAATTGTTTCAGCTAGACGAAGATGATTTGAAATATCAAAATTTATTTTATTTATCACTTATGTACCATGTAACTTTGAAAAGTAGATGATAAAAAGTTGATGGAGTTATAAATACAAAGAATACTTAGTGTTGAATTGATCTAAAATCGTTGTTCCACTTATTGTATGATGTGTTATGACAAAAGTCATAATGATGATGACATCCTTAAACGAATTTGTTAATACAAAGATGCATCATCATGACGTCATTCTCAAAAATATTTTCAAAAATTTTAATTTACCAATGGGGTTTGTGTGACGAACGAGATTTTGTAAATTTATTTTAATAATTATTGAATTAAATAAATATTTTTCGATGATTTAATTATTGGATTAAATAATTATTTGATGCATTGTGGTAGATTAATTTAATTATATGTGTTACATTTATTAAATTAATGTGGAGAATAATTATTATTCAAGTATGTAATTAATTGAACTTATTGAATTAAATGAAATATTTAATTAAACATGATGTTATTTTAATTAAATTAATTATTAATTAGAGAGTTAATAATTTGACATTAGTAATTAATGAGAAAATTAAATATATGACTGTGAATTTATGAGAAGTTATTATATTTTATTTATATTAAATAAGATATTTGATTTATTGTGCAAGTGGGTGTGACATGAATTAACTATATGATAAAGTTTTATTAAATTAAATGGTTTTTGAAACCTATTCTAGCTAGGCAAACATGGCACTAAAGGGAGTTGGGGCCAGTTAACCCATGACTGGGTAACTAACCACCAATGCATCAGTTGTTCATTATTTAGTTTACGTATTCTTTTATTTCTTCTTCATTTTTTGCCTAAGTCTAGAAAGCATAACAGAGAGAAATACAGAGAAAGAGTTGAGAAGTCAGAGTTGTTAAGAGGATTGTGAGAGTCATCTGAGAAGGAATTCATCTTCCATAAATTATACTCTGGGTAATTCTCCTTCCCAAATTCTATTTTACGTCATTAAGTTTTTAAGAAAATGGCTTTCAATGTTTCTGTAAAGCCTCTGTGATTGAGAAAGGAGTAATATTTATGAGTTATTTATGGGTTAAAATGTATCAAATCGTATTTTATATATATATTGCATGATTCCATATCATCAGTTTCATAATATTACATCGTATATGATTTCTACAAAATTACAGAGTATGGGTTTTGGCCTTAAGGCCTTATACGTGATATTTTATGTATTGATCGTATATTATCCCTAAATTTTACATTCGTATGTTGTTATGCATGTTGATACGAAGAGACCAAAGTTTAAATAAACGGATTCGGTGTTATAACGAATCCGTAGTGACAATTTTCATGTTTTATTTTCAAAACCTTCAAGAACATCAAAGTCAATGAAATTATAGATTTTAATTCTGTGATTATGTGTTTTAATGGGTTAAAATCACTTTATAGATGTTGGGTAATGATTATGTATAAATCATAGCATGTGGGTATGTTAATTTAGTGAAATTGATGATCATTGTGTGTCCTTTTCGCTGAACTCTGTGTTCTTCGCGAACTGGGAATCAAAGTCTATAGTTTGTGCCAATACCTAACTCCGAAATGAAGTCCATGGCAGAAGCGCCACTCACAAGCCTTCAAATGCCAAGTCTTGAGCCACAGCCGCTAAGAGTCCAAACTACATCTGAAGATCAAGTATAAAAGTGCCAATGCTATACCACTCTCCGAAAAGTTCGTAAATGTAATTTTAAAATGTTTAAGTCTAACAATGTGTTAGTAAATTAATTTAATGAACATGTAAACATGTTAGAAGTATAATGAGATGTTAAAATAGTTGTTTAAGATAGAAATAACATAATTGCATGGGGATTGAATTATTGAATACATAATTAGCTTGATATTCATGAAGTACAAATTATGTGACAATGTGATAATTTGACTAAGTATAGTCATAACCAAAGTTTAAACAAAAGAATAATCATTGATGATTAGTTAAGTTATAATTAACTGGTATTGTGAATGTGAATGGTATGTAGGATTAAATTCAAAGAACGTGCTTAGTTAAAGTGTAATTTACGCACGAGGCAAGTTTCCTAACCCTACTTGTCATTATTGTTCAAGTTTATTATTTACCTCGAGTAAATTATCATTACTATTATTCAAGTTCAAATGTTATATTAAAGATTAATTATCTTTTCAAAGCATGATTCAGTTATACAATAATTGTCCTATTGTATATTTCCTGAGATTATTATTCAATTTGAATATCATTATTATTGAACCTTATTAGACTAGCGAACCCTTATTGATTCGACTAGTCCATAGTTGATGAGCGCTCTAAATTTCGAAACCCTTGATGAATTATCCAAACCAAACTTCCTTTGAGTACGGACTCGAATGTCAAACTGAGATGAACAACCCTGCAAAGGGATTTACTTATGTGTTAGCGTTAAGGATATTGTGCAAAGTATGGTACTAAGGGTTGATCCCCTAAGTACGAGTAGAAAGGTCCATAGTCTTATGACTGTTAAAGGTTTCAAGTATAACCCTTGATAACCTAGGACATAGTTCAAGGTCTTATGACCCTCAGAATTCTTTTGATTCTTGTTATTCATTCTTGATTCAAAAGTTGAGCTTTTATTCAGATGTCTTTAATTTATTCGCATGTTATTATAATGTTATTTCATTATTATACTTGTGGGAAATAGTGCTCACTCTTGCTTAATAATAACATTGCAGTTAAGAACGAAAGAACTGATGAACCTTCCACTAGTAAAGGCAAGGGCAAGGTTAACAAGTGATGAAGACTTGTTATTTTTATTAGATGATGTATTTATGTTTAAGACTTAAGTTAATGATGTTGTTTAAAACTTATTTGTTTATGATTCCGCACAGATGTTTAAGGTTAGTTTAACCTGGGATTGTATTATTATTATTCGGATGTTGTAACCCTTAAGGGGAAGATTTTTATTCTATCTATTGCATGGTTTGCATTTATTATGGGTAGATAGATAGATGATATTTGTACAGTGAACACCAAATCCTGTGGAATTGAAGTACCCAGATTTGGGGGTGTCACAGTTTGGCTACACCTAAATAATTCGATTGAATTGAATTATTGATATGAGTCTATGCTATTCGATTCAGCTAGACTAATGTTTATGAAAACTCTAAGTGTTCATTGAAAGAAATTTCCCGAACCAAATTGTTTTGGTGCGGAATCTAATGAGACTGATGAAAAATTTTATTCCTATGGCAGAGACGAGAAACAGAGTTGACCAGTAGTACTTAATAAGTACAGGGCATATCGGGTTAATTACCCACTATGTTCGTAAGTTATGACGGTTTGCGGATGAATTTCCATATAACCTTTGCGAAAATGACAGAGAATAGTCTAGAAAACCCTCAGCAATACTCGAAATTTTTACTCTGGTGAGGAATGTATTGGGTAGCATACGATGCTTTGTATGAATGGTGTAAGGTAAATTTCGGGGACGAAATTTTTAGAAGAAGGGGTGAATGTGACGACCCAAGAATTTAGAAAATTATTTAAATCTTAAATTATTGAATAAAGTTTAAATAATAAACCTAGACAGAAAATAAGTGTATGGATTTGACATTTCTGAAAAGAAATTTTTGGATTTAAAAATCTTTGTGGTGAATTATTCAGGATTAAGGATATACGTGATTATGTTCTGTGTATATGGTTGTATATGTGTACAGTATGTGGTTAAGGGTCAAGGGTTGACCAGATAAACTATATCAGTGGCAAAACCTAATATTATATTAAGAACGTCAACGTTCAGTTAGAAAACCCTAACGACTGATAAGAAACCCTAGAAACTGGTTCTGGAAATCCTAATTTCAGTTCCAGGAAATTGAAACCCTAATTCGGATATTAAACTTCTAAATTAGGAATTTAAATGCTATGCATAAGGTTTATGTATTTTAATTACAAACCTAATCAAAGATAGCCTCAATGAGTAATTAGATTTTCTAATAATTCAGAAACTCTAATTCATGGGTTATAAACCCTAATGAATGATTATGAAACCTAATTGTTAATTAGTAATTTTAATTAGGAAATATTAATCCTAATTAGCAAGCTTGTAAAATGATTAGTAAATTTTAATATAATTAGAAAATCATAATTATAATTTTGAAATATTAATTTTCTATTTTGACAGCCGAAATTTTGAAATCCTAGAAATTTAATTTCAAATATGTTAGGGTTAAACCCTAAAGGTTTGGACAATTTACTAATATGCCATTAAAAAAATCAAAATGACCAATTTGCCCTTGTGCATTATTGGAGGGAAGTGAGTGAATCTTGCCATATATTGGCAAGTCAACTACCATAGATCAACTACATGATATAAATCTCAAAAGATCAGCCCCATACCAACCATTTCAATTTCATTCAATTATTTCAATAATTGAATAGAGAGAAAGTTCACAAACTTTGCTAATTTTATATTAAACTCTCAATCAACACTTCCTCTCTCTAGACCTACAAAAATATGGAGTATATCAGTCCCTTATATGATCCATAACAAGCCAAGAACAGATCCCAAAGATCAGAAATCAAGATCAAGCTTCAAGTGGTATAAACCCTAATTTTGTAAATCATGTGATTTTATGTTAATGATTGGTTAGATAGGTGTTAAAAGGAGCCTTTTAGAGATCTGGGTTGTTGGATCATGGATCCATAATATCTAGATGCTCGAATCTAAAGATTTCAAAAATCTGGAAAACTTGAAAATATGGCCCCGGCTGTACATATGCCGAGGCCCTAGATCTTTACTTGTTAATGTTTTGGTGTATTTAATGTTATGTATCTGTTCTTTGTTGTTAGGTCTTCGATCTGAGACTTGAATCAAACTCAGATCGTGAGAATATTGTAAGATATGATCGGTCAAAAGGCATTGACCAAGCACGAAACTATTTTCTGGGCAGCCAAGAAATTTCCAGAATTTTTGACTGTAATATTCATGACCCTAGATCTTGTTGTATTTAAAGAGTTTGGTCACTTTATTGTTTTGTGGTCGTAACCTGACATGCGAACTTCACATCTATGCTTTTATATAACTTAGATCATGACCAGAATGACAATTAATCTCGGTCAAACCTACGTTGACCAATCTGCCTGAAGAACAAATCTGGGTAACCCAGATTTTTCCCAAATCGCTCTAACAACATATTCATGAGCCCAGATCAGGCTTGTATTTGATGTTTTGATGGTGTTAATATATCTATGTTGTAATATCGTCTAGGGACTACAAATTGGTTCCTTTATTTCACTTAAACAACAAACAAGATTCATTTAATGAATGGTCAAAGTTGACTGCTCAGTCACGAAATCTTTTTCTGGAAAACCCAGATCTTCATCAGCCGAGTTTTCTGTTAGACTTTGACCAGCCTTGATCTTCTTGTTGTGATGATAATATGATGCTATGTTGTTATAGAATTGTTCACTGACATCTCCACTACAAATAAGAACCTTTAGGTCACACAAATAATACATATTCTGTAAGTTAAAATGATTAAAAGGATGACACTTGGACTGTTCTTCATTTCTGGAAAACCCAGAATGAAGAACAGTGTCTGACATGACTTTGTAAGGCCTTTATCTCACGGATCTGTTGTTGTTTGGTCATGTAATCATTCACTAATTGTAGACTTAGATTTATACTATGGCATGGACACTTAAGCAGCCCAGAAAACTTAAATATCATGAATCTAGAACCTATTGAAATATGGTACCTTCGCACAATTTGACATGCGTTTCAAGGCGGGCTCAAGAAACGAACCAAGAACACCTATAGGGACGGGTTTGTCACTATAGGGCCCTTTTAGCGACAGTTTATTTAGAATATTAATTATTTTAATTAATAAATAGATAAATATGATATTATTAATTATTAAAAATACAAAATAAATTCCAAAAAAATATTTTAAAATCTGAAAAATAGTTTTTAATTATTTAGAGTATATTTAATATTTTTGGAATATAAATGGTATTTAATTTATTTAATTATAATATTAAATAAATTATTTAAAAATCGTTTTAAATCATGAAAAATCATGAAAAATGATATTATGGTATAAGAAAATATTTGAAGTTATTTTTAATGACCTTTGGTATTTTTGAGAAATTTCATCAATTAATTAATATTAATGGTAATTAGTTTATTTAATAAATATATTAAATAAATTATGGAAAATTAGAAAAATACTTTAAAATCATATAAAATGATTTAAGGGTTAGAAAAATATTTCAAGTTATAAAATATAACTTTTGATATTTTGTGAT
Source organism: Panax ginseng (assembly GCA_020205605.1). Lineage (NCBI taxonomy): Eukaryota > Viridiplantae > Streptophyta > Magnoliopsida > Apiales > Araliaceae > Panax > Panax ginseng. The sequence goes on from CM035136.1 coordinate 63,745,288, forward strand.
GAAAAATTAATATTTTAATATTAAAAGCAATTATTGGATAATGTATTTAATTGTTTAAAAATCATATAAAGGTGATTTTAATGTATTAAAATACTTTGTAATATTATAAATATATTATAATATTATGTTATGATTTTCATTAATATTTTATATTAAATAAATATTAATGATAAAGGAATATTGTGGTATTTATATTATATAAATACGATATTAATGATTAAAATTTTTGATAAATGATATTAATGATTAAAATTTTTGATAAATGATAGAATTGTACTTTGTACATATTGCATGTATAAGTCAGGTATGAAAGGCTGATCAGCTTCATTACCATTCGGTTCAGATATATTTATTCATGTTAATACTTGTTCAGTCAAAAGTTTGTTCCTGCTAGTTCATAATTGTATTGTTGAATTATTGCCAGCTTATTATTCAGATTCTATCAATCATGATATATCGTTAAATTATTGAACTTAAACTTGTTGGGCAATCTTATGCTCACCCTTGCTATATCATGATAAACATTGCAGATTAAGGCGAATACGTCGGATATAGGAAAGGATAAAGCCAAGTTCAGCTTGGGATTTTATGTGCAGCTTAATTATAATAGTATAGTATGATAATAATGTTGTATGTTAGATAGGATAATAAATTGGGTTTATTTGAAGGTTACTCGACCTTGGGGGAAATAACGTGTAATGTATTGTATAAACAATTTATGTTTATATCTTCTGCAAATAGTAACGGTTATAGAATTAGCATACGAAGATCCGTGGTGATTTGGGATCCGGATTTGGGGATGCTACAAGATTGGTTATGTGTTGAATTTGAATTTAAATCAGTTAGCATGAATGTTGATCACACATACACGATATTAGTGATGATACGTAGAAGTTTCGAGGAATTGATGAGAAGTTATTGATGGTTTTTATTTTGAATATTTTAATGTGTGCTTAATTGTTCTGAGGCCGAAGTAATAATTTTGATTCTATGATACTGTTGGATTCGTAATCATATAGTTAGATAAATTGCATCTCATTTCATTGCATTGCATAGCATGTAGTTTATTTTGTGCTCGAGGACTAGCACGGTTTAAGTTTGGGGGATTTTGATATGTGGATTTTATATCCATGAATCGATGTCCATTTCAAGCTTAATTCGTTGTTACTCTCGTGTTTTCATGTTCGTTTTCACTCGTTTCATGTTCTTTTATGTGCAAGGTGGTTGTTGTGGCAAGTAATGAAGAAAGGAGATCATTTGGAGCAAAATTGGAAGAAAACTTGAAATAAGCAAAGTCACCGACAAGGACTACTAACGGGCAAGTCATTGTTGTTATAGACCCCACTTGAGCGGTATGGGGTCGTGAAATCTGGAGTCCTGTTGCATTTGAAACTCGACTGGAACATTGATTGTTATGACTTTGAGTAGCATGTGGACTCTAGTGATAGAGGGACTTCAGCTAGAACACAAGGGGAGATATATATTGCACTACAAACAACGAATTAAGCATCAAAGAAGGCAAAGTACATAGATTAATTCCTGTTTTTCATAGCAAGCTTTGGAGGAGTATTTTGAAGAGATTTTCGTGACGATTGCAGATTAAGGCTACGTGAAGGGTGGTTTTGCATTATTCTTCATCTTAGTTCTATACTTGTAATTGAAAGGTTGTTTCCTTTAAATTATTCAGTTTTTATTTCATCTATTATGAACTAATTCACTTTTTAGGCTTATGATGGATACTTAGGTGAAACGATGATTTTGCAACTTTGATTTCCAATTCAATAAGTTATTTCCCAGTTTATCTATATTAATTTAAGCGTGAAATTGTGAATTGCCTGATCAACGATTCTTTGTGGACTTGTATGAATTCAAGAGATGAAATACAGTCTAAACTTAGTTAATATAGCATGTGTTCTTGAATTTTGTGAATAACAGAATCTTGATGAATGTTAAGGTAGAGATATGCTTGACATCGCATGTAATCAGATAGAGAACTTAATCTTAAACCTTCTTTAATTTTAATTCACATAGAGATATAGTGAGTTAGTTGATTAAGGTGTTTAACTTGTTTCTATCTAAATTGTGGATTTAAGTTAATACGGTATTAGTGCATCGAGAGGTGGCTAGTACTACGTTCGTGTTCTTGATTAATAAACTGGTATAGTAATTTGAATTGGAATAGAGGTGTAAAAGTCAGAGTGGAACTTAGGGTGAAATCATAAGTCTAAATCTCTATTAATTGTTTGAAAATTCAGTTTTGATATTGGCATTTGTTTTGTGATAGAATATTTATTAATAATTTAATTTTTATAATTTTAATCATTGAATTTGATAGTTTGATAAAATTAGGATTAATAGAAAATTGGTAATTGTGAGGTTTAAATTCTTACTAAGTCTCTGAGGGAACGATACTCTACTTACTATTATATTACTTGTTGACCACGTATACTTGCGTGATGTGCATAACTAGATTTTTCCCAACAATACTGTTTTGTGGAGTAAAATTCAATAATAATATTCAGGTATCAAAAATAATTTGGACAGAAAATGTAACGCCCCGAAATCTGGTTTATCTTCACACCCGGATTTCGTACGTCTCGAGTACATCATTCATCCAACATACATCATTATATACTAAAATATAACAACATACACTCTCAAATCCCAGGTTCTGGAAACCTTATAACCTCTTTCATTACAAATAATGGTAATTACATTATTCATTTCATCTTACAAGAGTGACTTTTATCCGCCATCAAGCATACATAACAGTTCATTAAACTAATCTATAATTCAATTCATCTTTCTAATTTACAAGTCTTCACTTGATCTTCTCGCTACCTTCACACTCTGAATGACAATTCATCTAGAGACCGTCAGCTTGATCTTTACGGGATCCCTAAGTTCTTCTAACCTTGTTCGCTGAAAATTATTTTTTATTTAAAGCAAGTGTGAGCATTCAATTGCCCAGCAAGTCATAACAGTTGAACAAACAACTTCAGAATTAAAACATTTCTTTAGAACTTCTATAACCGAACAAAGGTTATGAAGCAGCTTGAATAATAGGAATAGTCTCGATTCCTATCATCTTAAAACATCAATCGTTTTCTCTTTGAAATACTTTCATCCCTCTACCTTTTTCATACACATCTTGTCTAGCTAAAATCATTAGCACAGACTTAACAATAACGGTTCATGTATAAACAGAACATACTTGTATTGAACAACTCAATCACAGAACAATGCATATCATAGAAACATCGAAGTATTCAAATTGTGGCTCAAGGCCTCATACGTTCTACCACATTGTACAAATATCGCACATTCGCACATAGACAGAGCTTCTCAAGTATAACATCTGAGAAGTTTAAGAAATTCGCATTCATGTAATATGAATGAAGTTAGGAAACTTGCCTTACGCCCAGCTACAGCTTACGCCGAACTGTTCATTTCAATTCCTATATAACACATAAGGAGAAAACATAAACACCAATTAGTCATATATTGAACTTACGCATTGGTTTACTTAACTTTACTTCTTAGAGTTCACGTTCTTGCAATATAAGTTTACGGGACTAACTTCTTTTACCAATTTACGGCTTTATGACATACGGAGATGTCTTACTCATACGTTCATCATCTTGGATGATTTATATTCTTATCTTCTTCTTATACTTCCTTAAGAAATTTACAAACTAAACTTCTAATTTATTATTTCTTCATTTTCTTATGATTTCAACCATATCAAATCATCTATAACCTTATCTACCTCTTATCTTCATTAAGTTATGTTTTTAAACATAAAACTTAAAGAAAATTAAAAGAGATTAGGTTCCTGATTCTGCTCTTCTTTAATCCTCTTCCGTTATACAAAGCCGAAATTTATTAGCAAGCTTTGCTATTACACGATCACTTTCGATCCGATCATTCATGCTCATGCTCTTCCTTCTCCCTCCCATCCGACTTCTCTCTCTCTCTCTCTCTCAAGTGTGGGATTTTCAAAATCCACAAATAATGAAATAAGCTTACTATTTATAAATTTTCAAAGCTAAAGGCATTTTAGTCATTTCGCCCCCACCTCCTTACTATTCCCACCTCCTCCCACAACTTAGCCACCAAGTTTACTTGGCCACCACCATTACTTTGTGGCCAAGTAGCCGCCCCACATTCCCATGGGTTGCCCATTGGTTATTACCCATCCGTTTACCAATCGGTTCGATCCGCGATTTCTTTTCTTGGTTTGGGCCTTAACCCTAATTCTTATTGGACCTATCTTGGGCTTGATTTCACAAAGAGTTGGGCTTGACATAATCCAAGTCCAATTAGATTCTACAAAGTACATGAACTCAAAGTTCATTAAGACTTATTGTATTCTACGCATCTCATTCTCGTATTTTCTTCGTATATAGCTCGTACGATATTCGTATTATACGTCATAATAATCTTCGTACTATACTCGTATAATAATTCATATCATACTCATATCTCTCACGCATAATAACCCTAATTATTATACGTGATCATAAAATTCTCGGAACACACTTTTCCTAACCCTTAGGTTTTGAGTCCGTAGGCGAAAACTTCGTTTTTGCCATAACTAAAATATTATTGAATAGTCCATCACGTCTCAAAATTAAACGTAATCTATAGCTTCTCGAATTTCAAAATAAATCTCCGAAAGCGTAAACGGATGAATAATGCCTATTTCGTCTTTTTTTCCCGAAAAATATTTTGATCCCTAAAACTTCTATTTTCGTCTTGAAAATACTTATTCGCTTCAATCTAGCTCGTAGCGAATATTCCGATTTATAATCATCCTAGGTTATAGAATGATTAATAAACACATAAAGATATAATAATATTAATAAAAATTCCTTTTATTAATAACTAATTCTTTAAACTTAAATTCGGACAACCCGAATTTCCTAAGTTGTCACACTATTCTTCCACTTATAAAAAATCCGTCCTCGAATTTCTTAAAACCACACCTTACCCGGTCATCACATTCACCCCTTCTTCATAGAATTTCGTCCTCAAATTTTAGCCTATCTTTCTTCTCAACTTCTCTTCAACGGAGTTCTTATCTTTCCTCATTCCTAACCCCCATAACATATCAAGAATCATGAAGCGGAAGGAATAACGAGGAATATAAAATTTCCTCTTAAAACTTTTCATACTTTTCTTTGAGGGGTCAAATCGACCATGAACTCTTACTAGGTTAAAACAAGATTTTGTCAGTAAGTTCCTTTTTAATCTGGGTTTACAATCACAAAAGAAAGTAACTACCTCTTCCATGTTCTCCTCGACTAAATCATTAGATTCCGCACCAAAATAATTTGGTTTGGCACAAGTTCTCAAAGAAAGCTCGATGACATACCATTTGTCTAGCCAATCAAGTAGTAGCTTAGACCATACCAATAAATTGGATTTCAACGTGAAACATTGCTCTAGTCAACTCAATCAATTGACATCGACTACTTCTTTAAATTCTTTTCGCAATACATCAAAACGGTTTATGATCCATGATACCGTACTTTTTACAGTACGTTGAGGACTTCGTCAGTTTGTGACTTCGTCATTATACATCATACCATAGCGGGTTGTTGATCCTAAGATCACATCCAACACCAGGTTCAATGGTATTAACAACTCCATCGTTTTACCACCCTTGCATCGAATGCACAGATGATATAAAATTCATTTTGAATATTTTAAATCAATTTCTATTTAGCCAAAGCAATTAGCATAGACATACCAAGAATAGCTTTTTTAAAAAAAAAAAAATTCTATTGATTCCAAAAGTTGAACCAATTCTTTCCTTTTCAAAGTACATATCAGCACGAGTTCAATAAAGTTCGAAATCTAGCATATCTAGATGACTTGGAATATTCTATTCTCCACCTTCCTTCATTGTCTTACTGCGACAATACTTAATCTTCTCTAGTACCTTCACTGCTAAGCCTACTGAAAACAACGTGTTTTCAGTCTAAACATTCTTATACCTTAGCACAGTCCATCAACTTACCACACATTATGAGTTCAGGAACTTTCCACAATAATATAAGTTTAAGAACATCCATACAGACCATAGGCGTCCATTCGTTGAGACGTTCGAAAACATACCATATTATTATGAGTCACGAACTTATCATAAGTATGAGTTTCAAGAACTCGCACCTACCTTATCGTTCTCTACCTATCAAGTATATACATGAGAAAAGATTCACCTTCTCATCATATACATCTTGATAAATACGACCAATCCTAATGATTATCACTACCGGAAGCTAAGTGATTGTAGAACCAAACACAATTCCCCATACCCCATACGAAAATTGGTCAACTCGACCGGCCTAGTATAAGGAGCTAAGCGGTTGTTACACCAAGAACAATTCTCCGCCCATACAAAGAATTGTTCAACTTAACAACTATATCACATAAGAAGTCAAGTGGTTCTAAAACCACGTACAATTTCCCCACCCATACAAGGAATCATACAACTCAGCTGCTGATATGAGTCCTCAATTGAAAATTTTCAACTTCTAAACCTCTCTTTACTTAATACGAATTTTCTTTAATTCATATACTATCCTTCATAACTCAATTTAAATTCTTCTTCCCGTACTACTTCATAGTACCCTTCATTCATAGCATTTGCTATAAATCATTCATCGTTTAACAACCCATCTGTTACTACGAGTCACTATGATCACGTGGTGATCTTCTTATCCTACTCTCTAAGATTATAGTCTTAGGTACTCCTACCTAAGGTTTATAACCTATCAGCTCTGATACCAACTTCTAACGCCCCGAAATCCGGTCTATCTTCACACCCGGATTCCGTACGTCACGAATACATCATTCATCCAACATACATCATTATATACTAAAATATAACAACATACACTCTCAAATCCCAGGTTCTGGAAACCTTATAACCTCTTTCATTACAAATAATGGTAATTACATTATTTATTTCATTTGACAAGACAGACTTTTATCCTCCACCAAGGATACATAATAGTTCATTAAACTAGTCTATAGTTCAGTTTTATCTTTCTACATTACAAGTCTTCACTTGATATTCTCGCTCATTCACCTTCTGAATGGTACTGCATCTGGATACCATCAGCTTGATCTTTACGGGATCCTTAAGTTCTTCTAACCTTTTTCGCTAAAAATTGTTTTTCATTTAAAGCAAGTGTGAGCATTAAATTGCCCAGCAAGTCATAACAGTTGAACAAACAACTTCAGAATTAAAACATTTCTTTAGAACTTCTATAACCGAACAAAGGTTATGAAGCAGCTTGAATAATAGGAATAGTCTCGATTCCTATCATCTTAAAACATCAATCGCTTTTCTCTTTGAAATACTTTCATCCCTCTACCTTTTCATATACATCATCCGTCTGCTAAAATCATTAGCACGCACTTAACAATAATGGTTCATGTATAAATGAACATACTTGTATTGAACAACTCAATCACGTAACAATGCGATATCATAAAAACACCAAGAGTTTCAAATTGTGGCTCAAGGCCTCATACGTTCTACCACATTGTACAAATATCGCACATTCAAGACATAGACAGAGCTTCTCAAGTATAACATTTGAGAAGTTTAAGAAACTAGCATTCATGTAATATGAATGAAGTTAGGAAACTTGCCTTACGCCCAGCTACAGCTTACGCCGAACTGTTCATTTCAATTCTTATATAACACATAAGGAGAAAACATAAATACCAATTAGTCATATATTGAACTTACGCATTGGTTTACTTAACTTTACTTCTTAGAGTTCGAGTTCTTGCAATATAAGTTTACGCGACTAACTTCTTTTACCAATTTACGGCTTTATGACATACGGAGATGTCTTACTCATACGTTCATCATCTTGGATGATTTATATTCTTATCTTCTTCTTATAACTTCTCTAGGACTCAGCACACATCGCGTCTCTGCTAGTAGTACATATGGTACTCTGAGTGGTTTCCCACAAACAACCAAAAACAAGTTCCCTTCTCATCTACACTGCCATCACAGTGAGTTAGATCGATTGCCAGTTTTGTATATACCTTCGCTCTCTGAAGGAATTGTTTAGCCCAGCTCCAATATGTCAACCATCAAAGGTTACGATTGTACCACAACCTAACTTCTCTTAACTTATACGAACTATTAAACTATAATGTTCGATTAAGTCAATTTCTTATTCCTTACGGCTTTCTGACAACTAAATGTCATCCCTCCGGATTCATTCTTTATCGAATCACATTCGGCTTTTAATAATCTTATTACCGTTTGTTACGGCTTTCTTGATAATTCATATACTATTTAATACTTTCGTTATCCATTATATGAACCCCATGTTCATTACTCGTTCTTAGTGTCAAAGCCATACCAATCATTGTATGCTAAGTCCAAGCGTCCATCGCAACGACGTTGCGTTCACAACGTCTATACGCTTCACACTTATCTCTCATTATCATGATATAACATCGAAATGTTATTCATTACCCTCGTCACTCAACGTCTAAGGAATCACAACCATAGCAATTCCTCACATTCGTTCATCCCGACTACGGTCCCCGGATATCAGTTACGTAACCCGTGATTATATTCTTTGTCATTTAATGTTGTTTAATCTATACGTTTAACCTTTAATAAAGGTTTACATCACTTGATTAAGTGTTACATTAGTTGAATATTATATTCTTTATCGTCCCTTACATTTCCCCCAAGAGCTGAGCAGTTAAAATATCATCTCTAGCTTTTTCCCAACACTGGCGCCGCGGCGCCACTCCCTTTGTTATCTCTCGCACCGCGGCACGAGTTTGTAGTACTCGGCCCCGATGCAACATCGCTTGCGCCACTCTACAAGGCATGATCAATGCGCGCCAAGCCCTAACCCTAGAAATTTTCTCTAAGTGTTAAATAAATTTTGAGATGCTTACTTCGCGATCTCATATCTCCTTCGTTATAACTCGTAATGAGGTCGTTCCAAGGCCATTCTCGTCCTTATCTTATGTACTTTAATACTTCATTATGAATCTGTAAACATGGCATTAGATTAGCTTGATCTTCACTCTTCATTCATTTTTACGTTTTTTTAACGCTCTTCGTTTGTTTGTCCGTAATTCGATCATTCGAACTCGGAACTTGTTCGTTCTTGAGTCTATGACTCACGTTTTCTACGTTCTATTACTTTCTTATGAAACCCTACACATTCGGGTTCATTTACTAACTTTCTAATTCTCGTTCGTCTTTTACGAAATTTCGCCATAACTTCATTATAGCTAAGTTTTAATCCGTTCTTCATGAACGTTTCTACCGTTCCTAACCAAACAATACACATATAACTTATACGCGATGGTTTTAAACTTGTCCATCAACAACAATTAAACTATGATGGTTTTAAATTTGTCCATCAACAACGTTCTTCGTGTTCTTCGCGTGTTTTTCGTGTTGTTCGTTCGTTCTTCATTTTAATCGATATTTTGGATTACGATTCCACTTTTTATTGGAATTTGATGTTATAGAACATTATTCCTTACTTATTTCACCTACTTATTCATATAATCCATTCGGATCGCTCTAATTCATTATGAGTCTTATACTTCCTTAAGAAATTTACAAACTAAACTTCTAATTTATTATTTCTTCATTTTCTTATGATTTCAACCATATCAAATCATCTCTAACCTTATCTACCTCTTATCTTCATTAAGTTATGTTTTTCAACATAAAAACTTAAAGAAAATTAAAAGAGATTAGGTTCCGGATTACCGTTCTTCTTTAATCCTCTTCCGTTATACAAAGCCGACGATTTGCAAGCTTTGCTAGTACACGATCACTTTCGATCCGATCATTCATGCTCATACTCTTCCTTCTCCCTCCCATCCGACTTCTCTCTCTCTCTCAAGTGTGGGGTTTTCAAAATCCACAAATAATGAAATAAGCTTACTATTTATAGATTTTCAAAGCTAAGGGCATTTTAGTCATTTCGCACCCACCTCCTCCCACAACTTAGCCACCACCCTTACTTGGTGGCCAAGTAGCTGCCCCACATGCCCATGGGTCAACCCATGGGTTACCCATTAGTTATTACCCATCCGTTTACCAATCGGTTCGATCCGCGGTTTCTTTTCTTGGTTTGGGCGTTAACCCTAATTCTTATTGGGCCTATCTTGGGCTTGATTTCACAAATAGTTGGGCTTGACATAATCCAAGTCCAATTAGATTCTACAAAGTCCATTAACTCAAAGTTCATTAAGACTTATCGTATTCTACGCATCTCATTCTCGTATTCTCGTATTTTCTTCGTATATAGCTCGTACGATATTCGTATTATACGTTGTAATAATCTTCGTACTATACTCGTATAATAATTCATATCATACTCATATCTCTCACGCATAATAACCCTAATTATTATATGTGATCATAAAATTCTCAGAACTCACTTTTCCTAACCCTTAGGTTTTTGAGTCCAGTAGTAAAAACTTCTTTTTTGCCATAACTGAAATATTATTGAATATTCCATCACGTCTCAAAATTAAACGTAATCTATAGCTTCTCGAAATTTCAAAATAAATCTTCAAGCAGAAACGGATGAATAGTGCCTATTTCGTCTTTTTCCCCAAAAATATTTTGTTCCCGAAAAACTTCTATTTTCGTCTTGAAAATTCTTATTCGTTCAATCTAGCTCGTAGCCAGAATACTCCCGATTTATAATCATCCTAGGTTATAGAACGATTAATAAACACATAGCACATACTAATATTAATAAAAATTCCTTTTATTAATAACTAATTCTTTAAACTTAAATTCTGGACAACCCGAATTTCCGGGTCGTTACAGAAAAGAAATATATTTTTTGGGTGAATAATACCTCGTGAATAGTACCCCGGTATGAAAATTTCCCAAATACCCGGGTGAATAATATTCGAGTGAATAGTAATCGGGTGAATAGTAACTCGTGAATAGTACTCCGGCACAAAAAGTGGCCCAAATACCTGAGTGAATAGTAATTGGGTGAATAGAACCCGTAAATAGTAACTCGTGAATAGTATTCCGGCATGAAAAGATCAATAATTATCAAGAAAGCTCAGAATAATATTTCCATGAAAAGATATTAGATGAAGCGCAAATATCAAGGATATTATACTAATTTCACAGAGTATAGAAGCAATACTTCAACAAAATGAGTGTACAAGTAGGAATACGAAACGAAATAATATTACTTACATACTACAGAGTATGGAAGAAAATATTATTTCATACGAATATTGAACGAAGATAATATCCATACAAATATAAAAAATAATATCTCTTCTGAATATGAAATAAATAATACCCCTTACCTCAGAAGAAGACTGGATACTGGAATAGTGAAGTAGCATAATACTCTTCTTCTTCCTCTCTATGGCTTCTCTCTCTATAAATGCTCTTGTGAGTCTTAGTGAATTGGTGAGAATGAAAGAGTAATGAGCTTCTATTTATAGGAAAATATAGTTTCGATAATTGCACGTTTTGGGGCTCGAAATATTACAGTATAATACCTTCATCTTTTCCTCTATTTTTAATTTAGTCCTACAAGTATTATCAAACTTGCACCACCTCCCCTAATAGTACATCATGTGAATCAATAGTTCAGTCATGTGAATCAATAGTTCTATACATGTGAAAAAAAGAGTTACATAATATCTTCATCTATACATCTATTTTTAATTTAGTCATGCAAGTATTATCAATCTTGCACCACTGTTGGGTAAAATCTAATTACGCACAACACGCAAGTATACGTGGTCAACAAGTAATAAAGTGAAAGTAGAGTATCGTTCCCACGAGGAATTGTTTAATAAAAATCACCAAGTACTAACCCGTAACCAACTCAATCTTATTTAAACGAAGGAATTTAAATTTATAAGTAAACTAATTCTAATTACCACTAGTTAAATTAAGATAACTTGAGATTTAAGATCACAACTTCACTTATTGCTTCATTTAAGTTAACACACTTCTCATCAATTATTCTCTATCCCGAATTGTTAATCAAGAACACTAAAGCGTATAAAACCACCTCTCGATGCATAATGCCCATATTAACGCTAATCCACAATTAAGATAGAAATCTGTTAAACACCTTAATCAACTAACCCACTATATCTCTATGTGAATTACAATTGAAGAATGTTGAAGAATAAGTTCCCTATCCGATTACATGCGATGTCAAGCGTATCTCTACCTTAACAATAATCAAAAATCTGATATTCACAAAATTCATGACACATGATATCATGATAAGATCTAAATCAATACTTCATCTCTCGAGTTCATATAGATTATCACGGTAATTGATGGCCAATCAATTAAACAATTAAGTCCAAATCACAATAGACAATCCTCACACTAGAACATAATAATTGATAGCGAAACATATTAAAATAAACTACACAATAAGATCCATTGTAATCTCAAACAAAGAATTAGTTCATGATTATTGAATTAAAACTAAGAATCCACAATTGAATAATCATTAAAAGATAAAAATAAGAGTAGAGTAAAGAATAAATCTGTTGTCAGCAAATCTACATCTTCCTCAAGCTCCTGCTCTTGATCTTCAATGGTCTTCAAGTTGCTTCAATCTCCAAATCTAATTAGAACTAGTGTTTTGATCTAATTTTACTCTAATCTAATCTAATTGAATCCTCTATCTAGTCTCTAATCTCTCCTAATCCTTGTGATTCTCCTCCTTTTATAAGTCTCTTTATATGTCTTTAAGTCCTCTTGGAAGTCCTCTTGTAAGTCCTTGTGTCAATCGGATCGAAACAACCCTTTTCGGACTCAAATTGGACCAAAATTTGCATTTTCGCGCATTTTCTGGGCATACCCCCACCCTGGTGGGGGTCTAGGATTGTTTTGGGCCCGCCCCGGCAGGCTAGGGGCCTGCTTTGTGCCTCACATACCAACCCCGGAGGCGGTTTTGCGAAGGAAAATTTTTTGCTCTGATGTCCTTTGGGAAAACGACCATAACTTTTGATCCAGGAAGAGTAACGAGGCCTGCCACCTATCAAATCGAAGATATCGACGAGATCTACAACTTTCATTCTTTAAGAATTCAGAAATAATGAACGGATGAAGGTCGAAATTGGGCTGGAAGTGACTACTATGTAAATGGCCACCCAAAACAGTGACGTTCGACGTCCGTTGGTACAAATGTCATAACTCTTGCATCCGAACTCAAATTAGAATGATTCAAGTTGTTCTGGAAAGCTAAGAAGAAGATCTAAAATGTAATCTAAGTTCCAAACCAAGAACATGAAATAAACATAAAAGCCCAAATGATGTTCGGATTGATTTTCTTTGCATTTTCATACCAATTCTTTGCGATTTCAACTCCCAAACATATAATCTACAAAACGAACACAAAATGCATGAAAAGTAACTAAGAAACATGAGATTAAGCAAATAATTCAAGTAACAGATACCGGATAAGTAGGTATAAAACCTACTTATCAACCACCCCCCTAATAGTACATGCATGTGAATCAACAGAACATACATGTGAACAAATAGTTACAAGCATATGAATTAATAGCAATTAATTGCTCATTTATCCGATTAATTACTCGATTGGTCAATATAACCTTATCGAAATAAATGTCGATTTCCATTAACACTAATAATCCCAACACAATGGAAATATCAATTTCATCTTTAATCAACACGAACTTATTCATCATTAATATTATAACTCACAATATTTAACAACTAGATCATTCCCAGGAAAGAAGGGGCTTTCCGATAAGGATTTCTCCCTATTGGCGCGCAATTAGGTGACCAAACCCCTTTCATCGACAGAACTTTCTAGACATCGTCAATAATGCAAATAATAATATGAATAACTTTGTCGTCTAAATTATTGATTTAACAATATAAAATATTATGCAGATGATACTGTGACAATTATTGAATCAATAATATGAGAGATATTATGCAGCAATTACTGTAGCAATAATTGAGTATAATTGAGTGACTTCTCACGTAAGCATCAATAATCAATACCGTGTGCTACTATGTAACCACGCGTAATACTATTTTTTTACCACCGTGTATTTCAACAGTTTAACGATAAAACTTTCGCTATTATTTTTATAAAAAGATAATTTTATCGTTTTCTAACTCCGACAGTTATTCCGTTGTAGGGTCCACCAATGATAGTGTCGTCGTACGGATATTCCCTGACAAAAAGAATATTCCCCGACCAAATGAATATTTTATATCAACTTGCTTACTTAGCAAAATTTTCAAGTATCACCCTTAACTTTAACTTTTTATCAATTTAACCATTTACTAAATAGAATAACAATTATCAGAAAATTGAATACTTTTTGTTAACGCCAAGATCTTTCCACGAACTCCAATCACTTAAAGCTCGTCCAAATCCTGCACAGTTCAACAAGTCAACACCCAAAGCTTGACGGCTTGACCGTCGGGGGATAGCTCCGGCGTGAGAGTCAGTACAGGCGATCACAAGGTTAACAATGGAGGAAAAATATCTAGTGCTTGAGAGAGATAATAATTTGGATAAGTGTTGTTACCTTTAGATTATGTGATCCTCGCCCCATATACTCCAAGCCCGGTTTACTGTGCCACCCACTCCTCACTGACACAACCCCCCACGTCCGGTGATTCACCTGCTACATCATCACCTTTGTCCACCGCCGGCTATCATGATCCCATCCTCATTAATCCCATGCAGACGGTGACAGAGATAACAGTCAAATGTTATCTTTGTGATCATTACCGGTCAAAGCCTATAAAGTAGATATTTAATTACCTAATGGACCGGTCCAATAATTCGGCCCAAGACCTTTTAGACCCAATCAAGGCAACCTGCTGACATGGCCCAATATCCATAAACTGTCATGACCCAAGGGAAGAGCCCAACCGGTTTGGCCCAATACGTAAAGTATCATGGCCCAACATTGCCCCCCAGTCTATTATTAAACAGGATGTTTAATGGAAGACTATAAATAAAATAGGTCCATGATAAAAGGAATGGCGATAAGATCAAAAAGGTCTCAAAAGAAATCTCACCGAGGCCCAAATGGCACACCCCCATCAGCATTAAGGACAAAAACTGGAGGTCTAATGGATATAAGTCCACTCCGGTTAACTCATTAAACCCAAAACTGGATGCTACCTCTTCCCCTCCTACATCATTACCTCCAATTAATGCGCTGTCCTTGGTTTTCGTAAAAATTTGAAAAGACCGCCTACTATTAAAGCTACTACCCATTCACTTTAGACGGTTCCCTGTTATTTCAAGTTTACAAGAGCTTATTGTCTTCTCCTTCTCTGCAAAATTCTAAACAATGGTTCCCAAAATACTGGTCAGAGTTCTCCCATTCGAGGAAACCCCATAACTTCCGTCCCGCCTAACCCAAGACCTAACAAAGAGGCTTCGAGTTCAAACCCTCAAGCTGCTACTCCGAGCAAGAAGAATATGCCTCCTAAACCGCCACTCAGTCCCTCCGAATTCTTCGCGAGTACAGAGCAATACCCCCACGCCAACACTCCCTCAACGGTCACTGAGATCGAACTACGCAAAATTAGGATTTGTTATCAGATTCCTGATACCCAATAGGTAAGGGCTCCGGGGTATAATGAACGAATGTACCAACGTCCGGCAGGTTGGATGGAGATTCCGGTAACACTGCTGGAGAAGGGGGTCAGATTTCCTCTACATGTATTCCTAGTTACCCTACTGGGGTTCGTTGGCGTTGGGTTCGCCCAATTAGTGCCGAACTCGTACATCCATATCCTCGCCTCCATCGCCTTCTGCCACGAAGTAAGTGTTGAACCCACTCTCTACTTCTTCTTCACTATTTACAAGATCGGCCAAAACCGGGAAAAGGGGTTTAAGGCTCTGAGCAAAGTAGCATCAAAGCCAGGTGAGAAGTTCGACAGACGATCTTTAATTAATACCCCTTCGAGCAACTGAGGATGGCATACAGGCTGGTTCTACATTAAGGGACCAGAAATTGCTTCTCTGCCGATATAGTCCATTCAAGAAAAAGTTTCTGCAGATTTCGGTGATATTCCCGAAGAGCGAATAAATGAAATGATAGAGCTCTTTGAGAACTTCCGCAAGGAATAATGGCATTACGGACTCCTTACCAAACAAGCATGGTTGTACGACCATAACTGTAAGTCTCCGAACTGTCTACTGTATAACTTATTGAATCTTCTTTGATAAACTGTTCTGAATTGTGGTTTTTCATTTTTTGTAGTATCTTCGATCAAACCAACGTCAATCGATCGAAAGGATTTGGAAAAATTTCTATCAAGCGCCTCTTCACCGACAGAAGATGACATACCAATTGAAGAACCTTCAACCTCCGAACCTCAGGAGAATGAAGCCCCAACCCCAGAATCCACTCCAGCCGAAGACTCCAATCAACCTCGGATGAAGAAAAGAGCTATTCGAAAGCCCCGAGTAAACCCTTTACCCCCCTTTGAATCAGCTCCACCTCCTGCCTTTGATTCAAGCCTTCTCGATTTACCCATGAACGAAAAATCACGAGTAATTCGAATCAAGAAGAGAAAGACGGTTATAACTCCCTTAACCAAAGAGGAACTCAGGGTACCTCGGTCCAGAACCAGTCAACCCCCCGTGATTCCAATTGAGATCATCGAGCCAGATGTCGAAATTGAGGACCAAGATGAGTCTATCCCTCCCTTCTCTCGAAAGAGAAAACAACCTTCAGATGATCAGCCTTCACCACCCGTCGGATCTCCGCCTACTCAACCTCCCCCTCCTCCTGAACAACCCAGATCTCCTTCACCTCCTCTAACCTTTACAGAAACCCCCTCATCCCCTCCAGCTTCTTCAGAATTCACCAGCGAAGCCATGGCCTCACCCACCGTATGGCCTCAGTTTAATGGCAACTTTCCTTTCCAACTCTTTGATTCCTTTGTCAGGGATACCGATGAGCACCGGTTCGGCAATAGCTTCACTATGGATTTGATCAAGGAAGGCATGAGCTACCACACCAAGGTAAATATTTGTCTATATGTTCATTTGAAATTATATGTATTTCTTGAAAATTAACTGATTATCTGTGAACGTTTGCAGGCGAATGCTATATTTGGGAGACTTCTTCCCTGATATAAAGAAATTGAAGCTGAAGAAGACGTTGCCCAGAGAGAGAACGCTATCCTGAACTTGGCCTTGGTCAAAGAGAGAGGTCAAAACGGAGATCTCCTCCATACCAATGAGGGTCTTCGGAAAGAACTGGCTCAAATAAAAGAGGAGCTTAAAATGACCAAGGCTAGTCAGCAAGCTATGACTAGTATGAACGCTGATTTGGTTCATACGAATGAAGTTCTGAAGGTTAAGAATGAAGAGCTGGTTACTGCGAATTCGAGCCTAGCGAAGCAGATCGACGAAGTCTAGACTAAGGCCCAGGCCGATAAGGAAAAGTAATATACCAGACGCCGCAAGCTTCAGAGTAAGTTGCAAGCTTTAGAAGAACAAGGTCCACCTCTAACCGAAGAACTGTGTCAACAGATTAGAGATGGTTATCAAAAATCATCTGAGCTGAACATGGAAATCATCAAGATGTATACTGAAGGTTATGAGTTGTGCCGAAGCAAATGCAAAGAAAAGCTTGTGGCAGTTAATCTCGACCCAACTATTCTGGATTTCTCTGAAGAGGAAGATGATGTCTGAAGCTGATTCCCTCTTCCTTTAGTTGTAGAATTTCTGTAAAATTTCTATCTTTTTATGTAATCGTTTAAGTATTAATGAAATATTGGCTTCGTTCCTTATGACTTCTGTGCAATTACTTTTTGTCAATACTTCAATATCAATCAACCTGAAAAATGTACGAACTCTTAACTTAAACTGTTAATAAATAACTAAACAAGTCATATAACAGATAAGATCAAGTTAAGTAACGAAGCAATCCAAACTCAACACTTAGACACATTTAGGTAATAAAGTAAAGGAATACTTATTCGTTATCGAAGTGTGAGGTAGATCTGCTTCATAGGGAATTTGTTTACCACGAAGGGCCTAACAAACCCACAGGATTCCACCGACCAGATAGGCTGCCATCGAATGGTCAGCGAGTCCACCCGAACCTCCTTACACCGATGACGTTTGCCTACCACGAAGGGCCTGACAAACTCATAAGGACCACCTGCCAATAAGGCTACCATCGAATGGTCAGCGAGTCCACCCGAACCTCCTTACACCGATGAAATGAACAGCAACGAACATAAGACTTGTTGAGAAAAAAGGATCTTTTATTAATGATGACTCAAACATTTACAGACTTTCGGTATACTGACACTGTATCTACTGAAAGTTGTAAAACCCCAACTTTTTGAATAAAGATGAATTTTCTATAAATATTATTTTTGAATATTATAGAGTGAAATTGATATAATAGTTGTGGGTAATATTTATAAATTTTGCAAAGTACGCAAGTTGTTATATAATATTCGATTGGTCGGGGAATATTCATTTTAACAGGGAATATTCGTATAAAAGCGCAATCATTGGTGGACCCCACAACCAAATTATTGTTAGATTGAGAAAATGACAAAAATATTTTATTGAAAATAACGGCGGAAGTTTTACCGTTAATACTGTTGAACTACTCGGTATTAAAAGTACGATGAATACGCGTGAGTTGCATAGCGAAGACACTGTATTGATTATTGATGCTTACGTGAGAGGTCATTCAGTTTTGTTCAATTATTGCTATAGTAATTGTTGCATAGTATCTCACGTTATTTGATTCAATTATTGTCGATATTTTATATATTGTTAAAATCAATAATTGAGATGACAAAGTTATTAATATTATTATTTGCAATATTAACGATGTCTAGAAGTTCATCAAGGAGAGGTTTTGTCACCTAATTGCGCCCAATAGGGAGAAATCCTTATTGAAAGCCCCTTTCTTTCACAGGACGACTGATCGATCGATTAATATTGTGAATTATAATAATGATGATAAATATTGTTGAATATTATGAGTTATAATTTTTATCAAGATTATGTTGATTAAGAAAAGAGTATTAATTGATAAGCAATAGATGTTTACTCTATTATTTTGCTAAATTAATATTTCTTCTATCAAATTTTGGAAGTGGGCGATTATGTGATGAAAGGGCAATCATCAATTTTCTTCCAAGTGGGTAATCTAGCAGGATGTAGCTTGTTGACAAAAATCTCCAATTATGCTACTTTTTGATAACTTATGAGTGGGGAGATGTTTTCATTGGACCATTTCTTTAATTTAGCATGTGTTGTCTATTTATATATATATGATATTGGGTTGCTTTGTTCTTATTGGAGGAAGTTTTGAATTTGGCATCCTAATAATTGATTCAGCCAATTAAGTTGTACTCTGCAGTTAAACTTGATGTTGTTATATTTTATCAGTTTAACACTGTTGAAGGCTAACGATAATTTATTCTGCATTATCTTAGTCATAATATTTCTTACTAGGCTAGTTGAGCTCACCCTTTCTTTCACTGTTCTCTTCAGGAAATGAGAACATAGCAGGGACTAGTCGGGGAACGGAGTGACGGTCCAGAGGATAGCATTAGTAGTCCTCACTATTCTGTGAAATAGTGTGTTAATAATTATAATAAGGACTCCTTTTGAGTTTGTATAATCTCTAGTAGACAATAATTGTATTCAAACTCACAGTTATGTTTTGTCGTATTGTACACGACAGTTGTATTAGTAAGTTATATTTGAATTTTGTACCATGTATCTGACGACCCAAGATGGGTGATGTATACCTAATTTTGGGGGCGTCACAAAAGTACTTCCGAAGCCTGTCAGCATGCCAAGTATTCTTGATTTCTGATCCGTCCAATGCCCTCAATCGATAAGTCCCTGGCTTTGGCACTTCAACAGCTTCATAAGGTCCTTCCCAGTTCGGCATCAGCTTTCCAAAGTTCTGAGGCGTAGATGCTTCGACTTCCTTGAAAACAAAATCTCCCACTTCAAATCTACGAAGCTTTACCCCCTTATTGTAATGCTTAACCACTCTTCGTTGATAGGGCGCCAATCTGATTAAAGTTGTTTCCCTGACTTCTTCGAGCAAATCCAGATTGACCTTCAACCCTTCTTCGTTGTAAATTTCTTTGAATTGACTGACCCGAAGACTTGGAGATCCAATTTTAACTAGGACTAAGGCATCAGTACCATAGGCCAGCCTGAAAGGTGAATCCCCTGTTATAGTCCTCGGTGTAGTCCAATAAGCCCATAACACGCTGAGCAGCTCGTCTGGCCATCTTCCCTTCGCTTCATCCAATCTACGCTTGATCCCATTCAAGAAAGATTCATTGGTCACTTGACTTGCCTGCTCGATCGAGGATGAGCTATCAAGTCTTTCAAAGGTCGAACTCCCAATTCCTTCAAAAATGCTTCAAATTTTGATCCCATAAACTTACGTCCGTTGTCCGATATCACCACCTTAGGAATTTTGAAACGAAACACTACTGACTCCTTCATAAACTTTAAACATTCTTGTTCCGTTATTAACCTAAGTGGCTTCGCTTCTACCCATTTGGTCATATAATTGATGGCAACTATAACAAAACTGACCTGACCTTTAGCTTTCGGCAATGGACCTAGTATATCAATCCCCCAGATAGCAAAGGGTATAGGAGATAAGATCGAGTATAGCTCTTCTGGTGGCTAATGTGGGATCGGACTGTTGAGTTGACACTTCTCGCACTTCTTGACGTACTCCGTAGCTTCCTTGAAGATGGTAGGCTAGTAGTATCCCTGACGAATTACTTTGTAGGCTAATGACTTAGCAGCCATATGGTCACCACAGATGCCTTCGTGAACTTCCCAAAGGGCATAATCATCTTCGGATGGAGTTAAACATTTCAGCAGTGGAGACGAAAAGGCCCTTCGAAAAAGATCCCCATCTATCAAAACGAAGTTAGCACTCCTGTATTTGACTTTCTTGGCCAGCATCTGATCCGAAGGTAAGACGCCATTTACCAGATACTCCAGATATGGAGTCAACCAGCAGTTAGAGCGATCAATGCACAGTACCGATTCATGTTGAACACTAGGATGTTGCAAAATTTCTATGTAAACTGACCCATCAAAAATGTTAGCATCCGTAGTGGCCAGCTTTGAGAGTGCATCGACAATAGAATTGTCATTGCGCTCGACTCCTTGGAACTCATGTGACTGGAAATACTGAAGCCGATCTTTCAATTCTGCTAAGTACTTGACCATTCTCTGACCTCAAGCTTCATATTCCCCTAAGACTTGCTTGATGACCAACTGAGAATCACTAAACATGACTATTCTCTGCACTTCGAGACTCTTATCCAATCGTAATCCTGCTAGCACCACCTCATACTCTGCTCCGTTGTTCGTTGCTCTGAACTCGAACTTGATGGCCTATTGCACTTTGAATCCCTCCAGACTTGTCAAAATGATCCATGCTCCATTGATGTCCGAAGTAGAAGACCCATCTCGCATACAAATATCCACGAGCTCGTCACGAAGAATCAGAATCGCTCTGTCGACCCTTCACACGCCCAAACTTCATCCGCTTCAAAAAACGAACATTCGACCACAAAATCAGCCAAGGCATGCCCCTTGATAGCTGTTCGGGGATGATATTCAATGAAAAATTGGGACAACTCCATCGTCCATGCAGCTAATCTCCCCGAAACTTCAGGTTTGCCCATAATTTTCTTCAAAGGCAGATCTGTGTATACCACTAACAACCTACCCTGGAAATATTGTCTAAGCTTTCGACTAGCTATCATCAAAACAAAGGCAAATTTTTCAATGTTTGGGTACCTTATTTCAGCATCCCTAAGGACATGGCTTACGTAGTAAACCGGGTGCTGCTTATCCACTACTTCATGCACCAACACTGCTCCTACTGCCAATGAACTAACTGCTAAGTACAAATACAGAGGCTCAGCAGAAGTGGGCTTTACCAACAAAGGCGCCTAAGACAAATAGGTCTTTATACTCTGGAAGGCGTCTTGACATTCCGAAGTCCACTGGAACTTCTTCGCATTCTTTGGCCCTTTCAATGTATCAAAAAACGGCAAACACCTTTCTGCCGACTTGGACATAAATCTCCTCAATGCTGCAATCCTTCCAGTCAGACGTTGGACATCTTTAAATGACTGAGGAGTCTTCATATTCAAGATTGCCTAAATCTTCTCTAGGTTAGCTTCAATTCCTCTCTGACTGATAAGATAACCCAAAAACTTGCCAACTCCTAATCCGAAGGTGCACTTAGTAGGATTCAGCCTCAAGTTATGATGACGAACTGTCTGAAAGCATTCTTCTAAATCATCTAAGTGTTTCTGCACCAGCATGCTCTTGACAATCATGTCATCGACGTACACCTCCATGTTCCTGCCCAATTGATGTCTGAAGACAAATTTCATCATCCTCTGGTATGTGGCCCCGGCATTGATTAGGCCAAAGGTCATCTTCTTGTAGGCATATACCGAACGATGCGTAATGAACGCCGTCTTCGGTATATCCTCTTTACACATGGAAATTTGATGGTACCCAGAGAATGCATCCATGAAGCTTAATAAAGCATACCCCGAAGTCGCATCGATGAGCTGGTCGATGTGGGGCAGCGGGTAGAAGTCTTTAGGACAAGCCTTGTTCAGATCAGTATAGTCGATGCAGACTCGCCATTTCCCATTCTGCTACTGGACCAGCACCACATTCGCCATCCACTGTGGCTAGTCGATCTCAAAGATGAAGTCCGCAACCAGCAGCTTTGCAATCTCTTCATCGATGATCCGTTGGCGCTCCGGTGTAAAAATCCTCCTCTTCTACAGAACCGGCTTCTTTGACGGGTCCACTTCCAACCGATGCTCAGCAATCTTCCTGCTCACCCCTAGCATATCTTGAGGTTCCCATACAAAGATATCAGCATAGCAGCGTAGAAGTTCCATGAGGTTCGTCCGGAGATGTTCCAGCAGACCCGAACCTATCTTTACTGTCTTGTCTTTCTTGGCAGGAATAAGGTCGATCTCTTCTATTTCCCCAGCTGGCATGACTAATGGTTCTGAACTGCTCTCGGTGAAGGGCTCGATCTCTATTGCCATGGTTTGTTTCTGCTTCGACACCCCTACTCCCGAAGTTATTACAACATTTCTATAACATTGTCTGGCCAAATCTAAATCCCCTTTTACCTCTCCAACCCCATGAGCCGTAGGAAATTTAATTTTGAAATAAGGGATTGAGGTCACAGCTTGTAAAGCAGTCAAAGTTGGCCTCCCCAGAATGGCAATATAGGCAGAATCTACATGCACAACATAAAATTTACAAGTTATTTCTACCTGTTGAGAGGTCGTTCCAAAGATGACTGACAACTCAATAGTCCCAGCCACCTTGACTGGATCGTTACTGAAGCCGTACAAAGGAGCCTCTTGTACGATCTCCATCTTCTGCCCATCCAGATGCATTCTCTGATAAGCGTGGGCATACAGAATATCCACAGAAGACCCGTTGTCGATCATCATTTTCTTCATATCCACTGAACCCACTTGTGTCGTCACCACCAGAGATCCCTCATGTGGTTCGATGGTTTCCGAAGGGTAATCTTCATCTGTAAAGGAGATTACCGTACCTGGATAAGATCTGTCAGTCTTCGGGAGGGTACCCGCCACCGATATGACCGAGTCCAGATAACTTCAGCGCTTCTTCCCAACAAGTTTGCCAGAAGTTCCCCCAGTGATTGTGACAACCCGAGAATTTAGAAAATTTATTAAAATCTTAAATGATTGATTTAAGGTCAAATAATAGACTGAGCATGTAAAATAAGTGTATGTGTTTGATATTTTCAGGAAGGAATTTTGAGAATTTAAAATTTCTTTTAGTGAATTATTCAGGATTAAGGGTATATGTGTATATGTTCTGTGATTATGGTATTATGTGTACAGAATATGGTTAAGGGTCAAGGGTTGACCAGATAAATTTTATCAAAGTCAGACCCTAATATTATTTAGAACATCAACGTTCAGTTAGAAATTTTTATAATTTATAAGAAAATCCTAGAAATCGGTTTCGAAACCCTAATTTCAGTTCCGAGGATTTAAAACCCTAATTCGGATATTATAATCCTAATTTGGGAATTTAATTGCAATATATAAAGTTTATATATTTTTATTGCAACCTAATCAGGGATAACCCTAATGATTAATTAGATTTTCTAATAATTTAGAAAACCCTAATTTTACGATTTAAAACCCTAATTGTTCTATCAGGAACTCTAATGTATAGTTATGGAATTAATTGCTAAATTAGTAATTTTAATTAGGAATTATTTAATCCTAATTGTCAATAATGATTTATAATTGGGAAAATTAGAATATGATTTGAAAATCCTAATTATAATTTACAGATATTAATTTTCTATTTAGAAAATCGAAATTGGAAATATTAGAAAATTGATTGTTGGGAACCTTAGGTTTTAACCCTAAGGGTTAAACCCTAATGGTCAAACCCTAATGGTCAAACCCTAAGGGTTGTAGCTAATGTCTAAAGTGCCCTTGAAATTTTAAGTAAAATTACCAAAATGCCCTTTTTGTCCCATTTGGTGAATTATTGGTAGAAAATCTTACCATATCTTGCATCAATAATTGCCAACTTGGAAGTGGACTATAATACCAGCAAACCAGCCCCTAGATCAGCCATTTCCAACTTAGCATTCAATTATTTTCAATAATTAAAGAGAGAGAAAGGCCACTTTACTTTTCATTTTTCACCAAGCCATCCTCTCTCTAAAAATCCGGGAATGGAAGTGTGAGAGAGTGAGGAGAGAAGCCATAATCAGTTCATAGCCTTTCAAGAACAGATTCAAGAAGTCAGAATAAAAATCAAAGCTAGAAAGTGGTAAAAACCCTAAAACTAGAAATTTCATGATTTGATGTTATATTTGGTAATTGATTGTTTAAAGTTGTGTATTAGGATGTCTTTTAGTGATCTGGGTTGTTAAATCCCAGATCCATAACATCAAAGTGCACGAAATTGCATTTTATGAAATCTGGAAATGCTTGAAAAATGGCCTGACAACCATATGTCAGAGGCCATAGATCATTGTTTATTAAGTGTTTAAGTAGAGTTTAATTAAACTTAAACTCGTCAATCATCCGACTAGACCGTCGGGATGATAGAATTGTGCCGGTTTCAACTCGGACTGTAATAGTTTGACTTGATGCTATGTCTTATGTGTATAATAGACTGATAGGATTATGTGGTAATGTGTTTAGGTTATTTTATACTGTGATGATATTATTCTAATATTGGAGATTTATATTATTTATATTAGGTCCCAGACAAAGCTTATTATATTGCGTTACAGTAATCAATGGTTCAGGCAAGTTTCCTTTTACTTAACTCTACTAAGAGTTGTTCATTCGGATATACTTATGGTTAATCATCTCTGATTGCCATGTTGAATTGTACTCTGTACATCTTGCATGTATAAGTCGTATGAAAAGGTTGATCACCTTCATTACCAGTTGGTCCAGATATATTATTGTTCCTGTTCAATACTTGTTCAGTCAAAATTTTGTTCATGCTAATTCACAAATACATTGTGAAGGATAGCCATCTTATTATTCAAACTCTTTCAATCATGATATATCTTTAAATTGTTTTAAAACTTGCTGGGCAACTTTCATGCTCACCCTTGCTATATCATGATAAAACATTGCAGATAAGGTGAATGCATTCGAATACAGGAAAAGGATAATGCCAAGTTCAGCTTGAGATAAAATGTGCAACTAATTTGTAAAAGTAGTTTTGATTAGTATTGTTATGTGTTAGATAGTTTATGATTTGTGTATAAGTTAAGGTTATTCGATTTTGGGAATAGTGTGTAAAGTGTACTGTATAAACAATCTATGTTTATATCTTCTGCAACAGTTATAGAAATAGCGAACCGGATCCGCGGTGATTCGGGGGCGCTACAATGATGACATCTACCATGTGCCTCGCAGGCTGCCCAGGAACTGTCAATGCAGGTTGAGCCGGTTGTGCAACCTGAATAGGTTCTCTATCTCTTTGATGGGCTTGTTGAGTCGTTCTTGCAGCAACATACTGAACCAGGGCTCCGCCTTGAACCTTCCTCTCGATGAAGTCCTTCAGACTGGCATAATCATTTGTATCGTGACCCGAAGCCTGATAATAGTCACAATATTTATGAGAATTACCTGCTCCGGGCTTAAGGTTGTCTCGAGGCGGTTCAAAAATAGGTTGATTCTTGATTTGATCCAAGATAACAACCCTATCAGTATTGAGTTGAGTGTACGTCCTATTCACTTTCTGGGTTGGAGCGGACGAACGACCTCCTCCCTATCGCCAGTTATTGTTATACTTTTTCGACCCTCCATCGTAGCGGTCGTTGTTTCCTTCATTTTTCTTCTGGCCTCCATCAGTTCAGTCCCGATCTGTCTCCTTGAGCCGGTCCAAAGAAGGACGTTTAAGGCTATTCATGGCCTCCTCTACCACGATGTAGCCCTCAGCTTTATCGAAGGCTTCAACAAGACTCTTCGAGTGATGAAACATAAACTTCTTCACCAATTTCTCTGACTTCACCAGGTCCAAACCGTTCTGGAATAGTCCAAAGGCTTGAAGATCATTCAAGTCAGTCACTTGGCCCACTGCTTCCCGGAATCGTTTCACATATTGGCCCAAGGACTCATTCGAATACTGTCGAACTTGAGCCAATGAGCCGGTTGGTTTTCCCCTCCTCTTGTTGCTCCCAAAACGAGCATGGAACTTACTGCACAAATCTGCCCAAGATGAGATCGAATCTGAAGGCAACGTCCCCATCCACTGTCTGGCATCTTTTCGGAGCGTTGTCACAAAGGTATGACACTTAGTAGCATCGCTAAAGTCATAATAATCCATCAGTCGGTCGAACGCCTGACTGTGGTCATAAGGATCCTTAGATCCATCATAGCTTTCCATGTGAGGCAACTTCTTGGTGGGATCAGCTTTCTCTTAAAGAATCTCCGCGGAAAAAGGAGATGCCTTCTTTCCCAAAGTATCCTTTACTTGTTGGACTTTGGCAAGCTGCTTCTGAAGTTCTTTCAGTTCTTTGACCAGATATTCCACTCCTTCTAGCTGAGATGATGTTTCTTTTTCTGGTGACTCTCCTTCTTCTGAGTAGACCGGCCTTTAACAATAGAACCCCCAACCTTCGAGGACTTTTTCGATGATGAGCATCCATGTATGTACCCTCGGTGGACTCTCCGGTGTCGACGACCTGGATCTCGCTTTTCGCGGGGCTGCATCGCGTGGCGAGAATACTCAAGGCGGGGTGCCTTCTTTGTATTCTCGGGCGTATACTCTATGGATCTGCCCCTTTGTCTGCTTCGACCCTGCTCCTTAGAACCGACAGGGTGGTGTGCCCTCGTCGATCTTTGAGGAGTAAGGCTTCTGGATCTCCTTCGTTCCCAAGGTTGGCCTCGAGATTCACGACCTGAATGGGCAGGTTCCTTTCCCTTCCTGTGCCCGAGCTCTTCGGACTGAACATAGTTAGACACTGCATCCTTCAATTCTGTCATCCGAAGCATCTGTTCGGCTATGTCCTGTCTTTGTTTCAGAAGTACCTCCATGGCCTTATCTACTTCGTCTGCCATCTTGGCCAACTTGGAGACTTTATCATCTTGATCATCTCGGTGTCGGGTTCTAGGCGGTGTGCCTTCTACCCGTTTTCGACTATGATCCGGTCCTTTTTCGGCAGTGAAAACTAATCTTCTCTTAACATTGCCAACGGCCTTCGGGTGAGATCCTTCGGATACACGCTTGGAAGCCGTGCTGGCATGAGCACTGTTAGTAGGACCCAACCGGTCCTTGGCAGACACTCGTGGTGTAGTGAACTAATGACCATCTACTACATCTTTGAGTTTAGGTGTTCTACTCTTCCCCATGGATTCTGACGTAGAACAACTAAAATTTGTGATTGCAAATATTCAAGGACACTAGAAAACGCCCTCCTTCTAGCGCCAATGTTAACGCCAAGATCTTTCCACGAACTCCAATCACTTAAAGCTCGTCCAAATCCTGCACAGTTCAACAAGTCAACACCCAAAGCTTGACGGCTTGACCGTCGGGGGATAGCTCCGGCGTGAGAGTTAGTACAGGCGATCACAAGGTTAACAATGGAGGAAAAATATCTAGTGCTTGAGAGAGATAATAATTTGGATAAGTATTGTTACCTTTAGATTATGTGATCCTCGCCCCATATACTCTAAGCCCGGTTTACTGTGCCACCCACTCCTCACTGACACAACCCCCCACGTCCGGTGATTCACCTACTACACCATCACCTTTGTCCACCGCCGGCTATCACGATCTCATCCTCATTAATGCCATGCAGACAGCGACAGAGATAACAATCAAATGTTATCTTTGTGATCATTACCGGTCAAAGCCTATAAAGTAGATATTTAATTACCTAATGGACTGGTCCAACAATTCGGCCCAAGACCTTTTAGACCCAATCAAGGCAACCTGTTGACTTGGCCCAATATCCATAAACTGTCATGACCCAAGGAAAGAGCCCAACCGGTCTGGCCCAATACGTAAAATATCATGGCCCAACACTTTCATTTTGTAAAATTCGGGGTCTTACAGTTAGGATTTGGTTTGTGTTGGGAGAACTCACTGATAAAAGTTTCTAAATTTTTGGTCAACTTAATAATCGATGTATCAATCAATTGAGGAGACGTGGGTATTAAATTAAATTACTTGATTAATAAAACTAATAGATACGCCTCATTTGGATATCCAAAATTCAACAATTATTCTCAGAAAAAACAGAGAAAAAACTCCCAAACATATCTTAGGCAACGCGTGGAATATGGGATGCTTGAGAATGTAGAGAAGCGCGTGCGTTTGGAATTGGATAAGCATTATGAAGCCATTTGATGTAATTTATCTACTTTTCTCTTTTAATAATGCTGATAGTACTAACAGAGATTTCTACTACCTGTCAAGTAGGCTCCTTTTTCAAATATATAAACACTATCCACCTATTAAACTACTGGTCAAATTTTCTCTCTATATGTATATGTATATATACGTCTTGACGAATCTGCCTCTTCAAATTCAATCATCCGCCATTACCAACCTCAGATCCCCAGTGTCCAAAACCCCAAATTATATCACCCCAGCACCGCCGTATCTACTCTTACACGCCGCCACCTTATTTACCCGCACACCATTCTTGTGTGTCTATATATTTTATAAATCTATATACATAACATTTGTAGGTTGATCTTGAGAATCTTTGGATTTCGCTGTAAAAAAGAGATGGGCAATGCAAGCGGCAAAGAAGAGGGTCTATCCAACGGTGAATCTAGCTTCAGTGACGTCAACGCCCCGCCTGGCCGTGTTGCTTCCTCGGATTCAATGGCAAATTCCCCTCCTGAGAGCCCCCCTCGCTCTCGATCCCCACTTATCTTTGCTCCTCAGGTTACTCTCCATTCTTTTACTGTGTTTGTTTATGTTGGTGTCCAGATTATTTGGTACTTTCTTATTACCTCTGTTCGGCTGTTCTTATTAATTATGAACTTTTAGTCACTAACTATGAATGTTTTGGCTGTTTTTATTGCTCATAATTTGTTGTAAAAGGTAAGAAATCTACTCGTGAAGTTTGGGATTCTATTCTTGTAAAGGGTAAAAAAGAGGGGACAAAATCTACCTATTTGGAATCTAGGTGTTAAAACCAAAATTTGTAAGCATGATGAAATCACCAAAGCAATAGATTAAAAAAGCGCTAATAATTTCTGGAATAGTGAAGTGTTGTTGTGGGATCCGATTATCATGAAGTTAACTTCATGGTAAGTTGGTTAATTAACCAATACAATACAGTGTTGACACACAACAAAGAGAGATATCACCTCCTGGCCTGCGTGTCAACACTGTAATTGACCAAAGTAATTCATGTTAATCACTCTTGTTGTTGTGAAGTCAAACTCACGAAATATATTCATATAAACACACATTATTTTAAGAGAGATAAAATATGGACACAAAATATTACGAGAAGATATAAGAAATCCACTATGAAAATATTATGGGGAGTACAAATTGTTTATTTCTCTCTTCCTTCTCCTCGCACTCCGTATTCTCTCTTTTCTTTGTTGTACATTATTGTGTTCTCGCCTCAAACCCTTGCTTATTGCTGTATTTATAGATGTCATGTCTACCCGAATCCAATTACAAGTATGAGTCATTTTTAGAATCAGCTTATAACTACAGTTAATGTCTGATCGATTCATTCTCAAATTAGATCTCCTTATCTCCCCGAAATAAAGAAACACAATCTTACTTTAATAAAGACTCCCACTATCTCAGCAAGTTGTCAAAATAAATGTATATGGGCCAAATCCGGATCATTAAATTAATTGGGTTACAACTTGGTTAGACCCAAATAATTACATCCCAACATTGTCTCCACTCTCCTGTTATAAAGGATTTATAATAGGAGAGTAATCAACAAGTCCACCATACCCTCCGATTGTCATGTTGGTAAAACTGCCGAACCCACCATATCTACTGCCAAATGCATCACATCCACTGCCGAACATAATAACCTCCAGCATTCTTGAATCTGCTGAACCCTAAAACAAGAAGAGAGATGCCTCTAAAATATCTCTGAAGATCTGTTAAAGCTACATCCAAAAATCGAAATTTCTGAATTCATTCCCATGATTTAACGACCACCTCCGAACTACCTCCCAAACATCAAATCAGAGAAAAATCCCCAACTCCCGAACTACAAGCCGAACACGCCTCTTTGAAATGAATTACCCGAAGTTCTCCGATATATAAGAACATTTCCATTTGACCATCCAACCGAGGAAGAATATCAAAACTCTTCTGATAAATGTCTAGATTTGCCAGAACTACCCGAATACTTACTTACTCCATAATCAGTTGCCCACTATCCAACGTCATCGAAAATACGAAATGAAAAATCATTAACTTCCTCCACAATCGTTGAGCCGTCTAGATATCAAATCCAGGATGATAACAGTTGTTAACCCCCAGCTACTTCTGAACCCGATCCTCCCTTCAAATCTTTTTTGGAAAATATTCATTCTATATCAAACCTAGCCAATGTATGTCCTTCAATTGCCATTCGCAGTCGACCACCCAAGACAAACCAACTCAACTCCATTACTTAAGCAACCACCCTACCAATGCTTCTTTGAACCTCACCTCTGACTCAGACACACCGTAACCTCCTCAATTGCGATTAAATTTTTTGCCCGTTCATTGGCGTATGACAAGTCTTTTAGTGGATTGATCAAGATATCCTTCATGAGCTTTTGTGAACAACCAATGCTACTATACCGACTGCCAAGTGAGGATTTGGTTTGCCAATTTCGAGTTAGTTTTAAGTAAACTATTTCCCGATCTCTATAGGATGCTTGCCTTTTGTCTCCCTTCACCTCATATCATCATTATTTGCCTTCCTTATTCCTTTTTGTTATGTTCGTTCCTGCCTTATCACACCGAAAGAATGCTCCCGAATGCTAGGGAGGCTTTGATCCGACTTTATATCACCATCAAACCTTATATTGTCATAATAGTCGTCCCGACCCCTGTGGGAGGCATTGATCTAACTTTATACTTCATAACATTTCTCCCGAACCCCTAGAGAGGCTCTAAATTTGATTTAGGTTCTAAAGAACCGTCCAACCTTATATCTTCGCAATATTGCTCCCGAACCCCTAGGGAGGCTTTATGTAGAGATTTTGGAGAACCGTCCAACCTTATATCGCCATCCAATCTTATACCGTCATAATAGCCATCCCGACCACTGTGGGAGGCATTGATCCGTATACCACCATCCGATCTTATACCATCATCCGACCTTATATCGCCATAATAGCCGTCCTGACCCCTTTGGGAGGTATTGCTCTGACCTTATACCACACCATCCGACCTTATACTGTCATAATAGTCGTCTCGACCCCTGTGGGAGACATTGATCCGACTTTATACCACCATCCAACCTTAAACCGCATAATAGCCGTCCCGACCCTTGTGGGAAGCATTGATCCGACCTTATACCGCCATAATAGCCGTCCCGACCCCTATGAGAGGCATTGATCCGACTTTATACCACCATCCAACCTTAAACCTCCATAATAGCCGTCCCGACCCCTGTGGTGGGCTTCAAATAGAGGTTCCGGAGAACCGTCCAACGTTATACCACTATACCAATGCTCCCGATCCAATAATTGATGATACGTTGCTTCCCCATTATTCGCCATGAAGTTCCACCCATCTGAAGGACGCCTCCGGCTATACTTGTCGCATTTTATCTTCTTGGCCATCTTCAGCTTGTTGAAGTTCATCTTTTGAACAAACTCCTGATATAACATCTCATCTTCCTTTTTTGATATCTCGTAATGATCCTTATGTGGGTACTATACGGCTAACAGAAAAAATGTTAACCACCATAATATTATACAAATCAAAAGTTAAATGAGTCATTTAGGGACATACAATATAATCGAAATATATATTTAATGCATGCATGGATATTATTAATTCTTAGCTACGAACTAATGCATAACATTTTGATGGTGATATAGTTGTTTTCGGGGAGCGCTTCACAATAGACATAACATTAATAAGCATAGAAGGCATGAGTTTTATAATATTAATCATATTACTCGTGAAGCACATTCTATATGAATTGGTATGCATAATATGTATACGTGTAAAGTAATATGTATACATGTAAAGTAATGATAAAGCTACAATTTTAATTAGCATAAACGGATTAATAATAGAAGGCTCATGCACATACTGCATATATATATATATATATATATATATATATATATATATATATATATTTTTTTGATTTAATAAAAAGGAGTAACTTAGCTCTATGTGTTGGATCTCCTTCTTGGTGAATTGGTGATTTTAATTTAACACTAAAACAAGGCCTTCCTTCTAGCGCCAATAGTAATGCCAAATTTTGTACGCCTGATGAAATCACCAAAACAGCAGGCCAAAAAAGCGCTAATAATTGTTGGAATAGTGAATTGTGTTGTTTTGAAGTGAAACTCACGAAATACACTCAGATAAACATACACATTATTTTAATAGATATAAATATGGACACGAATTTTACGTGGAAATTCAATTGAGAAAAAACCACGGGGAGATATAAGAAATTCACTATAAAAATAATATGGGGAGTACAAATTGTTTATCTCTCTCTTCCTTCTCCTCACTCTGTATTCTCTCTCTTCTCTGTTGTATGTTATTGTGTTCTCTCCTCAAACCCTTGCTTATTGTTGTATTTATAGATGTCATGTCCAACCGAATTCAATTAGGAGTAGGAGTCTGTTTTTAATCACCTTATAACTACATTTAATGACTGATCGATTCCTTCCCAAATTAGATTTTCTTATCTCCCCAAATAAGGAAACACAATCTTTAATAAGGACTCTCCCACTATTTGAGCAAGTTGTCAAAATAAATGTATATAGGCCAACACCGGATCCGGACCATTAAATAAATTGGCTACCGCTCGGCCAAATTCAAATAATTACATTCCAACACTAGGATATCAGGAATTCATATAGAACTTGGTTTGCTACTCAGTGTGCTAAGCGGCTTAGGTCCGTGGAAGAGGGGCAATAGCTCCTAGGCTGTCTAGGTAGTCTCATTTATATTTTCTATTATATATATTTGTTACACTGTACAAAACATATAGTAGATGTAAGTTTTTATATTTTACATGAAAAATTACCAAATTTTTTTTTTAAAGCCTTAACAATAGAGGCAAGATGCCACCTAGGTGGCCAACTAAATCTAGACAGTCGAGGACTCGCCCTACCACCTACACCAGGATTAGCCGGACCTATGCATTGGTTTTTAGAACACTTGTTGCTACTTTTACTTGGATAGAAGTGTTAATAATCATACGTGCATGTCATAATGGAGATTATATTGCTAAAAGCCAATAAGACAAAAGAATAGAATAGTTTTTAATTATGTAAATTAGAAAAACTATTATGTCATAGAAGCATTAACTTCGAAAGGTAGTCATACTTTTTATTAGGAGTTAGATCTCAGTTTGTCCATCAGTTTAGGGATGATAAGCAGAAGTGAACTTCAATTGAGTACTCATCAAAAGCCATAAGGTGTCTCTGCTAAAATTACCTAGTAAACTTCTCAACCCTGCCGGAGACTATAGTTTTAGGCAGTCCATGAAGGCGTACCACTTCTTAAAAAATTTAGTATTGCCACATGTATACCGTTTGTCGTCTTAGAATAAGGAAGAAAGTAAACTTCTCAACCTTGCCGGAGAGTTTTTTTTTTTTTTAATAACTACCCAAACCAGATCTTGATATATTTATTTTTCTAATGATTTAACATATTCATAATGCAGGTTATATCATATCAAATCACAACAAGAAGTGAACAAGATCAAGTCAAAATGAATAATTTTATTATAGTTGTAATTTTTTGAACTAATACCAACTTCAAATTATATAAATGATGATACATTTGTAATATTTAGATTAATATAATATAATTCTTAAATTTATTTTTAGTTTCTTAAGTTTTAATATTGAATTGAATTCTTGAAATTTTAAATTTTATTATTAAATAGCAATCTTGTTTATGAATAAAACTAATACGTTAAAGATATGTGTTTGAACTTTAAGAAAATGCCTTTATTATCTTTATTATAGATTGTTTTGCTTTATATTATTGTTTTGTTTGGATAAATGTAAGATAAAATATTAAAATTGGTTTAAAATAAAAAATCTCGCCTAGGCCCCCCGGCCTCCCGCCTAGCGCCTCCCGCCTCCCGCCTAGCGCCTTTTAGAACATTATTGATAATATAAGTATAAGCTTGAACTTTCCATGCCCGTGGCTCATTTTTTCTGACTATTAATGTTGTAGAACTTCGTAATCTAAATAGAGAATGCTCTTTTTTTAAGATATGATAATATCGCTAATGATGGAGTGCTTGTATGTGCTTAAAACTCCTTGTCGTAGGTGGACTTTTGCGTAACGCCATTTAGCTTTTCGCTAAATAATGCAACTGGATATCCCTCCCGACTTAGTACTCCAATACCTACTTGTGAAGCATGGAAAGAAACTTCAAACATCTTAGAGAGATTCTCTCATAAAATGGGACGCAGGGAGTAATTTTTTTGCCATGGTCTTGAGGGTCATTCAGTTGTCAGGCAGCTGGAATGACGTCACTTCTGAAATTTGTTTTGAAAGACATCTCACTGTAATCATGCAATCCAGAGATGCCATGAAATTTCTTTGTGCAATCAATCAGTCATTAGCTTTTATAATATCCACAAGTATTGTTTCAGTTTATGAACGAGGTTTTTTTTTTCTTTCTTTCCCGAGTGTATATACAGGTTCCTGTAGCTCCTCTGGAACGGGTTGATGTCCCTCCCTTGAATCAAATGTGGCAGACTGAATCTCATGAAGATGTTGATTTTCCTCCTGAGCGAGGAATACCTACTTTGATAACGTGGAATTATGGTGGTAGTGATGTGGCTGTAGAAGGATCTTGGGACAACTGGAAGTCAAGGTGAGTTTCAATCAAAAAAATTACCAATACAGATACAAGGAATCACCACACAATATATATTGCTCTTGTTAATATTCCCATTACACAGGATTTTTGAAAATACGATGGAGTAATTATATGGATATGTATTTGTACTTGCAGGAAGACGCTGCAAAGAGCAGGTAAGGATCATTCCATTCTCTTGGTTTTGCCGTCAGGAATATATCATTACAAATTCATAGTGGATGGAGAATTTAGATATATTCCTGATCTTCCTTCTGTTGCTGATGATGTCGGCGGTGTTTGTAATCTTCTCGACGTTCATGTGAGTTTATCATCTAAGTTATTATTCCTTAATTGTAGTGTAATGTACTTTTAGATGCAGTTTAAGCAAAATAATTTAAATTCGATTTGTAGGTAAACAATTTACTGCTGAAGGATAGATGATTTTTTTTAATTAACTACTAGTTAATTTTAAAAGATAGATAATATGTTGCTATCATTTATTGTTCTATACTGCCTACACATCTTTAGATAGCATTTCTCTATTTTATTTTAATTATTCTTTTTGTTGCCTTCACCAAAATAATCTTCTCAACACTTTTTTTTAACTTTTGATCTTTAATTTTTATTTTCTATCTTCGATTACAAAACAGTTTTTGTGGCAGTTTTTAAAAGAAAAAATATTTTAAATGGAGAAAAAGGGAACACGTGACAAGACTTGGCCAAACTTGGCTATAGTTCACTGTTAAAAACAAAAGTTTTAATTGTTTTCTTTAAAATCCAACCATATACATGAAAAGAACCTGGAAAAATAAGAGATCTGTCAATTTTAAGGAGATTTGATAATGAGAGACCCTCTTATTTAAAATAAAGAAAATTAGTGAATCCATGCATTAAAATTTTATTGAACTTTCGATACACAGATCAATGGGTTACACCATAGTTATTAATCCTGTATTGTACTGGGCTGGTATGGTACGAAACAGGTCATTTTAAAGAAAAAACTGTACAAAGTTCTTAATATTCCGTCCCAATAAATACTTTGGACTGTCCCGCCAGTATTGGCCGAAACATGCTGGTATTTATATTCTGTTGAAGTGTATTACCATACCGGCTGTACTTCAGTCTAAGTTAGTAACATGTTGGTCCAGATAGTATCCTGTAGTACTTGTCAGTCTCCCTCTTCGTTTTTCCCATCTCTTTCTTGTCATTATAGTTATCTTCTATCCCACTCTAGATCCTCTCTCTCCTTAATGGCCCTCTTCCAACATTACAATAAATCAAATCAAATAAATTTAGAAAAGGAAATAGAGATGTTCAAAATTCAAATGCTAATAACATGATACGGTGTCGACTTAATTTCATATTTTTTCCTTTTCATTTAAATTGAAGATTGAAGAATATGTTCATAATTTTTTTAAATTGTTTAAATGTTTTATTCTTAATGCAAAGTGATTGATTTTTGAAATACGACTCTATACATATAATAATTTAATAAATATAGTTTCACATGTATAAATAGTTTATATATATAATTGAAAAGTTATTAGCTTATATATATATATATATATATATATATATATATATATATAGGACGGATCTAAAACACTCTTCTTAAATAACACTCTCTCTTAAATAACTCTCATTTATTAAAACTACGTTGTTTTGGAGATTCTTTTAAAAAACAAGTGGGGCCGCGAGTGGCATTTTTGTAAATAAAAAGAAAGCAAGTAGGACCGTTCTATTTTAATATTATTTTGTATTTTAAAAGAATTTTCAAAACGACGTAGTTTTAATAAAGGAGTGTTATTTAAGAGACAGTGCAATTTAAGAGGATTGTTTTAGATCCGTTCTATATATATATTATAATAAATTCGAAACGGTATGCCTGTATCTACCGGTGCTGGTATGTACCATTAAAATGGAAATAAGGTACAATATCACCGGTGCGGTATTTATAACTATGGGTTACACTTCACAAAATTGCATAATAATTGACATGCTCTCTTATTTTTCCTTGTTCATATCATCAATACGGTTGGATTTTAAAGAAAACATTCAAATTTTTATGTTCAGAGTGATCCATTGCCAAACTTGGCTAAAGCTTGCCACATTCATTTAATTTATATGTTCATCCTGCCAGTGCCCAAAGGCTTCTTCTACGTTGTAATTTAATTTATCTAAAGCTAATTCTTATCTTTGACATTTTTTTCATGTCAGTAAATCTTTCACATCTACATAATTTGAAACAGAATTACTTTTTGTCTGCAAATTCTTCCACTTGCTTTTGTGTGTTCTCTCCCAACTCTTAAATTTTCTTGCAACAACTATCAGTGGCACCATTGGGCATAATATAACATGATCAGCAGATCCTAATCAAAATAAAAGATGTGCAGTCTTAAATATTTGCTAAAATGATTGGGGAAATGATGATAAAGTTGAGGTTTGGAGTTTATTTTTTGTTTTTTTGGTGGGGGTGGGGGTGGGGGGTAGGGGGTGGGGGCAGTGTGGGTGGGGGGGATAAGTGGTTGTGAGAGGGAAGGTAGTACTAGGTAAAACAGTCTTTTAAATTAGCCTCGTCTTGTGAAAATCTTATTTCAGGAGACTCCACAATCAGTTGGCCTATTGCTTGGAATAACATATGACATGGTTCATGTGGTTATAATTTTCCCCTTTTGGATAGTTTATCCATCGTAATCAAATTATCACGTAATCCATGCAGGATTATGTCCCGGAGAACCTAGATAGTGTTGCAGAGTTTGAGGCCCCATCGTCACCGGACTCCAGCTACAGTCGAGCTTTCCCAGCTGAGGAAGATTTTGCAAAGGAGCCAGTGGTAGTTCCGCAGCAGCTCCATCTAACAGTTCTTGGGGCTGAAAACTCAGAAGAAGAAGCTTCCTCCTCTCCGAATCCCCAGCATGTGGTGCTTAACCACCTCTTTATAGAGAAAGGATGGGCATCCCAGTCCGTGGTTGCTCTTGGTCTGACTCATAGGTTCCAGTCCAAGTACGTAACTGTTGTCCTCTATAAACCACTCAAAAGGTGAATGCTCAGTCTCGAATGCCAAACTCTTTTAAATGTTCTCGGATTCTCAATTGCTTGTTGAAGGAAAAACTGTGAATAGAACTGTCATTACTTTTAACCCTCTGTTGTCTTTTGTTGTATATTTTCACTTGAATATTTTTAGAACTAGAGAGGTCTGATTTCTGTGCCCGTAGTGGAAAATCTGCTGGGGCTAGAACCTTTATATGTTAATCCTGCTGTGTATTAGAAATACGAATGGTTTCTTCTTTGTTTAATTATAGGGTAGCATTATTCTCACATGTAATTTTAATCTTTCCACATTGTCTTCGGACTTCACTCACAAGATAGTGAAGGGGTCTTACCTTCAAATGAGAGAAGTATATGTGAAAATATTAAAAATATATGTAAAAATATCATTTCCCTAATTATAGAATGAAGTTTTGAAGAAGTATTTTCATTTTTAAACCTTATTATTCCTTTCTGCCCAAGTTTATAATAAGTACTCCACTTTTCGTTCTTAGTGTTGTAATATTTTCATTTTAGTCCTTGAAGTATACCTTCTTGCTGAAATCAATTACTCTCTCCATCTCAAATTATCTGCATTTTTGACCATTTGTACACATATTAAGAAATACAATTATTATGTCAAATTT
The DNA here is from genome assembly GCA_020205605.1 of Panax ginseng. Lineage (NCBI taxonomy): Eukaryota > Viridiplantae > Streptophyta > Magnoliopsida > Apiales > Araliaceae > Panax > Panax ginseng. The sequence continues at coordinate 63,784,599 of CM035136.1, forward strand.
GTTACTAAAAATAAAAGTACAATTATACCTATAATTATGCAATTTGGGGATATACACTTGTGAGAAGAATTAATGAATAGGGTAAGCATGTAATATAATCACTTTTAATTGTTTTGGAAAATAGCAAATTTCAAATATTTTGGTACAACAATTTTTTTTAAAAACAGTCAATAATTTGGGAGGGAGTAGCATTAATATCAATTGTCAACGAGGCTTTAGTCCAACTGGCGAGGCACTGGAACTGTTAAGGTTGTGGGTTCATGCGTTGCAGTTATATTAATAATTGAGGTAGTTGCTACGTGCAATCGATAAATATCGGCCTGAATCGGATTGGCCTGAATCGGATTGGTATTGAATCGGATCTGTATCGAAATTAGTCAAATTTCGATATCGATACCTGTTGGGTCATGATATTTCTCCTATTGGACCTTATGGATTGAGTTTATTTATTTAATTAGTCCATTGGGTCTCCACTATTGGGTCTTAAAGTTATTGAGCATAATCCTTACATTATATCTCCTTAATATTGGGTCGGGTCAATGGGTTGATCCATTAGATCTTTTAATATCTAAGTCTTTGACTTGTAATGATGAAAAAGGAAGGCTGTTGACCAAAAGTCTGCAGATCATTAATGTGGATGGGATTTTATCCATTGGCGACATGTCTGATGGGAGAAAAAAGGTGACAACTTTGCATGGATCCATTTGAGATCGAGGAGAGGTAGAAATTTGTGTCAGATAAGAGTTGGTGGCACGGTAAACCAGACAAGAGAGTATAACCTAGTAAGAAAATCTCCAAGAAAAGGTACGCATACACACAACACACAATTCTTATCTCTCTAGCACTAGACATTTGATCCTCCATTGTTAACCCTTGTAACAGCTGTTGATCTTGACTCTCACGCTTTGAGCTATCCCCGACGGTCCCAGTCGAGCTTTTAGTGTTATTTGTGTTTCTTGTCTGCGGGATCGAGGCGTCTTACGTGATTGGGACGCGACAGAAGATCTTGGCATTAACATTGGCGCTAGAAGGAGGGCTGAGTTCTAGTGTTCAAGAGTTGGCAATCACAAATATTTATTTGTTCTACGTTTTCAAAGATGGGGAAGAGTAGAGCAGATACACCTGAGGGATAGCCGATGGCTGTCAGTGAATCAGCACCACGAGTTTCTGTTAAAGATCGTTTGGGACCTGCATTAAATGTTCATGCCAGCACAGCGTCCAAACGTTCGCATGGAGATTCTAATCCATGGGCTGTGGGCAAAGCTAAGAGAAAGCTAGTCTTCACGGCAGAGAAAGAGTCTGGTCACGGTCAGAAACGGGTAGAAGGCACCTCGCTTTAAGCTCTCGTCTGAGATGACCGGAGACGAAAAAGGCCTCCCGGTTGGCTAAGATGGCAGATGAAGCAGATAGGGCCATGGAGGCACTTATGAAACAACGGCAGGATATAGCTGAGCAGATGTCCAAGATGGCAGAGTTGAGGGATGAAGAGTCCAGTTATGTTCAGTCCGAAGAGCGTGGGCATCAGAATGGGAAGGAGCCGCTCATTCAGGATGTGAATCTCGGGGCCAGCATCGCGAAAGAAGAAGATCGAGAAGTCCTACTCCTCAAAGATCGAAGAGGGCACATCACCCTATCGATTCTAAGGAGCATGATCGAGATGAACGAAGAGGCCGATCCAGGGAACACACTCCGGAGAATACAAAGAAAGCGATCATTGTTGCGCATTCTCATCACAGCCACAGAACCCAAAGACGAAGCAGATCTAGGGGCCCTACACCAGAAAGTCCACCGGGGGCACGTCGCTCTGTGGACCATCATCACCGTAAAAGTCCCTCAAAAATTGGGGGTTCTATGGTAAAAGACCGATCCACTCGGAAGAAGAAAGACTCCCTGGAGAAAGAAGCGTCGTCTCAACCGGAGGGGGTAGATTATTTAGTTAAAGAATTGAAAGAGCTCCGGAAACAGTTAGGTGAGGTTCAACAGGTGAAGGATACTTCGGGAAAGAAGGCGTCCCCATTTTCTTCGGATATTCTTAAAGAGAAGGCAGTCACCACCAAGAAGTTGCCTCACATGGAGATTCTGATGGATGCAGAGACCACTTATGACCATAGCCGAGCATTTGGCCAACCGATGGACTATTATGATTTTACCGATGCTGCTAAATGCCATACGTTCGTTACAACGTTAAGAAAGGATGCAAGACAGTGGATGGGGACTCTACCGGCAGATTCAGTGTCCGAGTCTGTTGTGTGACAAATTCCATGCCCGTTTCGGGAGCAACCGAAGAAGAGGGAAGCCCACAGGTTCACTAGCACAGGTCAGACAATTCACCGATGAGTCTTTGGGTCAGTACGTTAAGAGGTTCAGGGAAGCAATCGGCCAGGTATCGGACCTCAATGATCTGCAGGCTGTAGGTTTATTTCAGAACGGGTTGGATCTGGTAAAGTCTGAAAAGTTAGTGAAGAAGCTGATGTTTCACCATCCGAAGAGTTTGGCAGAAGCCTTCGATAAGGCAGAAGGCTATATCGTGGTGGAGGAGGCCATAAATAGCCTTAAACGACCTTCCTCGGACCGAACAAGGGAGGTCGATACTCCCAAGACCGAGAGCGATCATAAGAAGGTGGGGGGGTATAATGATCGGTCGGAGGGCAGCTCAAAGAAGTACAATAACACATGGCGACAAGTAAATAATAAGCCCACTTACCATAGCTAAAGGTCTACACCAAATTTGAATCTGGAAGGTGAATAAGGTCTACACCAAGCTGAATACGGAAAGGTCAGTAATTTTGGTTCAAAGTGGTGTGCTAGTCCAATACGTGGCGGAGGAAGAGACCAAGGTTCAAAGTAGTGTCTTTGGTCAATCGTGGGCGGAAGAGACCGTTGATAGTTCAAATAGCTCCCCGTTCAAAAGCGGCTCCCCTCTGACCTCCTCCAAATCAGCCACCAAGGCACGTTGTTGATGTAATAACCGGGGGGACAGCAAGGAAGTTGGTAGGAAAGAAGAGAAGGGGATATCTAAATTCAGTCATGTCCATGGCAGGTGTTCCCCCGAAGATCGACAGACCGTTTCTAGGAACTGTTATATCCTTCACCGATGCAGATTACCCTTCAGAACCCATCGAACCCCATGAAGGAGCACTAGTGATCACTGCACAAGTGGGTTCGGTAGATATGAAACATATGATGATAGATAACGAGTCTTCAGTGGATATTCTGTATGCCCATGCCTATCAGAGGATGCATCTTGATGGGCAAAAAATAGAGGTTGGGCAAGAGGCTCCCTATGTAAGCTTCAAAGAACGATCCGGTCAGTGGCGTGGGAACTATTGAGCTCTGGGTCATCTTGATCTTGCTCCACAACAAGTAGAAATAACATGTAAATTTTATGTTGTGCATGTAGATTCTGCCTACAACGCCATACTGGGAAGACCTACCTTGACTGCTCTCCAAGCAGTGACTTCCATCCCTCATTTTAAAATCAAATTCCCTACGGCACATGGAGTGGGAGAGGTAGCAGGGGATTTGGATTTGGCCCGACGATGTTATCGGAATGCTGTCATTTCCTCGGGAGTAGAATTCGATGGCGAAAGCAAACCATGGCGATTGAGATCGAGCCCTTTACTGAAAGCAGTTCGGAGCCATTGGTTATTCCTACAGGGGAGACAGAGGAGATCGAGCTGGTCCTTGGAAAGAAAGACAAAACAGTGAAAATTGGTTCGGGTTTGCCGGAACCTCTCCGGACAAATCTTATCGAACTTCTCCGCTGCTATGCAGACATCTTTGCATGGGAGCCACATGACATGCCTGGGATTAGTCGAAAGATTGCCGAGCATCGGCTGGATGTGGATCCATTAAAGAAGCCAGTTCGGCAGAAAAGGCGGATCTTTGCACCCGAGCGTCAAAGAATCATTGATGAGGAGATCGCGAAGCTGATAGCTGCTGACTTCATCTTCGAGATCGACTATCCGGAGTGGATGGCGAATGTAGTGCTGGTACAGAAGCAGAATGGGAAATGGAGAGTCTGCATTGACTACACAGATCTGAACAAAGCATGCCCAAAGGACTTCTATCCTTTACCCCATATTGACCAACTTATTGATGCGACTTCGGGGTATGCACTACTAAGCTTTATGGATGCTTTTTCAGGTTATCATCAAATTTCTATGTGCAAGGAGGACATCCCAAAGACAACATTCATCACACAATCGATCGGTTATGCGCTATAAGAAGATGACCTTGACTGATAAATCTGGAGCCACCTATCGGAGGATGATGAACTTTGTCTTCGAGCGCGGTTTGGGAAAGAACATGGAGGTGTACGTGGATGACATGATCGTAAAGAGCACGATGGTTCAGAAGCATTTGGATGATCTGGAGGAATGCTTTCAAACAGTCCGCCATCACAAATTGAGGCTCATCCTACAAAGTGTACCTTGGGCTCGGTGCGAGGAAGTTTACGGGCTACAGTCGATCGAAGAGGCATTGAGGCCAATCCGGAAAAGATCCGAGCCATTCTAGACATGAAGACTCCTCGATCGTTCAAAGAGCGTTCAACGTCGGTAGTCGAATGCGACTTTGAGGAGATTCATGTCCAAATTCGCGAGAGAGATGCTTACCATCTTTGACACCTTTGAAGGGACCAAAGAATGCAAAGACATTCCGGTGGACTTGGTGTGAAGATGCCTTCAAGGCATAAAGACATATCTATCTTGGCTCCTTTATTGATGAAACACCTTTGTTGAGACTTTGTATTTATATCTGGCAGCTAGTTCATTGGCAGTTGGAGCAGTACTGGTTCAGGAAGTCAGTGGGAAGCAACATCCAGTCTATTATGTCAGCCATGTCCTAAGAGATGCTGAAACTAGGTACCCCAATATAAAAAAATTTGCCTTTGCTTTGATAATTGCTAGTCGAAAGCTTCGAAAATATTTTCAAGGTCGGCTCCTGGTCGTCTACACGGATCAACCATTGAAGAAGGTAATGAGCAAACCCGAAGTCTCGGGGAGATTAGCGGCATGGACTATGGAATTATCCCAATTTTTATTGAATATCATCCCCGAATCGCAATCAAAGGTCAAGCCTTGGCCGATTTCATGATAGAATGTTCGTTCTCAAAAGCGAGATCTTGAGTTGCCGGTTTGAGACATCCGATCGAGTGGTGAGCAATTCTTGACATAATCGAAATTCATGGACGTTGTATGCGAGATGGATCTTCTACGCGGATGTCGATGGGGCGAGGATTATTTTGACAAGTCCGAGAAGGATTCAAGGTGCGATGAGCCCATCCGATTTGGTTTGAGCAACAAACAACGAGTAGAATATGAAGCGGTGTTGGCGAGGAGTCCGATTGGCAAAAAGTCTAAAAAAATGAGACGATCATCTACATGACTCTCAACCGGTCGTCAAACAATTATCGGGAGATTATGAAGCTCGTGGAGCGAGGATGATCAAGTATCTGGCGAGTTGAAGGATCGACTTGATGATTTAAATCTCTTATGAATTTCAGGGCATAGAACGTAATGACAATTCCATTGCCGATGCGTTGTCAAAATTGGCTACTACGGATGCAGTTGTTTTCAATGGGTCAGTCTATTTGGAGGTTTTGCAACAGCCGAGTATCCAACATGAAGCGGTGATGTGCATTGAGAGGTCTAATTGTTGGATGACTCCCTACATTGACTATCTGGCAGATGGCGTCCTTCCTTCGGATCAGATGTTGGCAAAGAAGATCAAATACAAGAGTGCCAATTTCATTCTTATTGATGGGGATCTTTATCGATTGGCATTTTCCTCACCATTGTTGAAATGTCTGGTTCCATCCGAGGCCGAGTATGCTCTTCGGGAGGTTCACGAGGGTATTTGCAGTGATCATATGGCTGCCAAGTCTTTGGCTTATAAAGTACTTCGACAGGGATACTATTGGCCTACAATTTTCAAGGAAGCTACAGAGTATGTGAAGAAGTGTGACAAATGTCAGCTCAACAGTCCGATCCCTCATCAGCCACCAGAAGAGCTATGCTCGATTTTATCTCTTATACCCTTTGCTGTCTGGGGGTAGATATATTGGGTCCATTGCCTAAAGCTAAAGGTCCGGTCAGCTGTGTCATAGTTGCTATTGATTACATGACCAAATGGGTAGAGGCGAAGCCACTTCGGTTGATAACGGAACAAGAGTGTTTGAAGTTCATGAAAGAATCCGTAGTGTTTCGATTCGGGATCCCTAAAGTGGTGATATCAGACAACGGGCCTTGATTAAATGGGATCAAAATTTGAAGGATTTACGAAAGAGTTGGGGGTTGACGCACAAAGACTTGATGGGCTCATCCACGATCAAGCGGGCAAGTTGAGGTGACAAAGCGAACAACTGCTTTGAATGGGATCAAGCCGCAGATTGAACGAAGCTAAAGGAAGATGGCGGAGGAGGCTTTCGATGTACTATGGGCTTATCGGACCACAAGGACTACCACCGGGGATTCACCTTTTCGACTGGCCTATGGCACTGATGCCTTAGTCCCAGTCGAAATTGGATCTCCAAGTCTTCGGGTCAGTCAATTCAAAGAGATCTATAATGACGAAGGGCTGAAGGCCAACTTGGATCTGTTAGAAGAAGTCAGAGAAGTGGCTTTGGCCAAGTTGGCAGCCTACCAACGAAGAGTAGCTAAACATTACAACAAAGGAGTCAAGCTTCGTAGATTTGAAGTAGGAGACTTCGTTCTTAGAGAAGCTGAAGCATTTACACCTCAGAACACGGGAAAGCTGATGCCGAACTGGGAAGGGCCGTATGAGGTGGTCGATGTACCAAAGCCAGGGACTTATCGATTAAAGGCATTAGATGGGTCTGAGATCAAGAACACTTGGCATGCTGGAAGACTTCGGAAATATTTCTAGTAGAGATCAAGTCGGTTCTAGGAAATGCATATATGATTGTTTAACATCAATAAAATTCACCTTTTCTGGCCCGATCTTCTTCCTATTTGTACTAAGTTCACAATGGTGTAAGGAGGTATGGTCGGACTCGCTGGCCATTCGATGGTAGCCTATTTATTTGTTACCCCGTGTGGTAGACAAATCCTATGATCCTTTTTATATTGCTTTTACCGAGGGCGGTAAATCAATAGGCACCGAAGTAAGGAGGACGGGGTGGACTCGCTGACCATTCGATGGTAGCCTCTTCGGCAGGAGTGTCCTTGTGGTTTTGTTATACCCTGCGTGGTAGACAAATTCCATGGTCCTTTTTAATTTTGATTTACCGCGAGTGGTAAACAAAAGACACTGAAGTAAGGAGGTATGGTCAGACTTGCTGACCATTCGATGGCAACCTTATTGTCAGGAGTGTCCTTATGAATTTGTTACCCCGTGTGGTAGACAAATTCCATGACCCTTATAAAATTGTTCTACCCCGAGTGGTAAACAAATGTCCTTATATACTTGTTCTACCCTGAACGGTAAACAAGATCTTGATGGTGCAAGGAGGATCAACCGAATTGACCTTATACACAACCTGCCTCGCACTTTGGAAATGATAAGTATACATTACTTTATTTTGTTTAAGTGTTGAGTTTGGTTCATTCAGTTCAGCTCATTGAGTTCAGTTCATTTCATTTCTCAACTTAACTATTATATGCCTTATCTGATTCACAGCCTAAGTTAAGTTTATGCAAGTCTATTTAATGCTGAATTATTGACAAGAAACGAATCAAAACAGAAGCCATGATAAATAAATTTGAAGATTCGTTCATCCAACCATAATACTAAACTAAAATTAAAATTTTTCTGATAAAGTTCTTAAAAATAACCCCCAAAAAGACAGATCATTTTCACATAAATTTTGAAAAATCAGAATGAAGCAAACAACATCATCAGGCATCATCCTCTCCATCTGACGAGTCGAACAGTGACGGATCCACGTTAACTGCAATCAACTTCTCCTTGCCGTGACTTCGACAGAGCTCATAGCTTTCAGAATGGATCTTCATAATTTCCCCATTGATCTCATCGACTTAGATACTCTTGTGCAGATTTGCTTGCGGAGATCATCGGTTAAGGGGGGTCCCAAATCCCGATGAGCTCGGAGTTCCCTGATTTCTTCTTCGAGCTTCTGACGCCTATGCAGATGACGAGTCTCTTGTAACTCCAGCTTTTCAATCGATTTGGCCAAAATCTTGTTGCTGGCCTTCAACTCCTTAACTTTCTCCATCCTCAGTTCACTCCGTTGAACTAAGTCAGCATTCATCTTGACAACCTCCTCGTGGTTGGCCTTGGATAACTTTAATTCTTCCTTGGACGTTTTCACCTCTTCTTTAGTCTGAGCCAACTCATTTCGAAGACCTTCATTAGTGTGAAGAACGCCTTCGCGTTGAGTTCGTTCCCGAGCCAAAGCCGACTTCAGGATGGCGTTCTCCTTTCTTATTGCCTCTTCTTTGGCTTCAGCTTTAGTAGACTTTGGACCCAGACGTTCGAATACAGCATTCGCCTACACATGATTCAACATTATTTGATCGGTTTCAAATATCTAAGTATAAAGATAAACACGGAAATTAAAGAGAAAATCATTTACCTTTGCCAGATAGCTCATTCCTTCCTTAAGCAGATCCATGTTCGAACTGTTACCGAATCGATGGTCATCAGTCTCAAGGACGAAAGCATCAAACAGTCGAAAGGGGAAGTTAGCGTTAAACTGAGGCCACATAGTTGGAGAGGCCATAGCATCACGTTGAAATTCGGAAGTTGATTGCCTTGAAGGAGAAGGCATGGATTGATCACGAGTTGGGGATGGATCCATATATATGTTTTCCGGGGAAGGTGATCGGGCAGGATTAGGTTCGCGAACCAGTGAAGGAATGGATGATGAGCCTGGGTGAATATAAGACGGTTGTTTTCTCTTGCGAGAGAGCGAAGGAATGGATTCGATCGGCTCGCCATCATCTAGCGCTGGAGCTTCCCTGGGGATTGCTGGGGGATTGTTGGTTGAAGATGGGGGAACTCGAAGCTCCTCCACCGTCAAGGGAGTAATCTTTGTCCTCAACTTTTTGACACGAAGGACTTTCTCCCGTTCGTGTGAAGGTATGTCAAATAGACTTCTCTTGATTGAGGCAGATTCAGGAGGTACAGAAGCGGGATTGGATGAAGGGTTTATTTCGGGGTTTGCTTCTAGATTTGTTTCTGGCTGTATCTCAGGATCTGTATCTCGGCGGATGGATTTAGATCTCTTAGCGGCTCTTTTCCTTCGTCGGAGTTTGAGGGGTTCTTCAGAAATAATGGGCTCGTCAGCTTGTGGTTCATTAATCTGAGGATTGACGATGGGCGTTTCTGTTGTGAGGGGATTAACCTGAGGAGATTCTCCTGGGGGAAGCTCTTCATCTGCATCTGTAACCTTCCCAGCCAAAAAATCTTCAAACTCTTTCACCTCTGAAGGGGTCGGTTTAACCAAGGACACTGCAAAGATTGTGCAACGATAAATCAGAACCAATATTATCAAGGGTTTCACAGAAATAAGCACGAAAATAGTTCGATACTTACGTTTATGGTCATACAGCCATGCCTGTTTAGAAAGAAGACCATGTTGCCATTCCTCCTTCGGGAAATTATTCAAAAGTTCGATCAGTTCGGCTACACGCTCTTCGGGAATATCTCCAAAATCTGCATAAATCTTTTCATCAGTCGACCAATCCGGTAAAGAGGCGATCTCTGGTCCCTTAACAAAAAACCATCTCTCATGCCATCCTCTATTGCTCGAGGGAGTATTTATCAATGACCGCCTCTCAAACTTTTCACCAGTCTTGTGTGCATGCTTGCCCAAAACTTTGAACCCCTTTTCCTTGGTTTGGGCAATCTTGTATACGGTAAAAAAGAAGTCGAGAGTGGGTTCGACTCCTAATTCATGACAAAAGGCAATAAAAGCCAAAATATGGATATAGGAGTATAGCACCAGTTGAGCAAACCCTACCCCAATAAACCCTAGGAGGGTAACCAAAAAAGACATGAAGAGGAAACCTAACCCCCTTTTCGAGTAGGGTCACCGGAACAGCTGTCCAACCGTCTGGACGTTGGTACATCTTCTCTTTAGATTTGGGGGCTCTTACCAAGTGGGTATCAGGGATGTGATAACGAGCCTTGATCTTCATAACTTCGATTTAAATGATGGAGGTGTATTAGGCGTGGAAATATTGTTCCTTATTCCTATAGAATGCAGAAGGATTAGGAAGGGGTTTCGTTACCGGATTCTTACTGGTAGTTTCAGCGATCGGATTGGAACTTGAGGCGTCCTTGTTGGGGATTGGATTTGGAGGAACGACGCTGATCGGAGTCTGTGATAACCCGAAAATTTCTAAAATCTTGAATGATTAGAATAAAGGTTAAAGAATAAAACCTAGATGAGAATTTGAGGATTTATTTAAAATTTTCAAGTAAAACCTATATGGTTTGCTATTCGAATGAGAATAGAGAAAATATGGGATTACAAAATTCCTAAACCCTAGAAATGAATTAATATGTACTTGGAGGAATATCAAAAATAAGGTATTACGATACACCTTAAATTCGATGTGGAACCTAATAGTCTAAGAAATGTTATATAAGTACATATGGAAATTTTATTATTGGAGATAAGATTTCACAGGAAGAGATGCTATGTGCTATATATATATATATATATATATATATATATATATATATATATTTTAGCAAGAGGAATGATGAATCAAGTTAATGATCAAGATAAAACTATGTTAGTAATTAACATAGCTTGAGTGTTGGCCTTGATTGGCAAATTAGAATTTAAATAAGTATAAAATTCGTTAGTTAATACGATTAGCAATGAGAAGTGAAATATGTTATGATTATATGAATTATGTGTATGATTAAATAAATATACATTATATAATGTGAATACATTTATTTTGTATATAAAAAGTGAAGTAAGAATTAAGTTATGTAACCTAATATATATATTAGGTGTGATAATTAAATAACCTAAATGGTTATCGTTATTTAGTGGTCCTAATATTTTATTTTTATATTAGTGACCTAATTTAAGAGAATGGTGGAACATGTCACAATTTATTAAATTATTTTGTTCGAATAGGTGAGTAAAGGAATATGAAGATTATGTGATGGTTTATATTTGTTTATTATATAAACAAATAAAATAAACTAATGTGATCCTAATTATAAATTAGGAATGAAAGATTTAATAACTTAAGGGTTATGGGAAAAGAGAATTATGGTATTTAGAATATATACCAATTATGAGAGATTTATTTTATACATCTCAGTTAATTAATTTTATAGCTTAATTATAGCAAGTCTAATTAGGTTAAGATATTAAATGTACTTAAGTAAGAATTTTTATTTCACTTGAGTGCATGTAAACCCTAATATAATGATAAGGGTAGAATGGAATAGAATTAAAAATAATGGACTATAATAAGGTCATAGCCCAATTAATTTTAAATAGAGTCCAAGAGAAGTGGATTTAATGGACTAAAGGGGTTATATTGTTTAAACAAGTCCAATTAATTTATTTAAGCATGGGACTTGTAGATATTATGGTTTAAGGCGTGATTAAATTAATAATAGCCTAATATATTATGTATGTGACTAGTTTTATAATGACCCAATTAAATTTTGGGAGGAAGCCCAAGTTAGTTTGTTAGTAAGTAAGCAAGTAAAAGGGCTAGCTCAATGGAATTATTAAATGCCCAAGCTAAGCCACTTGTGGGGAGAATAATAAATTATTTTAAATTAAGAGATATATTTTTATTATCTCAAGATTTTTAATTTTATAACTTAATTAAAATAAGTTTAATTGGGTTATAGAATTTAGTGTACTAGAGTAATGATTTAAATTCCAAATATTTGGAATGGGTACCCTAATTAAATATTTAGGGTGGGACAAGTTGAAAATGATTAGATTAAGTAAATATATTAATGGCCCAAAGAATTTAATGTGATAATCCAAAAGATTTTATAAGTGGCCAATTGTTTTAAAACCCAATTATTGAGGGCATTTTGGTCATTTAAATTAACAATTAAATGAAATTAGAGTTGGAGAAGTCTGAAGAAGAGGCCACTTGTCAAAGTAAGAAGAGGAAAGCAATTAAATGAAGCTAACATGTAGCATATAAGGCCAAGTGGCCGAATATATATAAAAAAAAAGAAGAAAAGAAAGAAGATAAGAAAGAAGAAAGAGGAGAAATAGAAAGAGAAAGAAAAGATCGGAGAAAGAAAAGAGAAAGAGAGAAAGAAGAAAGAAACCGTGAGTTAGGGAGAGAGAGGAGAAGTGCCAAAGCCAAGGGAGAAAAGAGAGGGGGCGGCTCCTCCCATGGGAAAGAAGAAGAAGAGGAAGGAAAAGGATCCACCATAAAGAAGAAGAAGCAAAAAAAGTATAATCCTCTCTAATTTTTTTTTTTTTATAATTGATGAAAGGGGTTTTGATTTGGGTGTTTAAAACCCTAAGATCTATGTGATATATATGGATTCATGTATGGATTTACTCATTTTTTTTTTGATGTTGATTTGGGTGGAATCAAAAGAATAAAGAAAATTTATTTTCTAGTTTTGAATCAAATTTTCCAGTACTTTGAAATTTCACCGTTTTAAATCTATGACTTCTTTTTGCGATCCGTCAAAAGGGATGTTAGATATATGTGTTTAGTAGTTAACCCAAGTGGTAGTACTCAAAATGTTGAGTTTACATGGCGTAGTGACTGATTTGGTGAAAAGCAGTTCCGTTTTATAACCAAAAATGGGCAGATTCGTGGCGATCAAGAGCGAGGGCTATTTCGTCCAGTTTTTTATGCTTTAAAAATTCTGAGCTTTTGATATATTGTAGTACTCTGTTTTAGCTTTCCATAGACTCCGGAATGGACTAATTACGACTCAGGATGAGGTAGTTATGGCGTTAGGAAGGTGCGTAGTCAAAACTGTCCCTCAATTCCCGAACAGCCTTCTTTTGTGTAAATTTTGGACTGATGTGTTATGATTTTTGGAAAAATGTCGTGAGACAAAAGTTGTATCCTGGAAGTTATATTCGTGTGGGCTCAAGAATCACTCAAAAATGTTTTAAAACGCGAGAGTTATGGCCGTTTTAGTTTAGTGAAATTTGGGTAAAATATTTCGAAAATCAAAAGTGTCCAAAAATAGGAAAAATGTGATGTATGAAGTGAGACCCGTGAGCATGGATTATGCAAGTTTGTAATGAAGTTTTGGGTCGGGTTTAAGGTGTTGTGATGTTTAACATTTTAAAATGTTTAAACAAGTTTATTACTTACGGTAAGGAAAACAATTGAAATAATTGTTTATTTATGTGATTAATGACTTAAGTTATTTTTATATGACTAATAATATTGTATTGAGATATTATTAGTAGTATTTGATTGAATATTATTAAAAGGTTGATAACCTTAGCGTAAAATATTATTACATAATTAATAATATTCGACGGGAGATTTAATAAGAGATTTATGATATTTTCAATGTAATTATTGAAATTGATATTCAATGAATATATTATGTGTTTGGGCATGTGATAGAGAAATAATAAGTCATAATAATCTAATAAAGTCTTATGGTGCGAAATTTGACTATAAGTAATATTTTATCTTGAGAAACTTTCTTTCGGGCATAAATAAAAGCAATAAAAATATGTAATAAATATAAATTACATATTTAAGCGAAAATATATATATATATATATATATATATATATATATATATATATATATATATAAAAAATTATTTTGTGGTGGAACAAAGAATGTAAAACCTTTGAAATATTGTATTAATCATAAAAATGATATTTTGAGGTTTTCGGTGCTCAAAATGAAGTTTTTGAGCTGAGATTTACGTAACGAAGCAAAAATGCGAATAATCGTAAAAAAAAAAAAAAAAAATTAATAAAGCGAATGTGCTAGTGAGATAAAATGTTTATATATGAGGCAATAGTCAGTGTTGACTCATGAACGGACAAACTGAAGTAAAAGTTATTTAAAGTGAAGAAATAATGTAGTAAATTGATTTTTACTATAAAAGCTATACATTAGCTGTTTAAACTCCGAATTTGCGAGTAGAGGTAAAAGATATTTCTAAAATGAAATTTAAATGGTTTAAGTTTCAAGGTGTAAAATATTTGCATCTTAAAATGTGTGAGACCTTTATTATTTATGAAACAAGTAAAATATTATTACATGATTAATAATATTAGAAGGTGATTACAATATTATTAAATGATTAATAATATTAGTAAAGGATTTAAATATTATTAAATGATTAATAATATTTGTAAATGATAAATATTCTATAAAAAGAATATTAGACAAAAGTTTAAGATAATGGATAAGTGATAGTAATATTATTAAGGGATAATAATATTACTAATGAGTTAAAGAATTATTTAATGTTTAATTATGTGGCTAAATGTTAGCTAATTTATTATTTGAGTAATAGTGTTGTGGGATAAAATGTATTATGCTAATTGGAGGATCGATCTTATTAATGATAGGTCTTTTATAAGAGATTAAATTGATTGCTTAGCGGTAATCAATCAGTGCATAAAAAAGTTTCTAAACTTGAACTTCTAATTATTGTGCAAGTTTCCTAACTCAACTTGAGTTGTTAATTCAAAGCATGTTAGTGGTTAATTATTGTTGATTATACCACGTCAATAATTTATTGATTCGCACATTGTGCATGTTGTATATGTTCATCGGGTATGAAAGGCTGATCACCTTCATTACCATATGTTTTAGTTAAGCTTGTTCATGTTAATTGTTGACATCCATTATTATTGGTTCGATCGTTCAATCGTTGAAAAATTGATTCATGTTATTTCACAATTATTATATTGTTGAAAACTTGAAAGCTTATTCATTCTTTTCAATCATGATATATCTCCTTTGTATATAAAACTTGCTGGGCAAATTTGTTGCTCACCCTTGCTATATCATGATAAAATTTTCATTTAAGATGAAGGCTTGAATAAGGGCGAAAGGACAAAGACAAAGTGCAAAGTTTCTTTATGTTGTAGTAAAATTTATTAAATTTTCCGATGAAAATAGTATTGTAAATCTTCTAAGATATTGAAGGTATGTATTAAGTTAAGGTTGTAGACCTTGGGAATGATGTGTAAAAGTTTAATGTATAAACAATTTATGTTTATATCTTCCTTAATAGTGATAGAAATAGTATCTTAGGATCCGTGGCGATTTGGGACCCGGATTCGGGGATGCTACTGATTAGTATCAAAGTCAGAGGTTATAAACCTTAGGTAGGTGTACCTTAGGCTATAACCACAAAGATGATAAGTAATAAACTCGAATAGAGTTTAAATGATAAGAGATGAATTTATGGAAATTCATCATTAAGTAAAGAAGAAGATAAAGAAGATTCAAAGAAGAATCTTAAAGAGTTATAAGGATAAGAATGCAGAGTTACGACTCGATAATAGAGATGAAAAGTGATACTAAATGAGGCGATGTCTATAAGAGGAAAAGTGCTAATAAAATCATAATATAATATGATTAAGGAGAAGAATAAGAAGATCGTAAAATAAAAGCGATCGTAAGCATAAGAAGAAATGATTACAAAAATAAGATCAACACGTGATCGATTAAATCATTGAATAACATATGATTTGTTAAGTGATTGGAATGATATAGCATGATGCTATAAAGAGAAGGTACTATGAAATGGTACTATGTAAACTCGAGAAAAAGAGTGAAAATATTAAGATACGGATTAAAGAAAATTAGTATTAAGAAAAGAGAAGTTAAGATTATGTGGGTTTTCAATTGAGGACTCATATCGATAAATTTGAATTGTATGATTCCTTGTATGGGCGGGAATTTGTACTTGGTTTTAGAATCACTTAGCTTCACAGTCGTCGATATAGTGGTTAGGTTGACCAATTCTTTGTATGGGCGGGGAATTGTCCGCTTAGCTTCCTATATTGATTAGTGGCCGAGTTTGGTTTGACAACCACTTAGCTTCTTACATTGATAATCATTGGAACCTAATGTCGCGCTATTTGATATATGCATGTTGAGAAGGTGATTCTTTTCTTATGTGTATAACGAATAGGTAAAGAATATAAGGTTAATTGCGAGTTCTTTAAACTCATACTTATGGTAAGTTCATGACTCATAATCATATGATATGTTTTGAACCCCTCAGTGAATGGACACCTATGGTCTGACTAGGATAAGTTCTTAAACCCATATGATTGTGGCAAGTTACTGAACCCATAATGTGTGGTAAGTTTGATGAACTGGGGTATAGCAAAGTTGTGAATGGAGAATTGAGGATTATATAAATAGATAGATCTATTAAGCAATGGATCAATAGAGAAAGTGAAGTTGATGATGGAAGCATAGGTATTCCAAATCTTCTAGTTGTGCTAGACTTCGAAGTTTTTGACATCAAGCTAAATACGCACTATGTGCTTTTGAAAAATGAATTTTTATTCTCAACTCCTGGTGACTATTGTGTATGCGTGGACTTCGGGCTATCGACACCTCGTTGCCTATTGAGATGATAAAACATATTTGCAAAGGTTTTGAGCGATTTAAAGAAGAGTCTATGCTTATTGATTTGGCTAGAGCGAAAATGATTTGAGATGTCAAATGTATTTTTATATCATTAATGCATCATGCAACTGGTGCAAAGATGATAAAAATGATGGAGTTATCAATGCGAATTACTTAGTGTTGGATGTGATCTAAAGATCATCACCCCACTATAGTATGATGTAGTATGACAAAGTCATCAAATGACGGAATCCTCAACTGATTTGTATATACGGATCTGCGGTATCATAACGTCAAAATGATTTTAAGAATTTTAAAGATAATTTATGCCAACCGAATTTGGCGAAATATTTCGATTGAAATTGAATTATTAATATGTGTCTAAGCTATTTGATTCATTAGACAAATGTTTATGAAAATTCAAAGTATTCTTTGAAAGCTTATGCCAACCAAATTGTTTTGGTGAGGAATCTTATGATAAGTCCGAGGTGAACAATCACGAAAATGGGGATATACTAATTGGATAAAATATTCCAATCTAAGAACGCATATATAGTCGTTCAGATTACTAAGGTACAATAGGTGATCATCTAAAGTACCAAAGATCGGTAGTTTACCTTATTTGTGATTGTAAACATACCTATTAAAGAAATGTTTAAGAGGTAGAGTACCTTTCTTTCTTAATTAAAAAGAGGTAGCGGTAGAAATACCCCTAAACCTCGAGTTCAAAATTTTTATGATCCCTCGAATGATATAAAAAGTTTTTTTTTAAACCCTTCAGAGTAATGTTGTGGTAGAACGTGATGATTGATATGAAATAATATAAACTCGTTGTGTACGAGTAGAATCTGAGATGATTGAATAAAGGTTATTACGACAACCTAGTTTTGAAGAATGTTTAGAAAATGTAAACTCCTAGTGAGTAGTTATGGTGAAATATGATGATAGAAAGAGAAATCCTCAAAGGAGGAGATTGTAAAGGTTAAATTGAAAACCTAGTTATGAATAAGAGAATAAGCAGAGATTAGTATGCTTTAATTTCGAGGACGAAATTCTTAGAAGAAGGGGTGAATGTGATAACCCGAAAATTTCTAAAATCTTGAATGATTAGAATAAAGGTTAAAGAATAAAACCTAGATGAGAATTTGAGGATTTATTTAAAATTTTCAAGTAAAACCTATATGGTTTGCTATTCGAATGAGAATAGAGAAAATATGGGATTACAAAATTCCTAAACCCTAGAAATGAATTAATATGTACTTGGAGGAATATCAAGAATAAGGTATTACGATACCTGTAAATTCGATGTGAACTGAATAGTCTAAGAAATGTTATATAAGTACATATGGAAATTTTATTATTGGAGATAAGATTTCACAGAAGAGATGCTATGTGCTATATATATATATATATATTTTAAGAGAGGAATGATGAATCAAGTTAATGATCAAGATAAAACTATGTTAGTAATTAACATAGCTTGAGTGTTGGCCTTGATTGGCAAATTAGAATTTAAATAAGTATAAAGTCGTTAGTTAATACGATTAGCAATGAGAAGTGAAATATGTTATGATTATATGAATTATGTGTATGATTAAATAAATATACATTATATAATGTGAATACATTTATTTTGTATATAAAAGTGAAGTAAGAATTAAGTTATGTAACCTAATATATATATTAGGTGTGATAATTAAATAACCTAAATGGTTATCGTTATTTAGTGGTCCTAATATTTTATTTTTATATTAGTGACCTAATTTAAGAGAATGGTGGAACATGTCACAATTTATTAAATTATTTTGTTCGAATAGGTGAGTAAAGGAATATGAAGATTATGTGATGGTTTATATTGTTTATTATATAAACAAATAAAAGAAACTAATGTGATACTAATTATAAATTAGGAATGAAAGATTTAATAACTTAAGGGTTATGGGAAAAGAGAATTATGGTATTTAGAATATATACCAATTATGAGAGATTTATTTTATACATCTCAGTTAATTAATTTTATAGCCTAATTATAGCAAGTCTAATTAGGTTAAGATATTAAATGTACTTAAGTAAGAATTTTTATTTCACTTGAGTGCATGTAAACCCTAATATAATGATAAGGGTAGAATGGAATAAATTAAAAATAATGGACTATAATAAGGTTATAGCCCAATTAATTTTAAATAGAGTCCAAGAGAAGTGGATTTAATGGACTAAAGGGGTTATATTGTTTAAATAAGTCCAATTAATTTATTTAAGCATGGGACTTGTAGATATTATGGTTTAAGGGTGATTAAATTAATAATCTAGCCTAATATATTATGTATGTGACTAGTTTTATAATGACCCAATTAAATTTTGGGAGGAAGCCCAAATTAGTTTGTTAGTAAGTAAGCAAGTAAAAGGGCTAGCTCAATGGAATTATTAAATGCCCAAGCTAAGCCACTTGTGGGAGAATAATAAATTATTTTAAATTAAGAGATATATTTTTATTATCTCAAGATTTTTAATTTTATAACTTAATTAAAATAAATTTAATTGGGTTATAGAATTTAGTGTACTAGAGTAATGATTTAAATTCCAAATATTTGGAATGGGTACCCTAATTAAATATTTAGGGTGGGACAAGTTGAAAATGATTGGACTAAGTAAATATATTAATGGCCCAAAGAATTTAATGTGATAATCCAAAAGATTTTATAAGTGGCCAATTGTTTTTTTTAAAACCAATTATTGAGGGCATGATGGTCATTTAAATTAACAATTAAATGAAATTAGAGTTGGAGAAGTCTAGAAGAAGAGGCCACTTGTCAAATAAGAAGAGGAAAGAAACAATTAAATGAAGCTAACATGTAGCATATAAGGCCAAGTGGCCGGAATATATAAAAAAAAATAAGAAAAGAAAGAAGATAAAAAAGAAGAAAGAGGAGAAATAGAAAGAGAAAGAAAAGATCTAGAGAGAAAGAAAAGAGAAAGAGAGACACGGAAGAAGAAAGCGTGAGTTAGGGAGAGAGAGAAGGAAAGTGCCGAAGCCAAGGGAGAAAGGAGTGGGGCGGCAGCTCCCATGGGAAAGAAGAAGATGAAGGAAAAAGGATCCACCATAAAGAAGAAGAAGCAAAAAGGTATAATCCCTCTAATTTTTTTTATATAATTGATGAAAGGGGTTTTTGATTTGGGTGTTTAAAACCCTAAGATCTATGTGATATATATGGATTCATGTATGGATTTACTCATTTTTTTTTTGATGTTGATTTGGGTGGAATCAAAAGAATAAAGAAAATTTATTTTCTAGTTTTGAATCCGAAATTTCCTAGTACTTTGAAATTTCACCGTTTTAAATCTATGACTTCTTTTTGCGATCCGTCAAAAAGGGATGTTAGATATATGTGTTTAGTAGTTAACCCAAGTGGTAGTACTCAAAATGTTGAGTTTACATGGCGTAGTGACTGATTTGGTGAAAACAGTTCCGTCTTTATAACCAAAAATGGGCAGATTCGTGGCAGTCAGTAGCGAGGGCAATTTCGTCCAGTTTTTATGCTTTAAAAATTCTGAGCTTTTGATATATTGTAGTACACTGTTTTAGCTTTCCATAGACTCCGGAACGGACTAATTCTGACTCCAGATGAGGTAGTTATGGCGTTCGGAAGGTGCGTAGTCAAAACTGTCCACCAATCCCGAACAACCACCTTTGTGTAAATTTCTGGACTGATGTGTTATGATTTTGGAAAAATGTCGTGAGACAAAAGTTGTATCCCTGGAAGTTATATTCGTGTGGGCTCAAGAATCACTCAAAAATGTTTTAAAACGCGAGAGTTATGGCTGTTTTAGTGAGGCTGGGTAAAATATTTCGAAAATCAAAAGTGTCCAAAAATAGGAAAAAATGCGATGTATGAAGTGAGACCCGTGAGCATGGATTATGCAAGTTTGTAATGAAGTTTTGGGTCGGGTTTAAGGTGTTGTGATGTTTAACATTTTAAAATGTTTAAACAAGTTTATTACTTACTGATGAAGGAAAACAATTGAAATAATTGTTTATTTATGTGATTAATGACTTAAGTTATTTTTATATGACTAATAATATTGTATTGAGATATTATTAGTAGTATTTGATTGGAATATTATTAAAAGGTTGATAACCTTAGCGTAAAATATTATTACATAATTAATAATATTAACGGGAGATTTAATAAGAGATTTATGATATTTTTCAATGTAATTGTTGAAATTGATATTCAATGAAGTATATTATGTGTTTGGGCATGTGATAGAGAAATAATAAGTCATAATAATCTAATAAAGTCTTATGGTGCGAAATTTGACTATAAGTAATATTTTATGCCGAGAAACTTTCTTTCAGGCATAAATAAAGCAATAAAAATATGTAATAAATATAAATTACATATTTAAGCGAAAAATATATATATATATATATATTTATATAGTTGCCTATAAAAATTATTTTGTGGTGGAACAAAGAATGTAAAACCTTTGAAATATTGTATTAATCATAAAAATGATATTTTGAGGTTTTCGGTGCTCAAAATGAAGTTTTTGAGCTGAGATTTACGTAACGAAGCAAAAATGCGAATAATCGTAAAAAAATAAAAAATAAATAATAATAATAAAGCGAATGTGCTAGTGAGATAAAATGTTTATATATGAGGCAATAGTCAGTGTTGACTCATGAACGGACAAACTGAAGTAAAAGTTATTTAAAGTGAAGAAATAATGTAGTAAATTGATTTTTACTATAAAAGCTATACATTAGTCGCTTAAACTCCTAATTTGCGAGTAGAGGTAAAAGATATTTCTAAAATGAAATTTAAATGGTTTAAGTTTCAAGATGTAAAGTATATTTGCATCTTAAAATGTGTGAGACCTTTATTATTTATGAAACAAGTAAAATATTATTACATGATTAATAATATTAGAAGGTGATTACAATATTATTAAATGATTAATAATATTAGTAAAGGATTTAAATATTATTAAATGATTAATAATATTTGTAAATGATAAATATTCTATAAAAAGAATATTAGACAAAAGTTTAAGATAATGGATAAGTGATAGTAATATTATTAAGGGATAATAATATTACTAATGAGTTAAAGAATTATTTAATGTTTAATTATGTGGCTAAATGTTAGCTAATTTATTATTTGAGTAATAGTGTTGTGGGATAAAATGTATTATGCTAATTGGAGGATCGATCTTATTAATGATAGGTCTTTTATAAGAGATTAAATTGATTGCTTAGCGGTAATCAACGGTACAGGCAAGTTTCTAAACTTGAACTTCTAATTATTGTGCAAGTTTCCTAACTCAACTTGAGTTGTTAATTCAAAGCATGTTAGTGGTTAATTATTGTTGATTATACCACGTCAATAATTTATTGATTCGCACATTGTGCATGTTGTATATGTTCATCAGGTATGAAAGGCTGATCACCTTCATTACCATATGTTTCAGTTAAACTTGTTCATGTTAATTGTTGACATCCATTATTATTGGTTCAGTCATTCAATCGTTGAAAAATTGATTCATGTTATTTCACAATTATTATATTGTTGAAAACTTGAAAGCTTATTCATTCTTTTCAATCATGATATATCTCCTTTGTATATAAAAAACTTGTTTGGGCAAATTTGTTGCTCACCCTTGCTATATCATGATAAAATTTTCGAGATTAAGATGAAGGCTTGAATAAGGCGAGGCAAAAAGACAAAGTGCAAAGTTTCTTTATGTTGTAGTAAAATTTATTAAATTTTCCGATGAAAATAGTATTGTAAATCTTCTAAGATATTGAAGGTATGTATTAAGTTAAGGTTGTAGACCTTGGGAATGATGTGTAAAAGTTTAATGTATAAACAATTTATGTTTATATCTTCCGTAATAGTGAATAGAATATATCGTATGCGATTTGGGACCCGGATTAGGGATCTACAATCATTATGAGAGGTGAACTTTGGGAATCTTGGGAGGCCATCGATGAGATTTCCATCCTTTCGGTTTCCTCTTTATTTTTGTCTTCCATCGATTGGGCTTTGGTAAGTCTCATCTTGGGCTTATTTCAATCCTATCAAACCCAATAAAGTCATGGACCACTTATAGTTTTCCATTAAATATCCTATTTGATAGAAAACTAGGGGGCAATGTTGGGTCATGATATTTCTCCTATTGGACCTTATGGATTGGGCTTATTTATTTAATTATTCCATTGGGTCTCCACTATTGGGTCTTAAAGTTATTGGGCCTAATCCTTACATTATATCTCCTTAATATTGGGCCGGGTCAATGGGTTGATCCATTAGATCTTTTAATATCTAAGTCTTTGACTTGTAATGATGAAAAAGGAAGGCTGTTGACCAAAAGTCTGCAGATCATTAATGTGGATGGGATTTTATCCGGCCGACGACATGTACAGTAGGAGAAAAAGGTGACAACCTGCATGGATCCGGCTGAGATCAAGGAGAGGTAGGGGGCTGTGTCAGATAAGAGTTGGTGGCACGGTAAACCAGGCAAGAGAGTATAACCTAGCAAGAAAATCTTCAAGAAAAGGTACGCATACACACAACACACAATTCTGATCTCTCTAGCACTAGACATTTGATCCTCCATTGTTAACCCTTGTAACGGCCGGTACTGACTCTCACGCCTGAGCTATCCCCCGACGGTCTAGCCGTCAAGCTTTTTGTGTTGACTGTGTTTACTGTGCAGGATCAGGGCGTCTTTTGTGATTGGGACGCGGCAGAAGATCTTGGCGTTAACAATACCGGTACCGGTTGGACTGATATACTATCGAACCAAAGAATCGATCTTTGGTTGGACTGCATATCTTTGGACCGATATACCTGGAATTGATCTGCCACTTTCTAGAATAAATTCCAAAAATTAATATAATTATTATTTTATTATTTTTATTTGTATTTGTATTTGTATTTGTATTTGTATTATTATTTTATTATTATTATTATTATTATTATTATTATAATCATTATTTTATTATTATTAATTATTAATTATTTATTAATAAAAAAAATAAAAAAATTTTGAAAATCGATATATACTAGTACATAAAAACTCTGTACCGATACCGGTTTTTTTTGTACTGAAATCAAACCGATTTTTTTTGGTACTAAATCGACCGGTTTGGAAAACAGAAAATTATGCTCACCCCTGGTTCCTACTAGACGTGGGTATGTCTCTGTCATTCCCCTTGATGTGAGGGCTCTTGCCTGGTGTCAAGTATGGGTCTTGTTTTAGAATTATTATGTTGTTGCTACATTCTTATAATTAAGTCATATTGTTGGTTACGAAAAGAATAATTTTAAATTTTATAATTAAGTCATATGGTTGGTTATTATATTATATTATATTATATATATATATATATATTAATATCTTAATAATAATAATAATAATAAAAATAAAATAAATAAAAAATTAAGATTGGGTAAGATAATTTTCATTAGAAAATTTGGTTTAGTTATAATTAAGTCATTCAATAGAGAGAAGTGGAGATGCAGGAAATTGGAAATGAGATGTGTAAGATGTAAGAGTCTAACTTTTATGAATAAAGATTAATTTTCTCTAAATATTATTTTGAATATTATGATGTGTGTTTGATATAATATTATAGTTGTGGGTAATATTTACAAATTTTTCAAAGTAAGCAAGTTGTCATAAAATATTCGTTTAGTCGAGGAATATTCATTTTATCAGGAAATATTCGTACGACGACACAATCATTGGTGGACCCCAAAACAAAATTACTGTCGGAGTTGGAAAACGACAGAAATAACTTTTTATAAAAATAACGGCAAAAGTTTTACCGTTAACTGTTGATACACAGTGATAAAATACGATGTACTGGCGTGGTTTGCATAAAGAACGCATACGATATTATGCAAAGATCTTTGATTATTGATGCTTACGTGAGAAGTCACTCAGTTTTGTTCAATTATTGCACATTAATTGCTGCATAGTATATCACATTATTGATTCAATTATTATCACAGAATCTGTTAGAGTTTATGCCCTAGAGGCCAATTATTTGATATAATTGCTTAACATTTTGATATTATATTTGATTGAATAAATGAATGATTTTATTATGGTTTTATTTACTGCGTTATATAAATGTTAACATAATAAAATTCCTTAGAATAGTGATACAATTTATATAGTTTCAAGTATGTGACTTGAACATGAGATTATATAATTACAATTAGTATCATTGCTCTTAAATGTCCCTAGTCAAGTACCATTGTTGATAGGACAACAATGATGCATTGAGACTAGTATATGGATTGACTGATAACCAAATCTCATTGGTCATAAATATATGAGATATTAAGTCAATGCATAGGTATGTGTTAGAGAACGATGTACTGGACAGACCCACCATGAGAATTCTACGTGGAACATTATGCAAATTGTCATTAGCGATTCTCATAGTGACAATGATGTAATGGTCCTCCGACCTGAAATCACTATATTACTATACGAGAATTTATGTACTTTGATATCATCAAATGTCACCTTTAATAGGGTGGACTATAAAGGTGATTATTGGGTACATCATGAATCGTGTGAGGAATATGAGTGATCTAGATGGAATTTAACCATCCTATATATTAGGGGTGATATCCATAGGCCTCTTGATTGAGTAGGACTATGAAATGCATGGGCATGCTCAAATATTAATTTATTTCATATAGTCTACTCATTGATCAAGAAAAAATTAGATTAAATTATGAAGAGTATGACATATTCCATGACTCGAGTTTAATCTAGGATATTAAGGTTAAAATGATTAAATTACATTGAAACATTGGTCACGAAAAGGTTGCATCGAATCATCGATCTTATTATTACTTGGGTAGCGATGATGCATTACTAGATGCCACACTCGCTTATAATTTTATAATCATAAAATTATTGCCAACGTAATAATAACTATATAGGTCACACACATGTAACGTAATTTAAAAGGAACAATTTAAATTTTAAGGATTTAAATATATTAATATGATTAATATTATTTAAATCACGAATTTAAATTAAAAGGATAATTTGTATATATATGTATATTAATTAAGTAAGACTTAATTAAGATATATATATATATATATATATATATATATATATATAAAATTGAATTTTATGAAATTAGGTTTTGATTTGATTAATTCCTTTTAACTACTATATATATGATATATAGCAGCTACTTAGGGTTACATCATAATAGAAAAACCCTAGCCGCTCTTAGAGAGAGACTAGAGAGAAAACAGTTTCATAATCGTTCCTTTGGTGGCTAATACTGCAAGTCCCTCTTATTGCAGAATCGTTCGAAGGTTCGTGCGGCGTTCGTGTGGATACCATAGAGACGTGGTTCTAATTGGATTGCGTAAAGGATTCGAAGCTATTTCAGAACTTTTTCATAATCGGTATAATATCTAAACCACTGAATTAATTTCAGTTTCTCTTGGATCCTGTTTTGGGTTTCGGAATTGCTTTGATTATTTTTAAATTTCCGCTGCATTTTTGTGCCGAAAACTCAATAGTGGCTACACAATATTTTATATTATTAAATCAATAATTGAGACGACAAAGTTATTCATATTATTATTTGCATTATTGACAATGTCTAGAAAGTTCTGTCGAGGAAAGGGGTTTGGTCACCTAATTGCGCACCAATAAGGAGAAGTCCTTATCGGAAAGCCCCCTCTTTTCTGAGAATGATTTGGTTGTTAATATTGTGAGTTATAATATTAATGATGAATAAGTTCGTGTTAATTAAAGATAAGAATAATAATTGATGAGTGGAAGATATTTGTTCAATTATCCTTTTAAATTGGTGTTTGTTCATTTAGTTTTTTTAAAGGTTGCATAATTTTTACGTATAGCCAATTACCTTCAAAGAAGGTAATCTTTTGATTGGTGGAATATGAGATTTTTGTCCAACTTTTCAATTAATTCAGCTACTATTCACTAACTTGTTAATAAGGGCGCTCTCTCATTGGTCCATATCTCCCAAACTCCAATTACCTCCTCAGGAGGGCACTCTCTTATTGGTTGTCTCATATATATGCTGATGAATTACGTCCGAATATTTTTTACTGTGCGTGCGTGATTATTTTCCTAAATAGTATCCGGCCATTCTCCTATAAATAGTATGCTTAGTTTAGAAATGAAAATCACACCAGAATTAAAGAATTCTTCTTCTATAATATTGAGCGTATTTCTTTTGAGTTAAGAAAGCTTTGAGTGTAGAAAACAGTACAAGTTTTCTTCAAAAATATCTCTGCTATACCAGTCGGAATTACTCTCCTACTAAGGTAAAGGATATTATTTTGTTCAGTATTCGTAAGAAATAATATTTTCTTCTATACTCTGTAGTATGTAAGTAATATTATTTCATTTAATATTCCTAATTCTACACTTGATTTGACAAGTATTGTTTATATACTCCTTGAAATTAGTAGAATATCCTTGAAATTTGCGCTTCATCTAGTATCGTTCCACTGGAATATTTTTCTAGACATTCTTGTTAAATTTTAATCTTTTAATGCCGGAGTACTATTCATAGGTACTATTCATACATACGACACTATTCATACATACAGTACTATTCATAAGATACTATTCATACATATGGTACTATTCATGGGGTACTATTCACGAAGTACTATTCACTCGGGTACTATTCATCCGGGGTACTTTTCAT
The DNA here is from genome assembly GCA_020205605.1 of Panax ginseng. NCBI lineage: Eukaryota > Viridiplantae > Streptophyta > Magnoliopsida > Apiales > Araliaceae > Panax > Panax ginseng. Next base: position 63,811,854 of record CM035136.1, read on the forward strand.
GACAAAAATTGATTTCTTTTCTGTTCAAATTATTTTTGATACATGAATATTATTCTTGAATTTTACTCGCCAAAGCAGTTATCATGTTAACAATTTGGACATTCTTGAACTCAGGATAAATTGAATTATAAATCTTTAAAATTTATCATTGCTTTCACTTAATTGAATTCTTATATCATTGTCATCATCCTCATGCTTATATTATGATGGAAGTCATCTTTGGCCCGTAGTGCATAGATGGACTGTTGATTGGTTTGATTATGACCAGGATTTATGTATCGGTATAATCATGACACGTAATGTTACAAATGATGTGATAAAAGTCCTCATTGGCCCGTAGTGCATTGATGGACAGTTGTTGGCATGATCATTACCATTGGTGATAATAACGAATATCCTTGGCCCGTAGTGCATGAATAATTCATGAATGTGATACTAATGAATATCTTTCGGCCCGTAGTGCATGGATAATTCAGTGATGTGGATTATTTATTGAGTTGTGTTACAACGATAAAATAACTGATGAACTTTTAAATCATAGAAGATAGTAGATATCATGCTCTACTTGACTCATTTAATGGATTGTTTGTTCCGCTGCAGTTAAACTTGTTGTCTATTGTATTTTATCAGTTTAACACTGTTGAAGGCTAACGATAATTTATTCTATATTATCTTAGTCATAATATTCTTTACTGGGCTAGTTGAGCTCACCCTTTGCTTTCATTGTTCTCTTCAGAAAATGAGAATATAGCTGAGACTAGCTGGGGAACGGAGTAATGGTCCAAGCTAGTGGCTATATTAATCATCACTATTCTATGAAATAATGTGATAATAAATGTAATGAGGACTTCTTTTGAGTTTGGATATTGTCTACGAGACAATATTCATGTTAAAACTCTCAGTTTACGTTTGTCGTATTGTATAAATTAAGTTTGTATTTAAATTATGTACCATGTATTTGGCGACTCAAAATGAGTTGTGTATACCTATTTTGGGGGCTTCACAACAATATAACCTAATGATTAGTTTAATTGACTTTCTCTCCTATTTATTATAATGAATCATGTGTGAATGGGCTACTGTATTTCATGCTTTAGTTATTGATTGCTTAGCCAAGTAATTAATATGAGTATTATTTTGATATTGGAAAATGGACTTTAATGCTTAACCCTAAATATGATAACACTTGTTATGACCATTCCTAATGGATTGAGATCATATCTTGCGTAATAGAATAGGAATATATCTATTTGCTTTGGGTAGCTATTAAGAATTAAAGCTTAATGACTCCTAGTCTAACTTATTTCGCCATATGAATATAATGATTTATTTAGCTAGGGGATTTCATATAACTATCGGAAGAGGCTTACACATACATAGAATTCTCAGTTGACAATTCTACTGATTTGTTAGATAAAAGGGAAGGTTAGGAGATTATACGAAGCATTACGAGAGTTGTAATCTTAGCTTGTCTTATTTGATATAAATCTTTGCTCGCCATTTACTGTTTTAATTTAATTCAAACCATCTGAATCAACTGTTTGGTTAAGATCACATTGATACAATTTTAGTATTTGAATAGTTTTAATATTATTTCCCTGTGGGTTCGACACTCAACATATTACTGTATTACTTGTGGACCGCGTATACTTGCGCGTGTTATATCGATTGCGAAATCGATCAACAAGTTTTTGGCATCGTTTTCAGGGACTTAATATTAATTATCTTTCAATATTAATACTAACTCAAGACAATCTTAATTTAAACTAGTTCTTCCGCTCAGTTTTTCAGGTACTCTTGATTGTGTATGCCACCATGAAAAAAAATCAGAATTTAATAACTCTTGATCCTGAGGTTGATAAAACCTTTCGAAGACTGAGAAGGGAAATAGTTCAGGTTGCATTTAATCCGGATACCATGGTAGAAGAAATACAAAAATCATTACAGGAATATGTTATGTCACATGTCACAGATATATAAGCTAGTATACAAAGGCCAGCTATTCAAGCAAACACCTTTAAAATTAAGCCAGACACGATTCAAATGATCTAGAATAATGTGCAATTCAGAAGGATGTCGAATGACGACCCAAACGATCATTTAATCAACTTTGTGGAAATCTATGACACTTTCAGATTCAATGGAGTTTCTGAAGATGCTATCAGACTCAGACTAATTCCTTTCACCCTACAGGACAAGGTGAGGAGTTGGTTGCATTCGCTTCCCTCAGGCTCCATTACTACATGGGCTGATTTGGCCGAGACATGACATCATGTCTTTCACACAAATGGACTTTGAATCTCTTTATGAAGCATGGGAAAGATACAAAGATCTATTAAGGAAGTGTCCTCACCATAGCTTACCAAATTAGCTAATAGTGCAAACTTTCTATAATGGAATATCAGGTCATACGAGATCGAGTATTGATGCCGCGTCTGATGGAATATACATAGGGAAGAAATATGATGAAGTATATGAGTTATTGGAAATAATGGATGCGAATAATTATCAATGACCTTCTGAGAGGAAAATATTGAATAAAGTAGCAGGAGTCAATGAGGTCGATGCAGTAACTGCGTTATCTATACATGCTGCTATCCTTGTAAAGAAAATAGAGGTCATAGGGGTGCAACCGGTGCAAATTATAGTCGTGCCATGTGATTTGTGTGTCGGGAGCCACCCGACTGATCAGTGTGCCATTAGCACTAAGTCAGTTCAGTATGTCTCCAACTACGGGTGGCAACAAAATACCAATGCTCCCACACACTACCATTTTGGTTTGAGAAATCACCTAAATTTCTCTTGGAGTAACAACAACAACTAAGCCCAAACCTCTTCTCTAAGACAACCATATCCTCCGGGTTTTCAATCTCAAGCATAACCTCCACAAGGGTCATACCAACCCCCACCTCAGCAAGAAAGGAAGCCTAGCCTGGAATATCTCCTCTCCAGATATATAGCCCAGAACGAGACTAGATTTAATAGCCCGAAGGTCTCCATCCAAAATTTAGAGAATCAAGTGGAACAGTTGGCTACTGCCTTTAATAGTCATCCCCAAGGTTCCTTGCCAAGTGACACTGAGGTGAATCCCAAGAGGGAGGGCAAAGAGCAATGTAAAGCAGTTACACTCTGAAGTGGCAAGGCATTTAATTAAAATGGAGGAGAAACCTCAATAGTGCAACCAGAAGTTATTGAAGAGGAAAGCATTGTTGAGACCAATAGTAGCAAGTCTGAGGGAGAAGAGACCAAATCAAAGGAAACCACAATACCAACTCGTACTGGTCATAATCCTAGTCCTATCATACAACATGTACCATTTCCTTAATGCCTTCAGAAGCAAAACCTGGATAAATTTTTTTTAAGCTCCTAGAAGTTTTCAAGAAACTTCATATTAATATTCCGTTTGCTGAGGCGCTGGAACAAATGCCCAATTATGTGAAATTTATGAAGGACATTTTGTCTAAAAAGAGAAAACTAGGGGACAATCAGATTGTAGCACTGACAGAGTGTAGTGCTATTCTTAAAAAAAAGCTTCCACCAAAGCTTAAAGACCCTGGAAGTTTTACTATTCCATACACCATTGGGGACCAGTTCATCGGCAAAGCCCTATGTGATCTAGGAGCAAGTATAAATCTAATGCCGTGGTCTATTTATAAGAAGCTGGGGTTAAATGAGGCTAAGACTACCAGTGTCACACTACAATTGGTCGACAGATCCCTAACTTATCCGAAGGGGATAGTGGAAGACGTGCTTGTCAAGGTGGACAAGTTCATCTTTCTTAAGAATTTCATTGCTCTTGACTTCGAAGAGGACATGGAGGTCCCTATTATTTTGGACAGACTATTTTTAGCCACATGCAGAACACTTATATATGTGCAGAATGGAGAACTCACAATGAGAGTACAAGACCAAGACGTGACTTTTAATGTCTTTAGGTCTATGAAGTTCGCCATTACCTCTGAAGATTTCTTCTAGGCCGATGTAACTAACAAAGCAGTAAATGAAGTATTCTTAGAAAATTGCATATCTGATTCACTTGGGGCCACTTTGACAAGTGTTAGTGACATGGAAGATCCTACTCATCTCGAGTATGTGAAACTTTTAAATGAATACCCACGGTTCACTAACTCAAAACAATATGTTGAATCATTGACTAGTACATAATCTACATCCGAGGAGCAATCACCCATTTTGGAGTTGAAACTCTATCTAGCCATCTGCGTTATGCTAATCTGGGAGAATCATCAACTCTGCCTGTAATTGTTTCTGCATTGTTGAGTGAAGTTCAGGGAAGTGAATTACTGCAGGTTTTGAAAAAAATAATAAAACTACTTTGGGCAGGATACTAGCCGACATTAAAGGTCCATCCATCTGCATGCACAAAATACTTATGGAGAATAATGCAAAGCCTACCACCGAACATCTATGCCGACTGAATCTTATCATGAAAGAGGTAGTGAAAAATGAGATACTCAAATGGCTTGATGCCGACATAATTTACCCAATTTTTGATAGTGCATGGGTAAGCTATATCCAATGTGTCCCAATGAAAGGGGGCATGACCGTTGTTACTAATGAGAACAACGAGTTGATTCCTACAGCAACAATGACAAGGTGGCGAGTATGTATGGACTTCAAAAAACTTAACAAAGCTACTCGCAAGGATCATTTCCCTCTACCTTTCATCGATCAGATGTTGGATAGACTCGTAGGGCATAAATTTTATTGTCTCTTGGATGGATACTCATGGTACAACCAAATAGCTATTGCTCCCGAAGATCAGGAGAAAACAACATTAACTTACCCTTATGGAACTTTTGCCTTTTGGCCGATGTCATTCGGGTTGTGTAACGCATCAGTTACATTTCAACGGTGTATGATGTCTATTTTCTCTGATATGGTCAAACATACACTTGAAGTGTTCATGGACGACTTTTCAATATTTGGGAATTCTTATGCCTCATGTCTAGAAAATTTGGATCTTGTGCTTAAGAGATGTGTTGACACTAACTTAGTTTTAAAAAAAAATGTCATTTCATGGTCCAAGAAAGCATTATTTTGGGACACAGAATATCTGCTGATGGAATCGAGGTGGATAAGGCAAAGATTGACGTTATCAAAAAACTTCCACCTCCATCAACTGTGAGAGGAGTCCAAAGTTTCTAGGGGCACATCGGCTTCTATCAATGTTTTATAAAGGATTTTTTGAAAATCACTAAGCTCCTATGCATCCTTCTGGAGAAAGATGTGCCTTTAAAGTTTGACAAGGCATGCTTAGATGCGTTTGAAATGCTCAAGCAGAGACTTATTACATCACCCATTGTGGTTTCCCCTGACTCAGAATTTCCATTCGAACTAATGTGTTACGCCATTGACTGCTATTGGGGTAGTTTTGGGACAGCAGAAGGATAAGGTATTTCACACAATATACTATGTTAGTAGAACTTTAACATATGCTCAACTCAATTAAACTACCACTAAGAAAGAGCTGTTGGTAGTATATGCCTTCGATAAATTTAGATCCTATCTCATCTCCACTAAAGTCATAGTATACATTGATCATTCAGCCATCAAGTATCTTATTTCTAAGAAGGATACTAAACCACGGTTGATCAGATGTTTGACTTAGAAATCCATGATAAGAAAGGGACTGAGAATCAAGTGGTGGATCATCTCTTGAGGTTAGAGAATATGGATTAAGCTAACAATATGATTAATGAATTCTTCCCTGACGAGAAACTACTTGCTATTTAGACTGAAATGTCTTGGTATGTTGATTATGCCAATTTCATTGTGAGTGGTGTGTTTCCTCCTGACTTGAGATATCTACAGAAGAAAAAGTTTTAGAAGGATGTGAGATTCTATTTGTGGGATGAGCCTTATTTGTTTTATCAATGTGCTGATCATATTCTAAGAAGGTGTCTGCCTAAGGAGGAAATGGAAAATGTTCTTCATCATTGCCATTCATCTAAATATGAGGGTCATTTTGGCGGACAGAGAACAACAACAAAGTGCTATAATCAGGTTTTTACTGGTCCACTCTATTTAAGGATGCTTATGATTTCGTGTTAAAATGTGAAAAATACCAACGAGTTGGCAATATCTCTAGAAGACACGAGATTCCCCTCAACAACATTTCGGCAGTTGATATCTTCGACGTTTGGGGTATTAACTTCATGGGACGATTCCCATCATCATTTAGCAATCTGTATATTCTGGTGGCAGTGGACTTTGTGTCCAAATGGGTTGAAGCGGTTGCACTGCCAACTAATGATCCAAAAGTGGTATTTCGCTTCCTACAAAAGAACATTTTCACACGCTTTGGGACACTGCACACAATTATTAGTGATGAAGGGTCGCATTTTTGCAATAAATACTTTGCAACTCTTCTCTCTAAATATGGAGTCACTCATAAGACTTCCACGACATACCATCCGTAGACAAGCGGCTAAGCGGAGGTGTCAAACAAAGAGGTTAAGCGCATCTTAGAAAAGACTGTGAATCCTAGCAGAAAGGATTGGTCAGCAAGACTGGATGATGCACTCTAGGGGTACCGAACGGTGTACAAAACACCAATTAGAATGTCACCATATCGCCTTGTCTATGGAAAGGCTTGCCATTTGCTGGTGGAACTCGAACATAGAGCTTATTGGGCTATTAAACAACTAAATTTTAACTTAAGTGCAGCCGGTGAGAAGAGACTACTTCAAATGAATGAGACGCATCTCCAAACTTATGAGAATGCCAAATTATACAAAGAAAAGACAAAATGATGGCACGATAAGAAAATAATCGAGCGTGAATTTGAAGAAGGGCAAGTTGTGCTTCTTTACAACTCGAAACTGAAGCTCTTCCTGGGAAAATTGAAATCGAGATGGTCGGGGCCTTTCAAAATTGTTAAAGTCTATCCACATGGTGCGATTAAGGTTGAAGATGAAAATTCCTCAAGGACCTTCAAGGTGAATGGACAACGGCTCAAGCATTACTGGGTGGTGACGTTGACCATCAAAAGATGTCCATCACCTTTGAAGACCCGGTATGAGCCGTGGGAATAGTCAAGCTGATGACTTTAAAACAAGGGTTCAATGGGGAGGCAACCCCATTTTAGTATCCTACTTCTACCCTTTTGTTTTCCGTATGCTAGTTGTACATTTCATCTAATGTAGTAGTTTAGTATGATCGTAGTATGTTTTCATGATATTAGGATTGCGTTGGTATAGTAGTATGTTAATTATAGCATATTGATATGTTTTGGTGTAATTATACGATATGTTTTGGTAGCATTATAGTAGTATAGTATGTTTTAGTATAATGTTAGTTTTTGGACAAAGTGTTAGCTTTGATATAGTTATATGCTTGCAATTTTGGTATAGTTTTTGTTAAATGCTTAGGTTCTGTTAGAATTTGTGACGTCGCCAAATTCGAGTACTTCATTCCCAACAGGATTTGGTGTTAACTGATCAAAACATACACATCAAATTACCCATAATATAGGAAAACAGTAATAACTTAATAAGCTTAAACAATAATCCTTCCCATAAAAAGGTTACAAAAATCTCAACAAATCCCAAGTTGTCTAACCTTTATTACATCATTCAATTATAGAAATAAAATATATAACTGAATAAGTCTCATCACATAAATGAAATATAACTAGTCTTCATCACTTGCTCATCTTGCCTTTTCCCTTACTAGTGGATGGCTCATCAACTCTATTAACCTTAGCTGCAATGATTTATGCAAGAGTGAGCAAACGATTAGCCACAAGATACAACAATAATAATAGCAAAAGAATAATTAATGGATAGAACTCAATTGGTTAATTTAATCTCTCTGTCAATGGAAACAAAACTGAAATCTCAGTATGAACTCGGCTTTTGAGTCAAAGATAGAATATAAGTTCAAAAGTACATCTGAGGGTCACAAGACCATGAACTAAGTCCTAGGTTATAAAGTATCTCTACTTAAACTTTTAACAGTCGTTAAACTATATGGACCTTCCTTCTCGTACTCAGGGGGATTAGCCCTTTGTACCATATATTGTGCACAAACATCTTAACACTATTGCGTAATATAATCCCCTATAATAGTGTTGTTCATCTCAATTTTGACATAAGAGTCCGTACTAAAGGAAGTTTGGTTTGGATTAGCTTCAATAACGGTTCTAAAATTTTAGAATGCTCATCAACTATGGACTAGTCGAATCAATAAGGGTTCATTAGCCATTCAAGGGTTCGATAAAATAATATAAGATTGAACAACGATGTTTAAATTAAAGATTGGATCACAACAATATACAATTGAATAAAAATTGTATATCCAAAGTAATACTTCCAAAGGAATTTGTAACGCCCAAGAAAATTGGATTTTTATGTGAATTAAACTTTATTTGATTATTTGGATTAAATGAATTTAATTGTTTATTTATGTGAGTAAGCTGTTTGAAGGTCGTTCTATGACCTAGAATGCGCGGATGTGGTTAGGATCCTGGCTATGTGCTAGGATTAATTAGTTTGAATTTCTAAGCGAAAATAAAGGTTTTCCGAGAAATTTTTGTAAAAACACTATTCATCCGTTTATGCTCAGAGATTAAGTATGAATTTCTGAGAAACGTGAAATGATAGAATTCTAAGACGTGATGGAATATTCAATAATATTTCAGTTATGGCAAACGAAGTTTTCGCCCGCGGACTTAAAACCTAAGGGTTAGGAAAAGTGAGTTTCGAAAATTTAATGGCTACGTATAATGATTAGGGTTATTATACGTAAGAAATACGAGTATGATACTAGTTATTATATGAGTATAGTATGAAGATTTTTACGACGTAAAATACGAATATCGTACGAACTATATACGAAGAGAATATAAGAATTGTACGAGTAGAAATCCCGGATTAGTAGTCAAAAGTTGCCGTAAAACTTGAAAACCTTGGTTTTCGATGGCATAATGTAGAATAATGTATTCAAGAGTCATGGACTTAAGAATCGTCGAATTCTGACTTAGAACGAAGAAACGAGCTATGAACGCTCACGAACATTAAACAAATGTGTAATAGAACGTTAAATAGTGAATTCATCGTTAATGGATTTAAAAACTACTTTTATCCGAATGAAATCGAAGTACATGAGATATGTTGGATAACGGCTTGTGAACGAGCCAATTCCGACGTATAACGACCAAGTTAGGAGTCCAGAAAGAATTGAACTGAGAAAAACTTAGAAAATTTCCAGGGCTAAGGGTCTGCGCTGCAACACCACCCCAAGCTTAGAATCTTTGCGCCACATCGCTGGGTCGAAGGAGTAGGCACTGCTGAGTCGCACCGCAGTGCCACTTATGTATAGTAAGTATCGCGCCGCAACGCCGAGACAGGGGGTTAGCTACTACTAGTTGGCGCTGCAGCGCCGAGATAGGGGAAAAGAATGACTAGTTATTTTCTTGAACCTAAATGTTGTATGACAATTATGGGGCAAGTGTATATACTTTATATGCATCTTAAGACCATTCCTATATCACATATATAGTGATGACCTTAGGAATTGAACGTAGTTTATTAGTAATGAAACGATGAACGATTATAAGCGTAAGGGCGGATAAGTACTTGAAACGAGTTTTATTAATGAAATAAATTCGGATAAGTTATAGAAGAGAAAGAAGTTGGTAAAAACAATGTGATTAGATTATTTGGTAGCTAATTTCAGTGTGCTATTTGAATATATCATGTAGAGACTGTAAATACCAAGATTTGTTGAATATTTATTTGAAGACGCTTGAAGGCATGTTTTTTTAACGCTTGTCTAACCTTCATGTTAGCCAAGTTTTCTATGATTCATGATTTGAGATGCATGAATTGTTTTACGAAAGTGTCAATGCCAATTTTAACTCGGCTAGACTAATCTTAAGAGTTTGATTGATTTGTTTACAAGTCTTTCGATATAGAATTGATAACGCTATCCTACGCTAGTTGTTTGGTATGGATTCAAAGGTAAGCCTGAGTATGAATAAACAAATGTATTTTACATCGATTATTTGATGGGCACGTGAGGTTGCCAAAACTTAAACGTTGATACGTTTAACGGACGAGTGTTGATCAACATAGAGTACTATAGGCTGATCCCCTAGAAGTGCTTGTAAGATATATCGGACTTACGGACTTAGTGCCAGGTTGTCCTTTTTCATGAATGAAAACTAAAGAGAATGTTCATGGTCTTTTAACCTACTCAGAATTCCTTAGTTACTATAAGTACTTCAGAATTGTTTTATGAGGATGAAAAGTGCTATTTACTATTTCATAGTACTTCATAGCTATTTGTTCAGTTATTGAAGAATAATCATATGATTCTCGACATGGTATTATATTATATATTGCTAGACTTGCTGAGCTAGTTATGCTCACTTCTTGCTTGAATTATATGATTGCAGCTAAGGCCGAATGAACTGAGGGTTCTAAGAAAGATAAAGGCAAGGCTAAGTTGGATAATTAATTATCCTGTAATAGACTAGTATGTTTGTATGAATTATACTTATGATAAATGAAGAATGTTTTCGGTTATAGAACCTGGGAAAGGATTTATTATTATTGTAATAAGAATGTAGTAAATACACTCATTTTGATGTAGTTTCAATGGAATGAATGTATAGTTATTAGTACCGTGTAACACCATATCTGTTGGTTGAAAGTATCCGGATTTGGGGTGTCACAAGTTGGTATCAAAGCTTTAGGTTATAAAACTTAAGGGGGAAGAACCTTAGGCTAATAACCTCATTAGTAGATGAGAATTAGAAGTGAATGAACTCTAGAAGAATGAGTTAATTAAGTATTGAGGAAACTCAGTACCGAAAGATTTAAAAGATGGAAATTAACCCTAAATAAATTAAATGTGATTTGTGCTTATACTATTGTATATTATGTACTAATCAACATGTTATGTGTTATTGTAGATGTCCATCGATAACTGCATGTATATGGATATACACGTGGTGAGTGAAGAGTCAATGAACAGAATAAAGCCAATACTAGTGCCAGTAGCGGCAATACCAGTGGTGAACATAGAAGAGTCCGAGCCTGAGGAGGATTTTTCAGAGGAGGACTATTCAGAGGGGGATATGGGATTGGCGTCATATCTTGATATGATGATCGATGTGGAGGAAGATATTGAGGTAACATCATTTAATACGGTGGTACCTGCACTAGAGCTAACACCTTCAGATGCAATGAGGGCATTATATCTAGCGGTGCTTGACCATAATGTGCAATTGCGCACTATTGTACAGAACCAGAGGGAGGAGATTAGTGATCTCCATGAGGCTAAGGAGTTTGCAGAAGCAGATTTTGAGATATAGCATGATGAGAAGGTGCTCATGAAGGATAAGACGACAGATTATAAGAATGAGGCCGTTGAGCTTTGTAGAGAATTGGGGGAGAAGAACCAGAAGATAGCACGGATGTCTTACATCCATGATAGTGATCATGAGGATTTCAAGCTGAAACTTGCTTGTTATTCCATTGAGTCAAGACAAACTCGACCTACTATTAGTCGGGATATTGTGTTGATTCTGGCGAATGAGAAACATGAGAATGCTGTTATGCAGTATTCAGAGTCTAGAGCGGTAAATATTTTTGTGTAGTGACATAAAACCCTCTTTTGTATAGTTAAATGGTAGTGTTTTTGTGAATCCCAACTTTTGTGAAGTTCAATTGCGGGATAGAAATGTGATATCTTTGGCTATAGAAACAAATTGTAAATAGTTTCAAACTATGAAGAAGCATATAAATATAATGAAGTTTTTATTAAATGTGCTTTGTTATGTATGAGTTGTTGTTTGGCGAATAATAACTAAGTAAGCAAATAAGTAATAATGAAACTTTATTTATTTAATCAGAAAAATGCCGCCAAGAAGAAGACAACGTAATCAGGAAGCTGAATCCCATAACAATAACCAAGGGGGTCAGAACAACCCTATGCCAGACTTCATTAATTTATTAACGGCTGCATTTAACCAAACTGGGGGTAGAGCACCCGTAGTACCTAGGGTAGCCAGAACGACTACCTTTAAAGAATTTAAAAGTGTAGGTCCACCGGAGTTCAAGGGAACCACGGACCCAATAGAGGCCCATACTTGGGTAAAGGAGATAGAGAAGGCGTTTGTTACTACAAATGTAGGAGAGGCGCAAAAGACTTCTTTTGTGACCTACATGATGAAAGGGGAAGCCAACTTTTGGTGGGAGGCTCACCAGGGTGGGGTTAGGACTAATGTTATCATGTGGGAACAGTTTAAGAAGGATTTCTTCCAGAACTACTTTCCTACAAGCATGCAGGGGAGAATGGAGATTAAGTTCTTATAGAACTTAAATAAGGGGACATGACGGTTCCCTAGTATGCGTCCTAATTTAATGAATTGGTAATGTTTGCTCCACACCAAGTGGACACTGAGGAGATGAAGGCTCGTAGGTTTGAGCAGGGACTGAAACCCTTGCTCTATAGTAAGATTTTTGTGTTTCAGAATGCTTGTTATGGGACCATTCTGGAGAAAGCAATTATTGTGGAGGGTGGTAGTGAGGCTTTGAGCCAATACCACAAAGAGAGAAAGAATAAAAGCAAGGGAGAGGGAGGATCCAAGACAGAAGGAGCTAGTGGCAGTGGAAACATGCCCAAGAGGAAGAGTGTTAACTACGAGAATACTGGGGTGAAACAAGGGGATCCTAAGCGTAGGATCAAAGCATGCAAGACATGCAGAAAGAGTCATCTAGGAGTTTGTTTGAAGGGGAAGTCGGTTTGTTATAACTTTGGGTAGGAGGGTCATATATCACCCAATTGTCCTAATCTTAAGAAGAACAAGGGCTGTTTTGTTTGTAGGTCGATGGATCACATGGCAAGAAATTACCCGAAGAAGGAAACGGAGGGTAGCAAGGGTGCTAGTAGTGGTAAGTTAGCCATTACTGGACCAACACCATTGGGTAGACCCATGGCCCGTACTTTTAATATGACTGTCCAAGATGCGGTTACATCAACGGATGTAGTAGCAGGTATCATTCCAGTCAATGAAGTAAATGCTTATGTGCTGTTTGATTCAGGTGCTACTTGTTCTTTTATATCATGTAAATTTGCTAAGCGATTAAGTTTATTTCCAGAAAGATTAGAAATACCTTTAGACATTAAGGTAGCGAACGAAGAGATAATTTCCGTTGAACACATTCATAGGAATTGTTGCGTAGATATTAGAGGTAACAAACTATCGGTAGATCTTTTACGGATACGATTGAGAGAATTTGATGTAATTCTCGGTATGGATTGGTTAATTAACCAAAGAGCAATAATAGATTATCATAAGAAAAGTGTGAAACTTCGGCTTTCTAAGAAACCTAAGGTAGTGTTTTACGGTAATAAATCACCAGGACGTTCTTGTTGTCTAACCATGACACAAGCTAGCTAGGAAAATGTTGAGTAAGGGGTGTATAGGATACCTGTGCCATGTTGTGGATACCCAGAGAGTGGAAACATCATTGGAACAGATATCTATAGTACAAGAGTTCACAGATGTATTTTTGAAGGAGATACCAGGTATTCCGCCGGATAAAGAGGTCGAATTTGTGATTAATCTATTACCGGGTACTACACCAGTTTCTAAAGCACCTTATAGAATGGCGCCGGTAAAGATGAAGGAGTTAATGGTTTAATTACAAGAACTATTCGATAGGAAGTACATTCAACCAAGTGTGTCTCCGTGGGGGAGCACCGATGTTGTTTGTAAAGAAGAAGGATGGGTCGTTACGACTTTGTATCGACTATCGGGAGTTGAATAAGTTAACGATTAAGAATAAATATCCATTGCCCAAGATCGATGATCTATGTGATCAGTTGAAAGGGGCAAAGTATTTTTCTAAGAAAGATTTGCATACGGGGTACCGTCAGTTGAAAGTAAGGAAGGAGGATGTACATAAGAAGCGTTCAGAGCTCGTTATGGTCATTATGAGTTTCTGGTTATGTCGTTTGGGTTGATTAATGCGCCAGCCGCATTTACGGATATGATGAACAGAGTGTTCAAGAAATATTTGGACAAGTTCGACGTAGTGTTCATTGATGATATTCTAGTCTATTCTAAGACGCCAGAAGATCATGCTGAACATTCGAGGATAGTGTTGGAAACACTACGAAGGGAGAAGTTATATGTGAAATTCACTAAGTGTGAATTTTGGCTTGAAAGAGTGCAGTTTCTAGGACATGTTATTGATAAAGATGGCATTTCTGTGGATCCAGCGAAGGTAGAAACAATTAATAATTGGGAACAACCGAAAATGCCAACCGAGGTTCAGAGTTTTTTAGGGTTAGGAGGATAGTATAGGAGGTTAATCCAGGACTTTTCTAAAATAACTACTCCGTTGACAAATTTGACGAGGAAGTCAGTAAAGTATGTATGGACTGAGAAGTGTGAGAATAGTTTTCAGGAACTAAAAAGAAGGTTAAGTGGGGCACTTGTATTATCTTTACCAGATGATATAATGAATTTTGTAGTTTATAGCGATGCTTCACATAGAGGACTGGGTTACGTGCTTATACATCATGGCAAGGTCATTGCGTACGCGTCACGCCAATTAAAGGATTATGAGAAGGTCTATCCTACTCATGACCTAGAATTGGCAGTAGTAGTTTTTGCCTTAAAAATATGGAGACATTATTTATACGGGGAGAAGTGTGAGATATACACGAACCATAAAAGTCTAAAATATATCTTTATGCAGAAGGAGTTGAATATGAGACAGAGAAGGTGGTTAGAATTGATAAAAGATTATGACTATGATATCTTATATCATCCGGGGAAGGCAAACGTAGTAGTCGACGCATTAAGTAGGAAGGGCAGGGAGAAGCTATCAATGTTAATGACTCAGAATGAGTTAATAACGAAGATGGTAAGAATGGAGTTAGAAGTTAAATTACCGAGTGAAGCGGTAGAAGTGTTATTCACAATGGAGACTCAACCAACGATAGTGGAACGAATTAAGGAAGTACAACTAGGAAACGAGGAGTGCAAACGAATGAAAAAGATAATGGAGGATGAAGTGAAGACTAAGTATAACCTTGATAAAGAAGGATTACTTCGTTTTGAAGGAAGAATTTGGGTTCCAAATAATTCCGATTTAAAAGAAGAGGTTATGAGTGAGGCCCATAGTTTGAGGTACTCGATACATCCGAGTAGCACTATGATGTATCAAGACCATCGACAAAACTTTTGGTAGCCAAACATGAAGAGGGAGATAACAGAATATGTTAGTAAGTGCTTAACTTGTCAAAAAGTTAAGGCTAAACACCAAAGACCGAGTGGATTGTTGCAATCACTAGAGATTCTAGAGTGCATGTGGGAGCATATCATGATGGACTTTTTGGTGGGACTTCCAACGTCGAGGAAGGGATACGACGCTATTTGGGTAATAGTAGATCGATTAACAAAATTGGCTCACTTTTTACCAATAGGAGTTAGGTATAACCTAGAGCAATTAGCTAAGCTTTATGTCAAAGAAATTATTTCAACACATGGAGTACCTATTTCGATTGTGTCTGATCGTGATCCACGATTCACATCAATTTTTTTGGAGAAGTTTGCAAGAGCAACTAGGAACGCAGTTGAGGTTAAGTACGGCGTATCATCCTCAGACGGATGGACAAAGTGAACGGACAATTCAAACGCTAGAAGATATGTTAAGATCTTATGTTATGGATTTCAAGGGGAGTTGGGACGAACATCTGCCTTTGGTGGAATTCGCTTAAAACAATAGTTTTCATGCTAGTATAGGCATGCCGCCTTATGAAGCGTTATATGGGAGGAAGTACAGAACTCCACTGTGCTGAGATGAAGTAGGTGAACTTTGAATGTTGGGAACTGAGATGGTACAACAAACGACAACCATGGTTAAACTAATACGAACTCGATTGGTTGCGGCTCAAGATAGACAAAAGAAATATGATGATCCTCATCGTGAGAAGAGGGAGTTTGAAGTAGGTTCGTACGTCTTTCTGAAAGTATCGCCTTGGAAAGGGAAGTTAAGTCCAAGGTTTGTAGGACCTTTTGAAATTTTAAGAAGGGTAGGAGAGGTAGTTTATGAAGTAGTTTTACCTCAAGAGATGGAAAGAATACACAATGTGTTTCACGTGTCTATATTGCGTCCTTATAAACCGGACTACAAGCATGTAATAGAGTATGAATCTATTCAAGTAGAAAAAGACTTAACGTATAAAGAACTTCCAATTCAGATTGTTGATAGGAAGGAACAAGTCATGAGAAATAAGATAATAACTTCGGTAAAGGTAATTTGGAGTAACCACAATGCCGAAGAAGCAACGTGGGAACTCGAGAGTAAAATGAAAGAAACTTTTCCTCATTTGTTTATGTAATTGTAGTGAGATTCTAGGGATAGAATCCTTATAAGGGGGGAGAATGTAACGCCTGAGAAAATCGGATTTTTAAGTGAATTAAATTTTATTTGATTATTTGGATTAAATGAATTGTTTATGTGACGCCCCTAAAATAGGTCCAATCCAACCAACCTATTCTGAGTCGCCAAATACATGGTACAGAAACAACTACAACTTTATTAATATAATTGTCGTGCAAAATACGACAACACATAAACTGTGAGTTTAAATACAAATATTGTCTTCTAGACAATATCCACACTCAAATAAGTCCTCATTACAATTATTGATACACTATTTTACAAAATAGTGAGGACTACTAAAACAACCTGCTCTTGAACCATTACTCCACACCCCGACTTGTTTCCCACTATATTCTCGCCTCCCGAGAAGAAAAATGGAACAAAAAAGAAAAGGGTGAGCTCAACTAGCCCAAAGAAGAATATTATGACTAAGATAATGTACAACAAATTATCCTTAGTCTTCAACAGGAAAAATCGATGAATACAATAGACAACAAGTTTTAAATCAACAATCTGCAGTGAAAAACAACAATTCATTAGAAGAGTTAAGTAGAGAATGAAATCTACTATCATCTATGAATTTAAAAGTCCATCATCGATATTTTATCCCCTCAGAACATCAATTAATATACATCATAAATCAAATATTCATCTTTGCACTACATGCCAAAGATATTCACCAGTTGGTCATGTTCATCTAAACACCTGTTCATCTTTGCACTACGGGCCAAAGATATTCATCATAAAATCATTCATCTTTGCACTATAGGCCAAAGATATTCAGTTATATCATCATTTAGGACTGAGGATGATGAAAAATATTTTAAAGAAAACGAATCCAGTGAAACAAAAGAACAAATATTAAGGATTCATACTTTAAACAATCCAAGTTCAAAAATACTTCATAAATAACTAGAGTGGAGTAAAATTCAAGAATGATCAAAACATAGATCCAATCAAAGATATAAATCATAACAGACAATCTTGGACACAGAAAAGAAAATTTAATTTTTTTGTGAATAGTGTCGTATTCGTGAATAGTGTCGTATACGTGAATAGTAACTCCGACACCAAAAGATAGAAATTTCACCAAAAACATCATCATGCTTCGTGAATAGTACTCGTGAATAGTAACTCGTGAATAGTAACCCCGACATGAAAAGTTCCAAATTTGATAAAAATTCCAACCAATATTTCGGCATAATGATATTGAAGAAATAATATCATTTTTGAAGAAAATAACATCCCTTACCTCGCAAAAACAGTACTTCTGACTGGAATACTAGATATAGTGCTGAAGGAACTTGTACCGTATAGCAATACTCAAAGTACTAAAATACTCACAAAATATGCTCGATATTATAGAGAGAGAAAGAGAGAGAAAACTTTAGTTTCTGGTGTGATTTTTAATTCTAACCTAAGCACCCTATTTATAGGAAATTGCTTAGAACACCAAAGCAGAAAATTTAATAAAATAATTTTATTTATTAACATTCAAGCACACCACCCAAGAATCTGAATTCAGATCATTTACCACATATGTGGGATTGAAAAAAACATTTTTCTAATTAAAAATAATTAAAACTTTCAAAAACCAATTATTTCGGAACTTCGGAACTTCAATAATTCATAATAAATAGCCCCTTTATCAGAAAATTCGAATCTCGCAACTTATTATAGGAAATTCAATTCTCTACAACTTTACAGAAGAAAGTTTTTCAAAATTCCAAACAGAAATTGACCGAAATCCACATAAGGATGATATTACAGGCTATAATCAAATTTCAATCAAGAAATGGGGTCCACCGACACACAAAACATGTGTTAATCATTTAATGGAACAAAAATACTCTTCCTCCTCATATACTCATATATCCCACATTCATTGTAAAAATATCATCATTATTATATTATAATAATAAATTATTTTATCAGAAAAGATAAAATATCAATTTTCAACAATTGTCACTTTAAAAATTTTCTCCATCTATATCCACATAAAATGAATATTTTCCTTATCATATAGATCAATAATTAATTATTCACAAATAATATTACGTAATCACAATCATCGACAACTGCACTGCCCTCAGAAAGATGGGGCTTTCCAATAAGAATTTCTCCTTCATCAAAAGCGCAATTAGGTGACCAAACCTCTCCTTAGATGTAACTTTCTAGACATTGCCAATAATGTTATCTAATAATATTATTCAGATAATATGAATTATTGCTTCGATAATGGAAAATACTGTGTAGTGACAATTATTGAAACAACAATAATATCAAAATCAACAAAGAATTATTGAATCAATAAAATAAAATACCGAATAGTAATTCATCAGAATAATTATTGAGTAGTGCCTTCTTCACGTAAGAATCAATAATTGGTGCAATATCGTGCCATCTTCGTGCAATAATGCGACATCGTGTTTTAACCAATTCGGGTATTCCAACAAAGATAATCTTGTAATAACCGCACTGCTATTTATAAACAACTTATACTTATCGCTTTCTTCATCCAATCGCTTTCAAGCATGGGGCCCACACAAGGTCAAGCTACCGCCGCATTTAATAATATTCTCGACAATAAGAATATTCCACGACCAAACTAATATTCTCCGAAAACAATGAGTATTTTATAACCACTTGCTTATTTAAAATATTTGTGCATTTTACCCACAACTAACCACATTAATCAAATCAACCCTTACTATTTCAAAATGATAAATAGAGGAAATTAAATTTCATTTATTAATAATTTGGGGTCTTACAGTTTATTTATGTGAGTAAGCTGTTTGAATGTCGTTCTATGACCTAGAATGTGCGGATGTGGTTAGGATTCTGGCTATGTGCTAGGATTAATTGTTTTGAATTTCCAAGACGAAAATAAAGGTTTTTTGAAAAATTTCTGTAAAAACACTATTCATCCATTTCTGCTCGGAGATTAAGTATGAATTTCTGAGAAATGCGTAATGATAGAATTCTAAGACGTGATGGAATATTCAATAATATTTCAGTTATGGCAAACAAAGTTTTCGCCTGCGGACTTAAAACCTAAGGGCCTAAAAAGTGAGTTCTGAGAATTTAATGGGTACATATAATGATTAGGGTTATTATACGTAAGGAATAAGAGTATGGTACTAGTTCTTATACGAGTATTGTGACAACCCCAAAATAGGTCCATTCCATCCAACCCATTCTGAGTTGCCAAATACATGGTATAGAAAATAACTACAACTTTATTAATACAATTGTCGTGCAAGATACGACAACACTTAAACTGTGAGTTTAAATACAAATACATACCAACTGTGACTCATGTCCCAACCGTGGATAGCCCCTCATAATGACACCTTACATAAAGGTATAGTCAAAAATTGTTTTAGAAATTAGAATCTTTGGTAAGTGCTCAAGGAAACCTTCGTACATGG
This sequence comes from Panax ginseng, assembly GCA_020205605.1. Classification (NCBI taxonomy): domain Eukaryota; kingdom Viridiplantae; phylum Streptophyta; class Magnoliopsida; order Apiales; family Araliaceae; genus Panax; species Panax ginseng. The sequence goes on from CM035136.1 coordinate 63,831,715, forward strand.
GAGGCCATGCGTCTAGGTTATGATAGATATCATATGGCCACATAATTATCCTTGGTTGACCCAATAGACCCCAAAGAAAAATGAGAAGATTACTATCATATTCTTCCCAATTGTGAGTCTTCTCCTAACATATCATTATCTCCACTGTCTCTAATTGGGTATTATACTCCAAACAAACACCAAGATTATATAGGTAGTGCTTGTAAATATACTCAGCAAGTGGATGAGCACAACCCTGTCTTATGACGACACGAGGTTGTATGTCATTAGACATCTTGTATGATAGTGGCAAAACACCCTTCCAAGTTAAATTCACCTCACCCTCAACATCTATAGACCACCGTTCTATTCCCCTGTTATTCCCCACTTGTCCCAGCTACACTTTTATTACCTAAAAGGAATTGTGAAGCAAAAGGGTGAGCACAACTAGCTCAGGAAAGAATATCATGACTAAAGATAAATAAATTATCAACCTTCAACAAAGAATAAATCGTAGATTTAGAACATATGGTAGATGATAAAACTTTTCAACCATAGTTGCAGCGGAACGAGCAATCCATTAGAAGAGTCAAATAGACCATAAAGTCTATTATCTTTTCTATGTTAAAAGTCCACCAATAATGTTTTATCCCTGTAACATCAATCAACAATTCTTGTCCACAATCACTTGTATAACTCATAATCGTAATTGGAGTTCTAAATTCCTTTTCGCATTCAGGATGAAGATAATTTTCATCACATGTCTTTACCTGAAACATCAAATATCATCGTTATACCAAATCACAGTTCCTGTTCATAATCATACTAATAAATTCATCTTTGCACTACGGGCCAAAGATATTCATCAACAAGTCATCTTTGCACTACAGGCCAAAGATATTCATCAACAAGTCATCTTTGCACTACAGGCCAAAGATATTCAACAACAGGTTATCTTTGCATTACGAGCCAAAGATATTCAACAACAGGTCATCTTTGCATTATGAGCCAAAGATATTCATCAGAAATCATTCATCTTTGCATTACAGGCCAAAGATATTCAGTTATATCATCATTTAGGACTGAGGATGATGCAAAATATTTTAAAGAAAACGAATCCAGTGAAACAAAAGAACAAATATTAAGGATTCGTACTTTAGACAACCCAAGTTCAAAAATACTTCATAAATAACCAGAGTGGAGTAAAATTCAAGAATGAAGACCAAAACATAGATCCAATCAAAGATAGGAATCATAACAGACAATCTTGGACACAGAGAAGAAAACTTAATTTTTTTGTGAATAGTGCCGTATATGTGAATAGTGCCGTATACGTGAATAGTGCCGTATACGTGAATAGTAACTCCGACACCAAAAGATAGAAATTTCACAAAAAACATCATCATGCTTCGTGAATAGTACTCGTAAATAGTAACTCGTGAATAGTAACTCGTGAATAGTAACTCATGAATAGTAACCCCGACATGAAAAAGTTCCAAATTTGATAAAAAGTTCAAACCAATATTTCGGCATATTTATAGTGAAGAAATAATATCATTTATGAAGAAAATAATCTCCCTTACTATCCCTTACAATCCCTTACCTCAAAAGAGCAGTACTTCTGATTGGAATAACGCTCAACAAACTTGCACCGTATAGCAACACTCAAGATATCAAAATACTCACAAGAATACACTCGATAATATAGAGAGAAATAGAGAGAAAAATTCAGTTTCTGGTGTGATTTTCAATTCTAACCTAAGCACCCTATTTATAGGAAAATGCTTAGAACACTAAAGCAGAAAATTTAATAAATTAATAATATATATTTATTAAATTCTCACGCACACCTATTCTGATTCAAATCAGCCACCACACCTCACCTAAATAAAAAAAACGTTTTTCATAATTAAAATATTTTAAACTTCCAAAAATCAATTATTTCAGAACTTCGGAACTTCAATAATTCATAATAAATAGCCCTTTTATCGTAAAATTTCAATCTCATGCTTATTATAGGAAATTCAATTCTCTACAACTTTACAGAAGAAAGTTTTTCAAAATTCCAAACAGAAATTGACCGAAATCCACATAAGGATGATATTACAGGCTATAATCAAATTTCAATCAAGAAATGGGGTCCACCGACACACAAAACATGTGTTAATCATTTAATGGAACAAAAATACTCTTCCTCCTCATATACTCATATATCCCACATTCATTGTAAAAATATCATCATTATTATATTATAATAATAAATTATTTTATCAGAAAAGATAAAATATCAATTTTCAACAATTGTCACTTTAAAATTTTCTCCATCTATATCCACATAAAATGAATATTTTCCTTATCATATAGATCAATAATTAATTATTCACAAATAATATTACGTAATCACAATATCGACAAACAAAGCCGCTCCTCAGAAAGATGAGGCTTTCCAATAAGAATTTCTCCTTACTGGTGCGCAATTAGGTGACCAAACCTCTCCTTAGACAGAACTTTCTAGACATTGCCAATAATGTTATCTAATAATATTATTCAAATAATATGAATTATAGCTCCGATAATGGAAAATACTGTGTAGTGACAATTATTGAAACAACAGTAATATAAAATTTCAACGCAACAATTATTGAATCAATAAAATAAAATATCGAATAAGAACTCCCCGTAACAATTATTGAGTAGTGCCTTCTTACGTAAGAATCAATAATTGGTGCAATACCGCAAATGCTATCGGCAACAACGCCAGACATCGTGTTTTTAACCACCCATTCCAACACCGTTAATCTGTAAATAACTACGCCGTTATTTATAAAAACTCCCTTTTGTCGCTTTCTTCATCCGGCGCTTATTCTATTATGGGGCCCACAAATGGTCAAGCGCTGTCGCATTTAATATTCCCTACGTAAAGAATATTCCACGACCAAACGAATATTCCCCGACAACAATGAGTATTTTATAACCACTTGTTTATTTTGAAAAAAATTTCATATATCACCCTTAACTTTAAACTTTTATCAATTTAACCATTTACTGAATAGTAATTATAAAAAAAAATTGAATACTTTTATTTCATAAAATTCGGGGTCTTACAAGTATAGTATGAATATTTGTACGACGTATAATACAAATATCATACGGACTATATACGAAGAGAATACGAGAATTGTACGAGTAGAATACCGCTAGTCTTATTGGACTTTGAGTTTATGGACTTTGTAGAATCCAATTGGACTTGGATTATGTCAAGCCCAATGCATTGTAAGTCAAGCCCAAGATAGGCCCAAATATGATTTAATTCTAAGGCCCAAACTAAAAAAATAAACCGCGGATCAAACCAATGGGTCACCGAATGGGTAAAACCTATGGGGCAACCCACGGGGGAACCCAATGGGCTAGGTGTGCCGGCCACTTGGTGGCCAAGTAAAGTAGCTTTACTTGGTGGCTAAGAAAAGTAATAGTAAGGAGGTGGGAATGTTGACCATTTTTCCCTCAATTGGATTTGTCTATATAAGAGAAGCTTGAGTTGGTTTATTTGGTTGTTTCACCAACTCTAGACAATTATATTGAGAGAGAGAAAAGTTCTTTAACATGTAATCGATAGCAATCCAAAGCAAAACACTCAAGCTTTATTCAAGAACGCGAAGAACGTTAAGGTAATATTACGTAAACCTAAGTCTTCGACCCTTTTCTATTTATTTTTCTTAGAGAAGTATGAAATGGTGGAGCATGTCTCTTCCGGAGTAATAAGGATGGCTAATAGTGGATTAAAACATTATAAGTCATGTATGATTAGGATTCATGAGCGTTTAAGTAAGTTTTAATCAAAGAAAACCGTTAAGCGTTTATTTGGTTGTTGATGGACAAATTAAAAACCATCATAGGGTATGTGCATCTTGCTTGGTTAGGATGTAGATAATGAATCAATGGATTGGTTCCATTTGATTTGGTGTATAAAACTCGAGTAACGAAGGTATGGAAAAATTTACGAGATTAGGCGTTAAACGTTGAAATCGTAGAAATCCTGGATTAGTAGTCAAAAGTTGTCATTTAATTTGAAAACTATAACGACCGAGAGATTCAGATTTATTGTAAAATAATTTTATAATGAATAAAATTATATTATATGTTATTATTATGTGTTAGTAAGATGAATGTTATTCTATAACCTATATATGTCGGAATATCGTAGTATTCTGGCTACGTGAAGGAATAAAAGTGTTTGAATTTCCAAGATGAAAATAAAAGCTTTTCAAGAAATTTTTTGAAAAATACTATTCATAGATTTCTGCTCGGGAATTATTTTTGAACTTTCGAGAAATGTGTAATGATAGAATAACAAGGGATGATGGATTATGTAATAATAATTCAAGTATGGCTAACGCAGTTTTTTACCTGCATACTAAATTTTAGAATGATAAAGAATGTAAAGATTTGATAATGGATGATCGCATAATAACGAGTATTATACGAGATAATGAATACGAGTATGATACAAAGTATTATGCGAGTATATACGAATGATAGTATAATGTGTATGACGAAAGATTATACGAACTAGTATACGTAAGGGATACGAGAATTTTATGTTAAATGCTTAAATCCTATTTCATTGGACTTGTAGGATTTGTGTAGGAATTGTGCAAGCCCAATTAGTATTATGTTAAAGCCCAAAGATTATGGAATACAAGCTCAACGTTAGGCCCAAAGTTGTTTAAACCTAAAGCCCAAACTAAGAATAGGATCCGTGGATCGAACCAACGGGTTAATGAGTAAGAAAAATCCACGGGGCAACCCATGTGGGCCCCATAGGTGACTCATCGCTGGCCATCTCGGTGAGCAAGCAAAGGATAGGATTTGTGTTGCCCAAGTAATGAATAGTAAGGAGGTTATTAAGGAGGTGGAATGGCCTAAGTTACTAAAATACCCTCACCTAGCAATTCCTATAAATAGAGAGCTTGAATTTTCATTTGCCTTGTTCAAAATTTCACCAACATCTTATCATATATTGAGAGAGAAAGTGAGAAGTAGAATTATTCATCCAAGTAGAAAAGAAGAAGAAACAAGTTGATCATCAAGTTTAAGAAACCCTTAATCCATTTTTATCTTCCTCTCTTCAATGTTAGTTTGATAGAGAAGTGTGGATTGGTGGAGCATGTATGCTAAGGAGTATGAGAATGATTAGTAATGGACTTAAACCTTAATAAGTTATATGTAAGGAAATCATACTTTAATAAGTATTGATCTAATGAAAAACTTATAAGAAATTGTCATATAAATGATTTGATGAAATATGTTTGGTTAGGTTGTTAGATATATGGAATGTATCCATTTTTAACTGTATAAAAATCTCAAGTAACAAAGTTATGACAAAATTTACGAGATTAGACGATAATCGTCGAAATCGTTAAATTCTCGGAATGAAAGTCAAAAGTTAGCATTTACCTTGGAAACGTTGGTTTTCGATGGAGATTGGTCTCAATTGGCATTCTAGAGTCGCAGACTCGAAAATGACCAAATTCCGACTTAGAACGAAGAAATGAGCTTTGAACGTTCCTGAATATTTAACGTTTTCATAATAATGAACTAATCGGTGAATTCCAAGCTAAAAGATTCAAAAATGAAATATTTTCTAATGAGATCATAGAACACGTGATTTATGAGCTAATGACTTTGGATCGAGCCAGTTTGGACTTATAACGAATGAGTTATGTGCCCAAGAAATTCACAAAGAAAAATCAAAATCATGTCAAAGTTTTGAGCTCAATGTACGGAGGCCGCCAAGCAGTACTCCCAAAGCATTGTCCTTGGTGCCTCAACGCTAGACATGACCATTAGCCAACTCATGAAAGTAGTGCCGAATGCGGCCATTATGTATTACTTTGGCGTAGCAGCGCCGAGATTGACCATTACCCATTGAAGAGTGGCGCCAGCCCAGCAAGTTGATAGAGAAGGGACTCGAGACCGTAAACTTAAAGAGTCGCAGGCAATGGTACTAGAAATAGTATAGAAAAAGCGAGTTGAAGGTATGAAAGACGGAGCCAAGACCAATACTAGAGAAGAGGCTCAGAAGAAGGCTTAAGTAAGTAAAGTTAACTATGAAAAGTATATCTTAGTTGAACTTGAAATGACATCCTTAAGTATAATTAGAACTCCACTAAATGTTGACGAATGATTACATAAACGTAAAGACAATGTAATACAATAAACCGTAACCAATGTTAAACAATCTAAAGCATGATTAGATTGAGAAGAAGGGTAAGATATAGTACTAACCATACTTGATTATATATGACCTAATGTGGTATGTTATGTGATCATTTATTATAGAATCCTTAAAGACACAAAGGAAAAGTATAATATTGTAGAAGACGCTAAAGGCAAGTATTCTGACCCTTGTCTAAATTCTTTGGACAAGCTTTGTAATTCATATACTTTACGCATGATTTGAGGTATAATGAAGTTGAAGCCAATTCCTTCAGCTTGACTTAAGGTGTTTTGTTGATTTCCAATTAATCTATCAAACCATTGTCAAAGTTGTTATCTTTTGCCAAACTATTTTGGTATTGATTTCAAAGAAAGACTGAGTATGTATAAACAAATGTTTTATCGTCAAACGACAGGCACGTGAGGTTGCCAAACCTTAAACGTACATACGTTTAAAGAAAGTAGTGTTGTACAACATAGAGTACTATAGGCTGATCACCTAGACGTGCTCGTAAGATATGCCAGACTTACGGACTTGGTGCCAGGTTGTCCTTTTTAAAGAAAGAATGAAATACTCAAGGTCTTGGACCAAACTTGATGTTTTACTGAATGTTATTCATTGTGAAACATTTTAATGAAAAGAGAAGTGCTATTTTGAATTATCAATAGTACTTCATAACTATTGTTTCATTTATTGAAGATATACGATTTATATGATTTAAGCCTATTGTTTAAATGAAATTGTCATACTTGCTGAAGTAGTTATGCTCACTCTTGCTTGAGTCATATGAATTCAGCTAAGACCGAACAGACTGAAGGTTCCGAAAAAGATAAAGGGAAAGCTAAGGCAAACCAATAGGTCGCCTTTGTAATAGTATAGGTTGAATGTTGTTAGTATTTGATATTATGACAAAAAACTATGTAATAGTTATAAAGAACCTGAGAATGGGAATATTATTTTTGGAATATATATAAGACATATTCATTCTTTTGAGGCATTTCAATTGAATGTATGTGTGAACTGTAGAACCGTGTAGCACCATATGTCGGGTTGGAAGATACCCGGATTTGGGGGCGTCACAGGTTGGTATCTAAGCTGTAGGTTATAAAACTTAAGGGGGGAAAAGAACCTTAAGTCATAACCTTAAGAAAAGTTAAATAAGTAAAAGATGAAGTTAACCCTAAAAATGCATTAAATATGATATATGTTTATTCTACTGACGTGTAATAATCCAACTAAATTGTTTTGTTGTAGATGTCAGGAGAAAACAAAATGTATAGGGATATACATGTAGTACGTGAGGAATCGATGAACCAAACGGAGGTCTTACCGAACCCTATAGCAACAGAGCCGGAAGTGGTGGTAATCGAGTCAGGAGACTTGGAAGACTTAGACCTAATATCCATGTTTTATTGCATATCTGAGGAGGAGGTGGAGGTGGTTTCTTTTAAACACTATATCACATGCAGAAGAGATGACTCCGGGGGAGTCACTGAAGGCACTGTTCATGGCCTTATTGGATAGAAATATCCAGCTGGGGAAGGAGGTCAGAGAATTGAAGGAGGAGGTCCAGGAAATCCTGGAGGACAAGACGAGTATGGAGTCAATGTGGGAAGATGAACATGATGAACGTGTTTTGGCGAAGGACAAGGTCCATGAGCTGAAACAAGAGACCTTTGAGCTCAGGCAGGAGCTAAAGGTCAAGAAGCAGAAGATTGGGAGGATGTCCTATATACATAGGAGTTCTCATGCAGATTTTTAGTAGCAGGTAGCTGGGAATCCGATAGAGGCAGGGCAGACTCGACATACTATCAGCCGAGATATTATTACCAGTCTGGCCAACACATATTTTGAGAATGCCATAAGGCAAATGTAACATAGTAATAGCTAGAGTAGAGTTATATATATACATATGTTGTATCTAGTAGTGACGTAAAACCCTCTTTTGTATACAAAGGGTAGTCTTTTGTAAATCCCAATTTTTAGAAAGCAATTGCGGGATAGTAATGTAATCAGCTAAGGCTGTGTAATGACGAATTGTGTAGTATTATACTACCAAAAAGTAAATCAATATAAGCCTTTTTATGGAACATATTGTGCAATATTGAGTTGAAGTTATTGTTTAAATAATAAATAATAACTAGCTAACAAGAAGGAAGTAATAATGACGTGTTGTTTATCTTAACAACAAATACCTCCATGAAGGAGACAAAGAAATCAAGATGCTAATGTAAATCAACCAGAGGGAGGTCCAGTTAACCCAATGCAAGAGTTCGTTAACTTGTTAACAGTCGCTTTTAATAGGAACGTGGCTAATATACCCGTAAATCCTACAGTAGTACGAGCTACTACTTTTAAGGATTTTAAGAGTGTCGGTCCGCCGGAGTTCAAAGGAACTACTGACCCCATAGAAGCCCAGACTTGGGTGAAAGAAATAGAGAAGACATTTGTTATTGCAAATGTCGATGAGGGGCAAAAGGTTTCTTTTGCTACCTATATGATGAAGGGGGAAGCCAACTTCTGGTGGGAGGCGAACCAGGCTAGGGCCAGAATAGAAAATCTTACGTGGACGCGGTTCAAGGAGATTTTCTTCGAGAACTACTTTCCCATGAGTATGCAGGGTAGGATGGAGATGCACTTTCTGGAGTTGAAACAAGGGGAAATGATGGTTACCCAGTACGCTCCCAAGTTTAATGAATTGGTGAGGTTTACTCCACATCAGGTGGACATGAAGGTGAGGAAGGCTAGAAGGTTTGAGCAGGGCTTGAAACCCTGGCTCTATAGCCGTATATCTGTGTTCCAAAGTAATTATTTTGGGACCATACTGGATAAGGAAATAATTGTAGAAGCTGGTAATGAGACTCTAAGCCAATACCACAAAGTGAAGAAGAACATGGGAAAAGTAGACGGGGGAGTAAAGCTCGAGGGAGCTAGTGGTAGTGGCGAAGGCCAGAAGAGGAAGGGGTTTAACTATGGGAATACCGGAGTGAAGCAAGGAGATCCTAAGAGAAGGATGGAGGCATGCAAGAACTGTGGGAAAACTCATCTAGGAGTCTGTCTCAAGGGGAAGGCTGTGTGTTATAACTGTGGACAAGAGGGGCACATTTCGCCTAACTGTCCAAGTCCAAAGAAAAACCATGGATGCTTCGTGTGTGGATCGACTGATCACATGGCGAAGAACTGCCCAAAGAAGGGGACATACGAGAATAAGGGTGCTAATAGCGGTAAGTTAGATATTGGTGGTCCAGTATCGACGGCCGGTAGGCTGATGGCCCGTACCTTTAACATGATGGTCCAAGATGAAGTTGCATCTGGGGATGTAGTTGCATGTATTATCCCGATCAACAATATAAATGCTTACGTGTTATTTGACTCGGGTGCTACTTGTTCTTTCATATCATGTGATTTTGCTAGATGCTTAGGATTACTTCCCGAAAGATTGCATGTACCTTTGATTATCAAGGTAGCGAATGAAGAAATAATTCCCGTTGAAGATATTCATAGGAGTTATTGTGTAGATATACGATGTTGTAAATTATTGGTAGATCTGTTACCGATAAAGTTGGGAGAATTTGATGTAATTCTCGAGATGGATTGGTTGTTTAACCATGGTGCAATAATAGATTGCCAAAAGAAATGTGTAAACATTAGAACATTGAGTCAGCCTCATGTAGTGTTTTACGGTAATAAATCATTGGGCCGTTCGTGTTGTTTTACAATGACACAAACGAGTAAATTGTTGAGGAAGGGGTGTGTAGGTTATTTGTGCCATGTTGTTGATACCCAGAGAGTGGGAGCAATGATGGAACAAATACCTATAGTTAAAGAATTCATGGATGTATTTCCAAGTGAATTGTCGGGTCTTCCGTCGGATAGGGAGACCGAATTCGTGATAGACATCATGCCAGGAGCGGCACCAATTTCCAGGGCATCGTATCGTATGGTGCCAGTAGAAATGAAGGAGTTGATGGTTCAGTTACAAGAACTGTTGGACAGAAAGTACATAAAACCGAGTGTCTCACGTGGGGAGCACCGGTATTTTTTGTGAAAAAGAAGGACGGGTCGTTAAGACTTTGTATTGACTACCGAGAGTTGAACAAGTTAAAAATAAAGAATAAATACCCATTGCCCAGGACCGACGATCTCTTTGATCAGTTGAAAGGTGCAAAGTATTTTTCTAAGATAGATTTGAGAATGGGGTATCATCAGTTGAAGGTTAGGAAGGAGGATGTACCTAAGACATCATTCAGGACTCTTTACGGCCATTACGAGTTTCTGGTGATGTCATTTGGGTTGACTAATGCACCAGCTGCATTTATGGATATGATGAATAGAGTGTTCAAATAATACTTGGACAAGTTCGTCGTTGTGTTTATCGATGATATTCTATTCTATTCTAAGATGCCAGAAGATCATGCTGAACACCTAAGAATAGTGTTGGAGACACTAAGGAAGGAGAAGTTATATGCAAAATTCACTAAGTGTGAATTTTGGCTAGAAATGGTACAACTTTTGGGTTATGTTATCGACCGAGAAGGAATTTCAGTGGATCCAACGAAGGTAGAAGCAGTGATGAGTTGGGAATAGTCGAAAATGCTGACCGAGGTGCGATGTTTCCTAGGATTAGCGGGATACTATCGGAGATTTATTCAAGATTTTTCGAAGATAACTACTCCGTTGACTAATTTGACAAGGAAGATAGTTAAGTACGTGTGGACGGAGAAATGTGAAGATAATTTTCAAGAACTGAAGAAGAGGTTGAGTGAAGCACCTATATTATCTTTACCCGATGATACATGAAATTTTGTAGTTTATAATGATGCTTCACATAGAGGACTTGGATGCATGCTCATGCAGCATGGCAAGGTCATTGCGTATGCATCACGACAGTTGAAAGACTATTAGAAAGTTTATCCTACTCATAATCTGGAACTGGCCGCGGTAATGTTTGCCTTGAAGATATGGAGGCATTACTTATACGGGGAGAGATGTGAGATATACACGGACCATTAGAGTCTAAAATATATCTTCACATAGAAGGAGTTGAATATGAGACAAAGGAGATTGCTGGAGTTGATAAAGGATTACGACTGTGAAATCCTGTATCACCCAGGAAAAGCCAATGTAGTGGCCGATGCCTAAAGTAGGAAGGGTCAGGAAAAGTTGTCTATGTTAACGGCTCAAACTGAGTTAATAACAGAGATGGCTAGGATGGAGATAGAGGTGAGGTTACCAAATGAATCGGGACAAAGATTGTTTACAACTGAGATTCAATCTACCATTGTAAAGAGAGTCAAGGAGGTACAACTCAGAAATGAGGAGTGTGACCAGATGAAGAAGCGGCTAACCGATGAAAAAGAATTAAAATACAATCTTGATAATGATGGATTATTAAGATTTGAAGGAAGAATTTGGGTTCCGAATGAGACGGAATTAAAGGAGCAAGTGTTATAAGAGGCTCATAGTTAGAGGTACTCGATTCATCCTGGTAGTACTAAGATGTATCAAGACCTTCGACAGAGTTTTTGGTGGCCGAACATGAAAAGAGAAATAGTAGAATACGTGGGTAGGTGCTTGACTTGTCAAAAAGTTAAGGCCGAACATAGTGGATTGTTGCAGTCCTTGGAGATTCCGGAGTTGAAGTGGGAGCACATCACGATGGACTTTGTGTTAGGATTTCCAATTACTTAGAAGGGATATGATGCGATTTGGGTAATAGTGGACCAGTTGACGAAGTCGGCTCACTTTTTGCCAATAAGGGTTAAGTATAACTTAGACCAATTAGCTAAAATTTATGTTAAAGAAGTCATTTCCACACATGGAGTACTAGTTTCGATAGTGTCAGATTGTGATCCATGATTCACGTCGAGATTTTGGAGGAGTCTACAAGAACATATGGGAACGCAACTGAAGTTGAGTACGACTTATAATCCACAAACTGATGGGCAAAGTGAGAGGACAATTCAGACGTTAGAAGATATATTGAGATCTTGCGTCATGGATTTAAAGGGTAGTTGGGATGATCATCTACCACTAGTGGAGTTTGCATATAACAACAGTTATCATGCAAGCATAGGAATGCCGCCGTATGAAGCGTTATATGGAAGGAAGTGCAGAACACCATTATATTGGGATGAAGTGGGAGAACACCGAATGCTAGGACCAGAATTGGTGCAACAGACATTAGATATAGTGAAGCTGATACGAATGTGTCTGGTAGCAGGTCAAGATAGACAAAAGAAATATGTGGATTCACATTGAGTTAATAGAGAGTTTGAAGTAGGCTCGTACGTATTTTTGAAGGCATCTCCCTAGAAAAGAAAGATACGCTTTGGAAAGAAGGGAAAGTTAAGTCCAAGGTTTATAGGACCTTTCGAAGTATTAAAAAGGATAGGAGAGGTAGCTTACATGGTAGCGCTACCTCCAGACTTAAATGAATTCATAATATATTTCATGTCTCTGTGTTACGTCCTTATAGAATATGAACTTATTCATACCGAGAAGGACTTGACGTAGGAAGAAGTGCTTATTCAAATCATTGATGGAAAAGAGCAAGTTCTGAAGAATAAAGTTATACCTTCGATAAAGGTGTTATAGAAGAACCACGATGCCGAAGAAGCAACGTGGGAACTTGAAGAAAAGATAAAGAAGAATTACCTTCAGCTATTTGTTTAATGTAAGACGAGATTCTGGGGACAGAATCCTTATAAGGGGCGAAGGATGTAACGACGGAGAAATTCGAATTTATTGTAAAATAATTTTATAATGAATAAAATTATATTATATGTTATTATTATGTGTTAGTAAGATGAAGGTTGTTCTATAACCTATATATGTCGGAATATCGTAGTATTCTAGCTACGTGAAGGAATAAAAGTGTTTGAATTTATTAGACGAAAATAAAAGCTTTCTGAGAAATTTTCTGAAAAACACTATTCATGAATTTATGTTCGGGAATCATTTTTGAACTTCTGAGAAATAAATAATGATAGAATAATAAGGGAGGATGGATTATGTAATAATAATTACATTATGGCTAACGCAGTTTTTTGCCTGCGTACTAAATTTTAGAATGATAAAGAACAAAAAGATTTGATAATGGATGATCGTATAATAGCGAGTATTATACGAGATAATGAATACGAGTATGATACAAAGTATTATACGAATGATAGTATAACATGTATGATGAAAGATTATACGAACTAGTATACGTAAGGGATACGAGAATTTTACGTTAAATGCTTAAATCCTATTTCATTGGACTTGTAGGATTTGTGTAGGAATTGTGCAAGCCCAATTAGTATTATGTTAAAACCCAAAGATTATGGAATACAAGCTCAATGTTAGGCCCAAAGTTGTTTAAACCTAAAGCCCAAACTAAGAATAGGATCCGTGGATCGAACCAACGGGTCAATGAGTAAGAAAAACCCACGGGGAAACCCATGTGGGCCCCATAGGTGACTCATGGCTGGCCATCTCGGTGAGCAAGCAAAGGATAGGATTTGTGTTACCCAAGTAATGAATAGTAAGGAGGTTATTAAGGAGGTGGAATGGCCTAAGTTACTAAAATACCCTCACCTAGCAATTCCTATAAATAGAGAGCTTGAATTTTCATTTGTGCCTTCAAAATTTTCCACCAACATCTTATCATATATTGAGAGAGAAAGTGAGAAGTAGAATTATTCATCCAAGTAGAAAAGAAGAAGAAACAAGTTGATCATCAAGTTTAAGAAACCCTTAATCCATTTTGATCTTTCTCTCTTCAATGTTAGTTTGATAGAGAAGTGTGGATTGGTGGAGCATGTATGCTAAGGAGTATGAGAATGATTAGTAATGAACTTAAACCTTAATAAGTTATATGTAAGGAAATCATACTTTAATAAGTATTAATCTAATGAAAAACTTGTAAGAAATTGTCATATAAATGATTTGATGAAATATGTTTGGTTAGGTTGTTAGATATATGGAATGAATTCATTTTTAATGGTATAAAAATCTCATGTAACGAAGTTATGGCGAAATTTATGAGATTAGACGATAATCGTAGAAATCGTTAAATTCTCGAAATGAAAGTCAAAAGTTAGCATTTACCTCGGAAACATTGGTTTTCAATTGAGATTGGTCTCAATTGGCATTCTAGAGTTGTGGACTCGAAAATGACCAAATTCTGACTTAGAACGAAGAAACGAGCTTTGAACGTTCCCGAATGTTTAACGTTTTTGTAATAATGAACTAATCGGTGAATTTCAAGCTAAAAGATTTGAAATTGAAATATTTTCTAATGAGATCATAAAACACGTGATTTGTGAGCTAATGGCTTTGGAACGAACCAATTCGAACTTATAACGAATGAGTTATGAGCCCGAGAAATTAACAAAGAGAAATCAAAAATTTATCTCGAGGCATTGTACTAAGGCTCACCCAAGGCATTGTCCTTGGCTCTGCAGCGCCAGACTCGACCATCATCACCATCGACGAGTGGCACACAAATGCTACCACTATACCATTATTTTTTTTTACGTCGAGTGGCGGCCGAGATTGACCATTACCCACTGAAGAGTGGCGCCGCAACGCGGTTGATAGAGAAGGGACTCGCGCCGCAGTGCCGAGTCCGATGCAATGGTACTAGAAACCCGCACCGCAGCACGAGTTGAAGGTATAAAGCTGGCGCCGCAACGCCATCACTAGAGAAGACGCAGAGAAGAAGGCTTAAATATATAAAGAAAAGGGAAGTAAAGTATAACATGAATTAAACTTGAAATGACATCCTTAAGTATAATTAGAACTCCACTAAATGTTGACGAATGATTACATAAACGTAAAGTTAATGTAATACGATAAACCATAACCAATGTTAAACAATCTAAAGCATGATTAGATTAAGAAGAAGGGTAAGATATAGTAGTAACCATACTTGATTATATATGACCTAATGTAGTATGTTATGTGATCCTATATTGTAGAATCCTTAAAGACACAAAAGGAATTTGTATTAACGATAGAAGATGTTAAAGGCATTTATTTTGACCCTTGTCTAAATTCTTTGGACAAGCTTTGTAATTCATGTACCTTACGCATGATTTGAGGTATAATGAAGTCGAAGCCAATTCCTTCGGCTTGACTTAAGGTGTTTTGTGGATTTCCAGTTAATCTATCAAACCATTGTCAAAGTTATTATCTTTTGCTAAACTGTTTTGGTATTGATTTCAAAGAAACACTGAGTATGCATAAACAAATGTTTTATCATCAAATGACAGGAATGTGAGGTTGCCAAACCTTAAATGTACATACGTTTAAAGAAAGTAGTGTTGTGCAACATAGAGTACTATAGGCTGATCACCTAGACGTGTTCGTAAGATATGCCGGACTTACGGACTTGGTGTCGGGTTGCCCTTTTTAAAGAAAGAATGAAATGCTCAAGGTCTTGGACCAAACTTAATGTTTTACTGAATGTTATTCATTGTGAAACATTTTAAAAAAAAGAGAAGTGCTATTTTGAATTATCAATAGTACTTCATAACTATTATTTCAGTTATTGAAGATATACGATTTATATGATTCAAGCCTGTTGTTTAAATGAAATTGTCATACTTGCTGAGGTAGTTATGCTCACTCTTGCTTGAATCATATGAATGCAGCTAAGACTGAACACACTGAAGATTCCGAAAAAGATAAAGGGAAAGCTAAGGCAAACCAACAGGTTGCCTTTGTAATAGTATAGGTTGAATGTTGTTATTATTTGATATTATGAGAAAGAACTATGTAATGGTTATAAAGAACCTGGGAATGGGAATATTGTTTTTGGAATATATATAAGACATATTCATTAATTTGAGGCATTTTAATTGAATGTATGTGTGAACTGTAGCACCGTGTAGCACCATATATCGGGTTGGAAGATACCCAAATTTGGGGGCATCACAAAAACCTTGGTTTTTGATGACATAACGTAGAATAATGTATCCAAGAATTGTGGACTCAAGAATCGTTGAATTCAGACTTAGAACGAAGAAACGAGCTATCAACGCTCACGAACATTAAACGAACATGTAATAGAACGTTAAATGGTGAATTCATTGTTAAATGATTTAAAAACTACTTTTATCCGAATGAAATTGAAGTACATGAGAAATGTGATATAACAGCTTTTGAACGAGCCAATTCCGACTTATAACGACCAAGTTAGTAGTCTGAAAATAATTGAACAGAGAAAAACTTTGAAAATTTCCAGGGCTCGAGGCCTTCCGACATGCACGCCACCCCAAGCTTAGAATCCTCGCATCACAGCGTGGCGAATTGAAGGAGTAAACCTTTGAGAGTCACAATCCAAATACCACTTATTTATAGTAAGTCTCGTGCCTCAGCGTTGAGACAAGGGGTTAGCTACTGCTAGTTGGCGCCACATCGCCAATGTTAAACCTGAGGACGGCGCCGCAGCGCCGATTTAGGGGAAAAGAATAACTAATTATTTTCTTGAACCTAAATGTTGCATGACAATTATGGGGCAAATGTATATACTTCATATACATGTTAAGACCATTCCTATATCAGATATATATTGATGACCTTAGGAATTGAACATAGTTTATTAGTAATGAAACGATGAACGATAATAAGCCGTAAGGGCGGATAAGTACTTGAAACGAGTTTTATTAATGAAATAAATTTGGACAAGTTATAGAAGAGAAAGAAGTTGGTAAAAACAATGTGATTAGATTGTTTGGTACCTAATTTCAATGTACTATGTGAATATATCATGTAGAGACTTTAAAGACCGAGAATTGTTGAATATTTATTTGAAGACACTTGAAGGCAAGTTTTCTTAACGCTTGTCTAACCTTCGTGTTAGCCAAGTTTTCTATGATTCATGATATGAGATGCATGAATTGTTCTACGAAAGGGTTGATGCCAGTTTTAACTCGGCTAAACTAATCTTAAGAGTTTGATTGATTTGTTTACAAGTCTTTCGATATAGAATTGATAACGCTATCCTAAGCCAATTGTTTGGTACAGATTCAAAGGTAAGCCTGAGTATGAATAACCAAATGTATTTTACATCGATTATTCGATGGGCATGTGAGGTTGCTAAAACTTAAACATAAATACGTTTAACGGATGAGTGTTGATCAACATAGAGTACTATAGGCTGATCACCTAGAAGTGCTTGTAAGATATATCGGACTTACAAACTTAGTGCTGGGTTGTCCTTTTTCATGAATGAAAACTAAAGAAAATGTTCATGGTCTTTTGACCTACTCAGAATTCCTAAGTTACTATAAGTATTTCAGAATTGTTTTATGAGGATGAAAAGTGCTATTTACAGTTTCATAGTACTTCATAGCTATTTGTTCAATTATTAAAGAATAATCATATGTTTCTCGACATGGTATTATATTATATGTTGCTAGACTTGCTGAGCTAGTTATGCTCACTTCTTGCGTGAATTATATGATTGCAGCTAAGGCCGAACGAACTGAGGGTTCTAAGAAAGATAAAGGCAAGGCTATGATGGATAATTAATTATCCTGTAATAGACTAGTATGTTTGTATGAATTATACTTATGATAAATGAAGAATGTATTCGGTTACATAACTTGTGAAAGGATTTATTATTATTGTAATAAGAATGTAGTAAATACACTCATTTTGATGTTGTTTCAATGGAATGAATGTATAGTTTAATACCGTGTAGCACCATATCTGCGGGTTGAAAGTACCTGGATTTGGGGGAGTCAAATAATTAAAAAATCTCATTTGGAATAATGAACTTGAACAGTTTAAGCTTTAAATAATAAGAAACAATTGTTCGCTCAATAAAAGATTAGGGACCAAAAACTTGTTCAAAGAAAGTTTAGGGTTAGAGCATTAGCCCCGTGCATATATTAAACAATTACTACTCATGTTCTCTAATTTACCCCACATACCATTTAAAATCACAACACCAATTAATTATAATCCAACTAACATCATTGGTTTACTTCTTTTTTAACTTAACTTTATAACTCTTGGCTCTACATCTAATTATATTAACCACATAACATAAGTCTTAACTCTTAAACACATTATCAAACCTTACAGTCAACGAGTTTAAGTTCACATTCAACTTAATAATTTACCACTTAAAATCATCATTTATATGTTAACAATCTGTTTTAGCATCTCATTATATGGTTAACATACTTTCATGATCATTAAATAAGATTAGACTAACACCCCCAGAAGTTGTACATTTAAATACATATTTCTTGGCCAAACTTCCAAGTGGCGCTGCAGCTCCACCATTTGAACTGAGAATTGGCGTTGTAGCTCGATCTCAAGGCTGCAGACTCAAATCAAGGCCACTAGCTGACTCGAGGCCAAGCATGACTCAACATTTAAGCTTAAAATAGGCGCTGCAACACCTCAACGCAGTAACAAACTCTTCTGGTTCGCAAAGAACACATAATAAAGCCAAATAAACCCAAAATCTTCACTCAAACAACAAATTAAACATACCCAAACACTAAAAATCATATAGAATAATAACCCAACATATATAGCTGGATTTTAACAACATAAACAATCTAACACAACTGAATTTATAGGAATTAAAACCATATTCATGCTATTTCTTCATATTTTGATATGTTTAGCGAATCATCTCACCACAGATTCGTTTCTTAACCAAATCAGTCTGTATAACTTGCATTATTTTCGTTTCTTGACATATTAACACAATCTACAACCAATTTACAGACTACAACATAAATTGACCACCAATTTTTGACTCCAAAACCATACATGTCATATATATATATATCACCAAAAACTCAAGAACACATAAATCTCCATTCTAAAACATGTTTTCATGGATTTAGTTTCTGAAAAAAGTTTATAAACAACATAAAATGATTTATACATACTAACAACATATATAAACCATCTCCTCATGCATTATCCATGGAAATCCATTTACAGAGAAATAAATAAAACTTTTAGTAAAGAATGATGAAGAACACAACTAACAACTTAAAGTCAGATTATTACATTGATTGTTAGCATAGATGATTTGAAAAACTTGCTCAATCCTCTTCTTCCCCATTACTTCTTAGAATTTCCCCTCTCCAATTTCACAGTACTCTCAATTGTTCTCTTCTCTCTAACCTCTGTGTTTTAAACGTAGCAGATAAAATAATACGTAAAACAGAAACTTGAACTGATAAAATATAACGCGTATCAGTTACACAGTTTGAAATTTGAATTAATTAAATTTAAAATTTGAATTTAAATTGAATTTGAAATAAATGGATATTGATATTTGTTACAAACATTAAGAGTCTTAAGGCTTTGTTTGGCTAGACTGTGACTGTGACGCCACCAAATCCGGGTATCTTCCAACCCGATAGATGGTGCTCCACGATACTACAATCCATACAATCATTCCATTGAGATAACAATAAAATGAGTGCAATTACTATCTTTGTATTACATTTGTAATAAATCCTTTCCCAGTTTCATAACCGAATACATTCGTTGTTCTTCATAAGTATATTACATACAAATATACTAGTCTATTACAGGATGATTAATTGTCCATCTTTGCTTTGCCTTTATCTCTCATAGAACTCTAAGTTCGTTCGGCTTTAGCTGCAAATATATGGTTGAAGCAAGAATGAGCATAACTAGCTCAGCAAGTCTTAACAACGAAACATATGAATATCACATCAATAAGTACATGCTTTATATCAATATAAGAATAATTATCTATGAAGCATTCTGAATCATTAGACTAATACTTCTATTACAAAAATTCCAGAGCATATATACTAGCTTAGGAATTATGAACCGGTCGATAGACCATGAACATACTCTTTTCGTTTTCATACTTGAAAAGGATATCCGGCACTAAGGCCATCCACCCATCTTTACTTACGAGCACTTCTAGGTGATCAGCCTATTGTAATCTATGTTGATCAACACTCTTACGTTAAACGTATTTACGTTTAACATTTGCAACCTCACGTGCCCATCGACTAATCGATGAAAATACTTTTGTTTGTTCACATACAAACTTACCTTCTCATCCTTACCAAATACTTGGCATAGGATAACGTTAACAGTTCTATATCAACAAACTTGTAAACAAATCAATCAAATTTCCAATACTTGTCTAGCCAGAATAAAACAGGCATCAATTCTTTCCTTTTTACCATTCATGCATTGTATAACATGCATCACGTAACAAACTTGGCTAACACGAAGGTCAGATAAGAGTTAAGAAAGACTTGACTTTAAGCATCTTCAAACTTACAATTCAACTATTCTCGGTCTTTACAGGATCTACATGATACATTCATATAGCACACTGTAATTAGTTATCACATAAACTATCTTTACGGTTCTAACCAACTTCTTTCTCTTCTATATCGTACTTATTTTAACTTTGTTATTAAAGTCGATTCGACTTTCTATACTTCGTTACGTTTCATTTACGTTCTTACGTCCTTAGCCGACATTCGATCATTAATGGTTATTTACCAAGGTTGAATGTCATTCACGGTTCACTCATTACGTCTTTGCATTCTTCGTTTAATTACTATTAAACATTACTAGATGTTCTTACATTAACACCTTACAAGTGAGTTAAGGTAAGTCTTATAATGTACATTAAGTACTTTCAATATCTTACATTAAGTCTTCATTCAAAATGGAACAAACACTAACTTGGTCAACCTTTTTTTTCTTGCCGTACCGACTCGACATCTTAGTGCATTCTAGTGGTGTCCTGTATTTCACTCTCCGAAGGTTTTGCGGGACTTGGCCCATGCACCGAGTCCATGTACAAACTCTCGTGACTATGGCCGCGAGTCTCCAGTTCTTTTATTTTCTCCCATATAATCGGGCGCTACTGGCGTGACGAGATAACACAGGTTTGGCGTCATGGCGCCCAACCTGTGCACCGATTAACCAAAACAGTTTGGTTTCTTATCAAAACTCTCGGCTTCCTAATTTGTTCGTTTTACATCCGAATTGACCCATTAGAATTCCTACAAGTCTGGAATTACATCCTTTACGTGTTCATATAAGAATTTCATATTTCTGAATTCGTTAACTCGGACCTTTAAGTTCATTTTTGAGCGTTCGTTTAATGTTTTCGTCTGTTCAATACTCGTTTTCTTCGTTATAAGTCGGAATGCGACGATTCTTTCGCCAACGACTCTTAATTACCTTATTTCACGTGTTGACATTGGAAACCAACGTTTTCAAGTCACATGACAACTTTTGACCTTTAATCCGCACTTTATACGTTTTCGACGTTTAACGTCTATTTTCGTATAATTCGCCAAAACTTCATTACTATTGTTCTCTAAGCCAAATCACATGGAATACTTCATGGACTTCATATCCACATTCTAACCAACTCAAGATGCACATACCTTTGCTACAACGATTTCCAAAACGTTCAATTATAACTAAGTTTACGTTCAAGACTTTCTACGTTTTCCACTTACGTAAACACTTACGATTTCTATTTGGTCATGACTTATAGAGATTGAATCTATGGTAAGTCACTCTCATTCCACCCTACAAGCCATACCCCACCCATTTATGATTCTCCATGATAAAAGAAAACCAAAAGAGATGGAATTAGAATTGAAGAGTATTACCTTAAGAACTCTTAGTGTTCTTGTTGAACTTCTAATGAAAAAGCTTCAAGGTAGAAGAATAGTTTAAGTCTAGCTCTTTTTCTGTCTCAAATATGTTAGACAAGCTTTTTAAAATAACAAAAATCCAACCTAAGCCTTGTATATATAGAAAACCAAATGAGGGCAAAAATGTCCAATTTTCCACCTCCTTACTTAATTACCACTTTGTCACCAAGTAAAATACTTTGTGATCAAGTGATTCACTTGCCTTGCACACCAAGTGGCCGGCCCACCTTGCCCATGGTTCATCCCCATGGGTTGCCCCATGGGTTTTACCCATCCCTTGACCCGCCGGTTCGACCCACAGTTTAATTCTTTGGATTGGGCTTGACATTAATAAACATTGGGCTTTAACCAATCTAATATTGGGCCTTGACTTTGGCTTGTATACTTAAATTCATTGGGCTTGTTAGTAATCCAAGTCCAATTGGATTGGATAAAATCCTTAGCTCATACTCTAATAATACAACTCGTATTCTACGTGTATTATTCACGTATTCTCTTCGTATAATATTCATATAATAATCGTATTATACGTCGTACTATTCTTCATATCATACTCGTATACATACTAGTATAATACTCATATTTTATACGTATAATAATCGAAATGACTATACGCATTCTATTTCCCTTTCGGAAACATCTTTCGCAAACCCTTAGGTTTTAAGTCCGCAGGCGAAAACTTCGTTTGCCATAACGGAAATATTATTGGATATTCCATAATATCGTCATATTCTAACATTACGTGTGACGCCCCCAAATTCGGGTACTTAAAACCTGAACTCGGTGCTTCACGATACCATTTCTATAAGCTGAATAATGCTAATAATAATAACAATAATATAAAGTTCAAACTTAATTTATATATGCATCAAAGTTTACTCCCGGGTACTAGACCTTTAAATATTCATTACATCATAAATAATAAGTATCTTTGTCTTAATAAACTATAACTATTACACAACATAATATAAATCTCATTCGAACAGCTTTCCTTTTCCCTTGTTCTTTTTTTCGAACCTTCGGTTGATCATACTTAATCGAAAACATTTAAATTTAAAGCAAGAATGAGCACCTTTGGATTGCCCAAAGAAGTAATAACAACAATATATATTAGCCGAAAGAATTAAATGTTTTCTTTGAAAGACACTTCTACAACGAATGAATGAATTGTGAAGTAAGTTTGAACCAATAATAACAACATATCACTTCCATATGTAATCTTTGAAACTACGTATAGACTATAATCGGAGATCGATTGACGATTATGAACATTGTTTTTCATTTTCGCTAGGATTTAGCAGAACTTCATCTGCAAACCGTCATAACTTATGGACACGAGGGTGATCTGCCCAATGTGCCCTGTATTGATCAATACTACATGCAAGAATGATATTATCGTTCACTCTATCCACCTTAGGTGCACAAAAGTTTTCCCATACAATGATCGGATAATGTAAGAACTTGTATGAATACAAAGATTGGATACATAATCAATAATAATAGAGTTAATAATCTTGCACAATAATAATATAATTCTGAAACTTTCTTACTCATGTCCATTGCATAAAGTAAATGCAAAAGTAGGATACTTGCATAATGTAAATAATAGATCAGATACTTGCTCAATAATAATTGGAGTAAGTTTAGGAAACTTGCATAACATGATATACCTGTTTGCACGAAATAAAAGTAGTGCATAAGGTTTAGATACTTGCTTGAGCTGCTACTTACAATAATGCAACTTAGATTAATCTTTTATACATCAACCTATCAGTAATAAGATCATTCGTTCAATTAGAAAAATATATCGTAACACATAAGTCTCGCTAATTGCGATTAAGACACGTAACCTAATCACATTATCACATATGTTTAATAAATCGTTGGATCATAAATGCATACATATCTAGTCAATTTATCTAAGTCCGGATCGATTTACGAAATATTTGATTGTCTTAAAGCGACTTTATCGGGTAAATATCGAGTCTAAGACTCTATCGTGTAGTTCAATAGTCGTTTAGATATTTTAAATATCAGACATATTATTTTTCATAGCCTTATAATAATTTTTAAATAATTATTATATTTTATCATGAATTTTCAAACACTAAAATCATTATTAAATGATTTAAATATTAACTAATTCTATTATCATTAATATTTAATTAATATTAAACTATTAATGAAACTATTGCCAAAATATTAAAGTTATTTATAATAACTCAAAATATTTTTTAAAGTATTAATATTACCCTTAAATGATTTTTAAAACATCTAAAATCATTTTTAAACAATTACTATTAATATTAGAATATTAATTTATTATTTATCAAAATATTAAAAGTCATTAATGATAACTTAAAATATTTTTAATTCATTTATCTCCTTTTAAATGATTTTTAATTCAATAAAACCATTATTAAACTATTTATTCAATATAATTATTAAATAAACTTAATATCATAAATATTAATGAAATTTACCTTTAAATATCAAAAGTTATATTTTATAACTTAAAATAGTTTTAAACTATTTATTTTCATTTAAAATGATTTTTATAATATTAAAATCATTTTTAATTAATTTATTTAATATAACTACTATATAAATCTAATATCATTAATATTTAATAATTAATGAAATTCATCTTAAAATATTAAAAGTTATGTTTTATAACTTAAAATATTATTAAATACTTTATTTATATTTAAAATGATTTTAATACCATAAAATCATTTTTAATTAATTTATTTAATGCATTTATTAAATAATTTAAATATCAATAATATCCAAATAAATATTAATATTTTCAAAAATATGTCAAATTATTAAAAGTTAATTTTATAACTTAAAATAATTTTAAAAGCGATTTTATAATTTTTAGGAATTTATTTCTATTTTTAATGTATTTTTTGGAATTTATAAAACAAAAATAATTATAACCGTCGCTATAGGCTATAGCGACACTTATCTGTCATGTTAGGTGTTCTTGGCCTCAAGAACACTGACAAGTCAGTGGTCGAGGTGCCCTGTTTGACTGAGTCTAATTCGTATCTCGAAATGTTTCTGGACTACCTAATGGTCAGATCTTGTAGTGTTAATGTAACACTACATGAAACAACAAATATCCAGGTCATACTTCATTACAATCAAAATATATTAAGCCTTGAACTAGTCATCAAAGCGTGTTCATCATATTTCAAATTTGCCTGAGAAAATTATAGTCATACGCTTCAATAACGCCTTTTGTGGGCCTTAAATCTGACAATCTATTCATGTTACAAGTTTTCTACTTGTCAGGCTATTTAGGAAAACCATCATAGAACATGTTCCAAGCCATGGTAAAGTCTAACATTAATTAATGAAAACGCGTTGGGGCTCACAAATTCGTGTCAAAGTCTGTTCATCATTTCTGGGTTTTCCAGAAATGAAGAACAGATCGAGTATGCTACTTTAGATCCTTATATCTCGCGTTGTGTGTTTTCTCTATGTGATCTATTGATTCGAAGTTGTAGATAACATGTAATACTATAGATCTAATAAATAAAACACATATAACATGAACAAAGAAAGTAGATTTAAGCCGGTCAAACCATGTCAGAAGACATGTTCTTGAGCTTTCTGGAATTTCCAGAAACAGATTTTTTGAGCAAGTAGGCTAGTTTGACCTTCCACTGTGTTCAATATATTGGTGATTTAAGGGATCTACAAGCATGTATTCATAGTACCCATAACAAGCTACAACTTAGTTATAATAACAGAATCAAAACAACAACACACTGGCAGATCTAGTCGC
Source organism: Panax ginseng (assembly GCA_020205605.1). Classification (NCBI taxonomy): domain Eukaryota; kingdom Viridiplantae; phylum Streptophyta; class Magnoliopsida; order Apiales; family Araliaceae; genus Panax; species Panax ginseng. Next base: position 63,857,405 of record CM035136.1, read on the forward strand.
TTGAAAACGCTTGTCAGGGCCTCGTCAAAGCACGATCTGGGTTTTCAGATTTGTAAAAAGTCATGCTCGATTAACTAGGTTTGACCATATATATAACTTTTAACATGTTCATGATCTGGGCTAGCTTCCAGTTTCATATCAAAGATCTCATAGCATACTACAACTCCAAAACATAAAACACATCAAATAATAAACAGAGAGAGATCTACAGCCTCTGACTTTTGGTTGTCAGACACAAAAATAAAGTTTTCCAGATTTTAAAAAAACATCAAATCCGAGCCTCTAGATGTTATGGATCTAACATCTAGCAACCCAGATTATCTATGTACACCATAAACAACATGTTTTAACATTAAATCATAACATCTAATATGGCCTTCAAGATCAGATTTCTTCTAGGGTTCTTACCTCTTTGTGAACAAATTCTTGATTCTATGCTTCTGATTTGATGTTGGTGTTCATGGGGCTTGATTGGGGACTGATATTAGTAATGAGATTCGGAGGTTTGAGCTTGAGAGAGTTTGGTTGGGTGCTAGTGATCAATTGTGCGAAAATAATGCACTTTCTCTCTCTTCAATTATCTTATCTATTGATGCAAATTAATTTGGCTGGTAGAGTTGACTGACTTGTAAGGATTCTGGCACATGTGAATATCTAGAGTGAGGATTTGCCAAGATCTTGCTAGATTTGATAACAATAATGCAATAATGGAACAAAAAGGGCATTTTTGTAATTTCATTTTAATCTCAAGGGTATTCTTGTCCAAGGTGCTTGAATCTAGGGTTTAATCACTAGATTTTATATTTTAAAGTTTCCCAAATAATTACTAGGGTTTGAAAGATTAAAATTAAAGTGTAATAAAATTTTAAATTAAAACATACTAATTAAATTAGGGTTTAAATAATTAGGGTTCCTTAATTATCATTATGGTTCTTCAATTAACAATTAGGGTTTCCTAATTATCATTATAATTCACAAAAAAATAATAATTAGGGTTTCTAAAATTTGCAATTAGGATCTCTAATTAGCAAATTAGGGGTTTCAAATAAATAATTAGGGTTTCTCCTAATTACAGAAATTATATTATACACAGTAAAATTCATATAACACCATTACTACACAGCCTTGAACTCATAACCGAGTTTAACAATTAGGGTTTAATAACACGAAATGAGGGTCATGCCCTAATTTACCACAATTGAATAACCATTATCAGTCTCCACATTTATAGTACATATTTATAGCACTAAAAAATTAAAATATTATTAATATTATATTATTATTCTCATCCATTGATCAATACCCAAATTTAGGGTTTGGATTCCATATCTGGTTTATCTTTAATTAAGTTAAAATAATTAATTTAAATATTCCGAACAAAGTCATATAATAAAATATTTATTATTATAATTCTAATAATCATTTCATATATTATTTAAATAGTATAAAATCATGTTTTCATGGAAAATAATTAATAAAAACATTTACGCTTTAAAAATTAATTACTATAGGAATATACTTTATAATGATCAATAATTCTAAAATAAAATTGTTTGAAATTATTCATGAAATAAATAATTTTATTTATCACATATATACATACACATTACTTGACACGTATTCTCATCTTTAAAATAAAAAAAAATTAATATGCAAAATTTCTTATTTATTTATATAAAAATATCGGGTTATTACATTCACCCTCCCTTATAAGGATTCCGTCCCCGGAATCACCGTTTTAAAACTCATACGTGTAAGGGTACATAACATACACAATCATTGCAAGTAGATCTCGATCATATTTGATCGAACTGATCTTTAAATATTCATATAAAGCCTATCTTTCTGATTAAACGGAAGCTTGATTTCTAAAAGAACTCAAATTTCTCCTTCAAAATTTATTTATAAAATAATTTATTATATATCGGAAAATCATATATATAAAAATATAAAAGTTATACGAATAATACCTGGAGTTGCATTCTTAGCTGCTACCGTATACTGGACCGTCATATTGAAAACTCTTGCGGTTGATTCTGTTGGTTAGTTTGTTGAAGTAGTTTCCGTTGTCATTAGAGTCCCGCCGCCTTTTCCTTTATTCGTGCTCCCTGTATCCCATCCCTTTTTTCACACAGTCCTTCACCTTATGCTCTGTTGATCAACATCTAAAACACCCTCTGTTCATCCTTGGATTGGGATAGTTAGGAGAGATATGTCCCTCCTGTCCACACTTGTAGCACACAAACTTACCCTTAAGACACTCCCCTAAGTGATTCTTTCCACAATTCCCACATTGTGCAACCTGTTTCTTTCCACCTCCTGGCTTACTTCTAGTATTCCCGAAATTATCTCCTTTTCTTTTCCCAGTCTTACTGCCACTATTTTCTTCTCCGGCTCTAGCTTGATTTGCTTCCCACCAAAAATTTATCTCCCCTTTCATCGTATAGGTGACAAAAGCTGTCTTTTTCCTATCCAGTTATTCTAGTTATCACAAACATCTCTCTGAGGTCGATTGATCCTCTAAATCCAGGTATTCGATTGCTTTGAAGACTTTGACGTTTGCTGATCGATTACTTGGTTGATTTCCCACGGCTGGTAATCCCTTCTGCATAGCTTGAGCATTCATATTCACCAAATTTTGTGTCGGGTCTAGTTATCCTTCAGCTTTGTTAGGTTCTTCTGCCTTTTGGTTTCATTTTCGTCTTGGTGGCATTATCTGATTAAATAAAATCATGTTCATCTAACTAATTCATCTTACTTTTCATAGCATAGCATATATTGCTTTAAACATCTGATATCCCCTTTGTGACATAAAAGTCGGGAATCGTTGCCACAACTTATACAAAAGTTGAGAATACTACTTTACACAGACATACTTATCGTATACTCATCATAGAATCATATATATTCAAATAACACTAACACTACTCTTTTCATACACCTTCACTAAGGATCAATTACTTAGCATTCTATATATTTCTATTATCCTCAATAATCCATTCTCAAATAACTATACCTAGTTCGTCAAACCTTCCACACATTATGAATTTAGGAACTCACCACAATATATGAGTTCAAGAACTCGAGCTTGATCTTTTATCCTGTAACTATACTCTACATATCAGTCATACTATCATTTCTGGGTCTGGTACTACACTTTCCTGTATAATCACCTCATTGAGGTAGCTTTCAATGTGAGCTTCTATTTTAGCTATTGGCTTTGATATTGGTTCGGTTATGGAGGTTGACTCATTCTTTACGACCTGAAGGTATGCTAATCCTTATCTCACATAACATCTACACACTAACTATCTTGATTAACATATAGTATATACACACAGCAATTAGTAGTTTTATAAGAGTTATCTTTTATTTTGTTTAACGATGAATTTATTCAGTTCATCTCCTTTTAAACTCTAAATGAGTTATTTATATTTTCAACGTTACCCTCTGTTCTAGGGTTATAGCCTAAGGTCAATCCCACCTAAGGTTTCTAACCCTAAAGCTTTGATACCAACCTGTGACACTCATGGTACTTCCAACCATAGCACCTCACAGTGATACCTATCAACTTGCTACCGACTCGCTCGGCATCCCCTACGGAAAGTCTGGCTTCGGTGCCTTCTCTTAAAGGGATGTCACCAGCAAAAGGCTCGGGGCTCTTCGCAAATTCATGCTTATAGCTTTGATACCAACCTGTGACGCCCCCAAATCCGGGTACTTAAAACTCGAACTCGGTGTTTCACGATACCATTTCTATAAGCTGAATAATACTAATAATAATAACAATAATATAAAGTTCAAACTTAATTTACATATGCATCAAAGTTTACTCCCAGGTACGAGACCTTTAAACATTCATTACATCATAGATAATAAGTATCTTTGTCTTAATAAACTATAACTATTACACAACATAATATAAATCTCTTTCAAGCGACTTTCCTTTCCCTTGTTCTTTTTCGAACCTACGGTTGATCATACTTAACTGAAAACATTTAAATTTAAAGCAAGAATGAGCATTGGATTTCCCAGCAAGTAATAACAACAATATATATTTGCTGAAAAAATTAAATGTTTTCTTTGAAAGACACTTCTACAACTAATCAACAGTTGTGAAGTAAGCTGAACCAATAATAACAACATATCACTTCTATATGTAATCTTTGAAACTACGTATAGACTATAACTGGAGATTAGTCGACAGACTATGAACATTGTTTTTCATTTTCGCTAGGGTTTAGCAGAACTTCATCTGCAAACCGTCATAACTTATGGACACGAGGGTGATCTGCCCAATGTGCCCTGTATTGATCAATACTATATACAAGAACGATATTATCGTTCACTCTATCCACCTTAGGTGCACAAAAGTTTTCCCATATTCGGGATGTTTATACTTAGTCGGGAATCCAAACCAAAACAATTTGGTTGGATATAATAACGTTCTATCTTGTTCAACAATATCTTTATGTCTAGCTGAATCAAATAGCTTAGACGGCTTTTAAATCAACGTATACATACTTGAAATCAATAAGTATGTATCAACATATGATTAAATACAATGGTTATCCAAGTGGGGACACTTGTCTAACCCTATATCTGAATTAATCTAGCAGAATAAATATCCTAATTATACAATAATACAATGATCGGATAATGTAAGAACTTGTATGAATACAAAGATTGGATACATAATCAATAATAATAGAGTTAATAATCAGCACAATAATAATAATATAATTAAAAACTTTCTTACTCATGTCCATTGCATAAAGTAAATGCAAAAGTAGGATACTTGCACAATGTAAATAATAGATCGAGATACTTGCTCAATAATAATTGGAGTAAGTTTAGGAAACTTGCATAACATGATATACTGTTTTGCACGAAATAAAAGTAGTGCATAAGGTTTAGATACTTGCTTGAGCTGCTACTTACAATAACGCAACTTAGATTAATCTTTTATCAAATGACCTATCGATAAATAAGATCATTCGCTCAATTAGAATAATATATCGTAACATATAGTAATTGCTAATTGCAAATTGACACATAACCTAATCACATTATCACATATGTTTAACAATCATTGGATCATAAACAGACACATATCTAGTCAATTTATCTAAGTCCAGATCAATTTCTGAAATATTTCAGTGTATCGACGACTTTATCGGGTAAATATCGAGTCTAAGACTCTATCGTGTAGTTCAATAGTCGTTTAGATATTTTAAATATCAGACATATTATTGGTGAGCAAGTAGGCTAGTTTGACCTTCCACTGTGTTCAATATATTGGTGATTTAAGGGATCTACACGGATGTATTCATAGTACCCATAACAAGCTATAACTTAGTTACAATAACAGAATGAAAACAACAACACACTGGCAGATCTAGTCGCTTGAAAACGTTGTCGAGTTCCTCTGCAGGCACGATCTGGTTTTCAGATTTGTAAAAGTCATGCTTTCGATCAACTAGGTTTGACCAGCTATAACTTTTAACATGTTCATGATCTGGGCTAGCTTCCAGTTTCAGATCAAAGATCTCATAGCATACTATAACTCCAAAACATAAAACACATCAAATAATAAACAGAGAGAGATCTACAACCTCTGACTTTTGGTTGTCAGACACAAAAATAAAGTTTTCCAGATTTTTAAAAAACATCAAATCCGAGCCTCTAGATGTTATGGATCTAACATCTAGCAACCCAGATTATCTATGTACACCATAAACAACATGTTTTAACATTAAATCATAACATCTAACATGGCCTTCAAGATCAGATTTCTTCTAGGGTTCTTACCTCTTTGTGAACAAATTCTTGATTCTATGCTTTTGATTTGATGTTGGTGTTCGTGGGGCTTGATTGGGGACTAATATTAGTAATGAGATTCGGAGGTTTGAGCTTGAGAGAGTTTGGTTGGGTGTTAGTGATCAATTGTGGGAAAATAATGCACTTTCTCTCTCTTCAATTATCTTATTTATTGATGCAAATGAATTTGGCTGGTAGAGTTGACTGACTTGTAAGGATTCTGGCACATGTGAATATCTAGAGTGAGGATTTGCCAAGATCTTGCTAGATTTGTTAACAATAATGCAATAATGGGACAAAAAGGGCATTTTTGTAATTTCATTTTAATCTCAAGGGTATTCTTGTCCAAGGTGCTTGAATCTAGGGTTTAATCACTAGATTTTATATTTTAAAGTTTCCCAAATAATTACTAGGGTTTGAAAGATTAAAATTAAAGTGTAATAAAATTTTAGATTAAAACATACTAATTAAATTAGGGTTTTTAATAAAATTAGGGTTTAAATAATTATGGTTCCTTAATTATAATTAGGGTTCTTAAATTAACAATTAGGGTTTCCTAATTATCATTATAATTCACAAAAATAATAATTAGGGTTTCTAAAATTTGCAATTAGGGTTTTTAAATAAATAATTAGGGTTTCTCCTAATTACAGAAATTATATTATACACAGTAAAATTCATATAACACCATTACTACACAGCCTCGAACTCATAACCGAGTTTAACAATTAGGGTTTAATAACACGATATGAGGATCATGCCCTAATTTACCACAATTGAATAACCAATATCGGTCTCCACATTTACAATGCATATTTATATAAAGAAAAATTAAAATATAATTAATATTATATTATTATTCTCATCCATTGATCAATACCCTAATTTAGGGTTTGGATTCCATATCTGGTTTATCTTTAATTAAGTTAAAATAATTAACTTAAATATTCCTAAAAAATCATATAATAAAATATTTATTATTATAATTCTAATAATCATTTCATATATTATTTAAATAATATAAAATCATGTTTTCATGGAAAATAATTAATATAAATATTTACGCTTACAAAAATTAATTACTATAGGAATATACTTTATTATGATCAATAATTCTAAAATAAAATTGTTTGAAATTATTCATGAAATAAATAATTTTATTTATCACATATATACATACACATTACTTGACACATATTCTCATCTTTAAAAAAAAAAAAAATTAATATGCAAAATTTCTTATTTATTTATATAAAAATATCGGGTTATTACATTACACGGTTCTCAGAATTTCAAACCCTAGCTCCGAACGACATCGGATGAATAGTATTTTTACGCAAACAATCTCAGAAAACCTTCGTTCTCGTCTTGATCATTCACAACAATTAATTCTAGCACAAAGTCAGAATACTAACCACATCCACACATTCTAGGTCATAGAACGACCTTCGAACATCGTACTCACATAATAACTCAATTAAATTCATTTAATCCAAATAATCAAATAAAAATTTAATTCATTGAAAATTTGAAATTCTCGGGCGTTACATTCTTCCCTCCTTATAAGGATTTTGTCCCCAGAATCTCGCTATTCTTACATAAACAAATGAGGAAACTTTTCTTTTATTTTATTTTCGAGCTCCCACGTTGCTTCTTCAGCATCGTGGTTACTCCAAATTACCTTTATGGAAGGTATTACTTTATTCCTCAAGACTTGTTCCTTCCTATCAATAATCTGAATCGGAAGTTCTTCATACGTTAAGTCTTTTTCTACTTGAATAGACTCATACTCTATTACATGCTTATAGTCCGGTTTATAAGGATGCAACACAGACACGTGAAACACATTGTGTATTCTTTCCATTTCTGGAGGTAAGGCTACTTCATAAGCTACCTCTCATATTCTTCTTAAAATCTCAAAAGGTCCTACAAACCTCAGACTTAACTTCCCTTTTTGTCCAAAATGTATCTTCCCTTTCCAAGGCGATACTTTTAGAAAGACATAAGACCCTACCTCAAACTCCCTCTTCTCTCGATGAGGATCTGCATACTTTTGTTGTCTATCTTGAGTCGCTAATAATCGATCTCTTATCAGCTTTACCATGTCTGCCGTTTGTTGTACCATCTCAGGTCCTAATATTCGACGTTCACCTACTTCATCTCAACAAAGTGGTGTCCTACACTTCCGTCTATACAACGCTTCGTAAGGCGGCATGCCTATACTAGCGTGAAAACTATTGTTGTAAGCGAATTCTACCAACGGTAGATGTTCGTCCCAACTCCCCTTGAAATCCATAACGCAAGATCTTAACATATCTTCTAGCGTTTGAATTGTCCGTTCACTTTGACCATCCATCTGTGGATGATACGCCGTACTCAATCTCAACTGTGTTCCCATTTGCTCTTGCAAACTCCTCCAAAAGTTCGACGTGAATCGTGGATCACGATCGGACACAATCGAAATAGGTACTCCATGTCTAGAAATGATTTCTTTGACATAAAGCTTAGCTAACTGCTCTAAATTATACCTAACTCCTATTGGTAGAAAATGAGCAGATTTAGTTAACCGATCCACTATTACCCAAATAGCATCATATCTTTTTCTTGTCGTTTGAAGTCCCATCACAAAGTCCATGGTGATATGCTGCCATTTCCACTCTGGAATCTCCAGTGGTTGTATCAGTCCACTCGGTCTTTGGTGTTCAGCCTTAACTTCTTGACAAGTTAAGCCCTTACTAACATATTCTGCAATCTCCCTCTTCATGTTCGGCCACCAAAAGTTCTGACGAAGGTCTTGATATATCTTAGTACTACCAGGATGTATCGAGTACCTCGAACTGTGGGCCTCACACATAATCTCTTCCTTCAACTCGGAATTATTTGGAACCCAAATTCTTCCCTCAAAACGAAGTAAACCTTCTTTATCAAGGTTATACTTAGTCTTCACGTCATCCTTCATTATCTTCTTCATCCGCTCGCATTCTTCAAAGACTCAATCTGTATTTCCTTAACCTGCTTCCACTATCGTTGGCCGAGTTTCTATTGCAAATAACATCTCCCTCGTTTCCCTTGGTAACTTAACTTCTAATTCCATCCTCGCCATCTCTGTTATTAACTCATTCTGAGTCGTTAACATTGACAATTTCTCTCTACCCTTCCGACTCAACGCGTCTGCTACTACATTTGCCTTCCCCGGATTATATAAGATATCACAATCATAATCTTTTATTAATTCTAACCACCTTCTCTGCCTCATGTTCAACTCCTTCTGTGTGAAGATATATTTCAGGCTTTTATGGTCCGTGTATATCTCACACTTCTCCCCGTATAAATAATGTCTCCATATTTTTAAAGCAAACATCACAGCTGCCAGTTCTAGGTCATGAGTAGGATAGACCTTCTCATAATCCTTTAACTGACGTGACGTATACGCAATGACCTTGTCATGCTGTATAAGCACGTAACCTAGTCCACTATGCGAAGCATCGCTATAAACTATAAAATTCCCCGTATCATCTGGTAAGGATAATATAGGTGCCTCACTCAACCTCCTTTTTAGTTTTCGGAAACTATGCTCACACTTTTCTGTCCACTCATACTTCACCGACTTCCTTGTCAGATTTGTCAGCGGAGTAGCTAATTTAGAAAAGTCCTGAATGAACCTTCTATAGTATCTCGCCAACCCCAGAAAACTCCTAACCTCGGTTGGCGTTTTTGGTTGCTCCCACTCATTCACTGCTTCTACCTTCGCTGGATCTACAGATATGCCATCTTTGTCTATAACATGTCCTAGAAACTGTACTTTTTTAAGCCAAAATTCACACTTAGTGAATTTCTCATACAACTTCTCCCTTCGTAGGGTTTCCAACACTATTCTTAGATGTTCAGCATGATCTTCTGGCGTCTTAGAATAGACTAGAATATCATCAATGAACACTACGACGAACTGGTCCAAATACTGTTTGAACACTCTGTTCATCATATCCATGAATGCGGCTGACGCATTTGTCAACCCAAACAACATAACCAAAAACTTGTAATGCCCATAACGAGTTCTGAACGCCGTCTTAGGTATATCTTCGTTCCTCACCTTCAGTTGATGATACCCCGTGCGCAAATTTATCTTAGAAAAATACTTTGCCCCTTTCAACTGATCAAATAGATCATCGATCCTGGGCAACAGGTAATTATTCTTAATCGTTAACTTGTTCAACTCCCGATAGTCGATACAAAGTCGTAACGATCCGTCCTTTTTCTTTACAAACAACATCGGTGCTCCCCACGGTGACACACTTGGTTGAATGTACTTTCTATCTAATAGTTCCTGTAACTGAACCATTAATTCCTTCATCTCAACTGGCGCCATCCTATATAGTGCCTTTGAAACTATTGCCGTTCCCGGCAACAAATCAATTACAAATTCTACATCCCTATCTGGAGGAATACCAAGTAGCTCCTCCAGAAATACATCCACAAATTCTTGAACCACCGCTATCTATTCCAATGATGTTCCCACTCTCTGGGTATCCACCACGTGACACAGATAACCCTTACACCCCTTCTTCAGCATCTTCCTAGCTTGTGTCATGGTTAGACAACAAGGACGTCCCGGTGATTTATTTCCATAAAACACCACCTCAGGTTTCTTAGAAAGCCTTTGGTTTACACTCTTTCTACGACAATCTATTATTACTTTATGGTTAATTAACCAATCCATACCGAGAATCACATCGAATTCCCTTAACCTTATCGGTAAAAGATCTACCAATAATCTGTTACCCTTTATATCTATGAAACAATTCCTATGAATATGTTTAATGGGGACTATCTCCTCGTTTGCTACCTTAACGTCTAAAGGTATTTCTAAATTTTTCAGGATTTAATCCCAATCGTTGAGCAAATCCACATGCTATAAAAGAACAAGTAGCACCCGAGTTAAATAACACGTAAGCATTTATTTTGTTGACTGGAATGATACCTACTACTACATCCGTTGATGCAACCGTATCTTGGACAGTCATATTAAACGTTCAGGCTGAGGGTCTACCCATTGATGGTGTTGGTCCAGTAATGACCAAAGTACCACTACCAGAACCCTTGTTACCCTCCGCCCATTTCTTCGGGCAATTTCTTGCCATGTGGTCTACCGACCCACAAACAAAACATCCTCGGCTTTTCTTAGGATTAGGATAGTTGGGAGATATATGACCCTCCTACCCACAGTTATAATAACCAGTCTTCCCTTTCAGGCAGACTCCTATATAAGTCTTACCGCATGTCTTACATGCCTCCATCCTACGTTTAGGATCCCCTTATTTTGCCCCAGTATTCCCAGGGTTAAAATTCTTCCTCTTAGGCATATTGCCACTTCCACTGGCAATCTGTGCCTTATTTCCTCCCTCTCCCTTACTCTTATTCTTCCTATCCTTGTGGTATTGGGTCAACGCCTCGCTACCACCTTCTGCTATTATCGCCTTTTCCAGAATGGTCCCATAGGAAGCACTCTGAAAAATTGATATCCTACTATAGAGCCAGGGTTTTAGTCCCTGCTCAAATGTACGAGCCTTCCTCTCCTCCGTGTCCACTTGGTGTGGAGCAAACCTTGCCAATTAATTGAATTTGGCCGCGTATTGGGGAACAGTCATGTCCCCCTGCTTAAGTTCTAAGAACTTAATCTTCATTCTCCCTTGCATGCTAGTAGGGAAATAGTTCTCGAAGAATACCTTCTTAAACTGCTCCCATGTAATGCGACTTCTGCTCAATTTCACCCCGTGAGCCTCCCACCAGTAGTTGGCTTCCCCCTTCATCATATAGGTCACAAAAGAGGTCTTTTGTGCCTCAGCTACGTTTGTAATAACAAACACCTTCTCTATTTCCTTGACCCATGTCTGGGCCTCCATTGGGTCCGTTGTTCCCTTAAATTCGGGTGGACCTACACTTTTAAATTCCTTAAAAGTAGACGTTTGGTCTACTCTAGGTCCTGCGGGTGCTCTAACCCCGGCTTGGTTAAATGCAGCCGTTAATAAATTAACGAACTCCTGCATTGGGTTATTAGGGCCCCCCTCATTATCATTATGCGATTCCGCCTCTTGGTTACGTTGTCTTCTTCTTGGCAGCATTTTTGATTAAATAAATAAAGTTCCGTTATTACTTAGTTACTTACTTCGTTATTAGTCGTCAAACAATTGGACAATAACTCATACACAACAAAGCACATTTAAAATAAAAACTTCCTTATATTAAAATGCTTCTTCATAGTTCAAAACTATTTACAAGTTGCTTTACATAGCCCAAAAGCTATTACATATACATCCAGCGATTGACTTTTACAAAAATTGGGATTTACAAAAAGACTACCCTTTAATTATACAAAAGAGGGTTTTACGTCACTACACAAAAGTATTTATCATACTACTCCTAGTATTGCTTAACAGCATTCTCATGCTTCTGGTTTGCCAAAATTGACACAATATCTCGACTTATAGTATGTCTAGTATGTCCCGACTCAATAAAATAACAAACTATCTTAAGCTTGAAATCCTCGTGCGCACTGTCATTTATATAAGACTATCTTCTGGTCTTTTTCAACCAGTTTCTTGCGAAGTTCTATGACATCGTTCTTATAGTCCTGGGCCTTGTCAGTCATGAGCACTTTCTCATCATGCTCTATCTCATAGTCTGACTCTGCAGACTCTTTCGCTTCATATAGAGATCATGATCTCTTCCTTCAGTCTTTGCACACATATTGTGCAATTGCACGTTACGGTCAAGCACTGAGAGGTACATTACCCTCATAGTCTCGGTAGGTGTAGACTCTAGGGCAGGCATCACCGTATTAATCGATGTTACCTCCATGTCATCCTCCACATCAATCATCATATTCAAATATGATGCTATCCCCATGGTCTCCTCCGAATAATCCTCCTCCGAGTAATATTCCTCGGGCTCTGACTCCTCTAGAATCACTACAGGTATGTCTGCTATAGGCACATGTACTGTCTCGACTCGGTTCACGGATTCCTCGCTGATCACATGTATATCCCTATACATCAAGCTATCAACCGACATCTACAATAACACATAACAAATTGATTAGTACATAATACACAATAATATAAGCACAAATCACATTTAATCCATTTAGGGTTATTTTCCATCTTTTAAATCTTTTGGTACTGAGTTTCCTCAATACCTTATTAACTCATTTGACTCGAGTTAGCTTTCTTCAGACTCTTCCTTTCCTACGAGGTTATTAGCCTAAGGTTCTTTCCCCCTTAAGTTTTATAACCTAATGCTTTGATACCAACCTGTGACGCCCCCAAATCCAGGTATCTTCCAACCCGACAGATGGTAATCCACGATACTACAATCCATACAATCATTCCATTGAGATAACAATAAAATGAGTGCAATTACTATCTTTGTATTACATTTGTAATAAATCCTTTCCCAGGTTCATAACCGAATACATTCGTTGTTCTTCATAACTATATTACATACAAATATACTAGTCTATTACAGGATGATTAATTGTCCATCTTAGCTTTGCCTTTATCTCTCATAGAACTCTTATTTCGTTCGGTGTTAACTGCAAACATATGGTTCAAGCAAGAATGAGCATAACTAGCTCAGCAAGTCTTAACAACGAAACATATGAATATCACATCAATAAGTACATGCTTTATATCAATATCAGAATAATTATCTATGAAGCATTCTGAATCATTTGACTAATACTTCTACTACAATAATTCCAAAGCATATATACTAGCTTAGGAATTATGAACTGGTCGATAGACCATGAACATACTCTTTTCATTTTTATACTTGAAAAGGACATCCGGCACTAAGGCCATCCACCCGTCTTTACTTACGAGCACTTCTAGGTGATCAACCTATTGCACTCTATGTTGATCAACACTCTTACGTTAAACGTATTTACGTTTAACATTTGGCAACCTCACGTGCCCATCGAATAATCGATGAAAATACTTTTGTTTGTTTATAGACAAACTTACCTTCTCATCCGTACCAAACACTTGGCATATGATAGCGTTAACAGTTCTATATCAACAAACTTGTAAACAAATCAATCAACTTTCCAATACTTGTCTAGCCAGAATAAAACAGGCATCAACTCTTTCCTTTTTACCATTCATGCATTGTATAACATGCATCACGTAACAAACTTGGCTAACACGAAGGTCAGACAAGAGTTAAGAAAGACTTGCCTTTAAGCGTCTTCGAACTTACAATTCAACTATTCTCGGTCTTTACAGGATCTACATGATACATTCAAATAGCACACTGTAATTAGTTATCACATAAACTATCTTTACGGTTCTAACCAACTTCTTTCTCTTCTATATCGTACTTATTTTAACTTCGTTATTAAAGTCGATTCGACTTTCTATACTTCGTTACATTTCATTAACATTCTTACGTCCTTAGCCGACATTCGATCATTAATGGTTATTTACCAAGGTTGAACGGCATTCATGGCTCACTCATTATGTCTTTGCGTTCTTTGTTTAATTACTATTAAACCTTACTAGATGTTCTTACATTAACACCTTACAAGTGAGTTAAGGTAAGTCTTATAATGTACATTAAGTACTTTCAATATCTTACATTAAGTCTTCATTTAAAATGGAACAAACACTAACTTGGTCAACCTTTTTCTACTAACGGCACTGCGGCGTGACATCCTGTGCATTCTAGTGGCGCTGCAACGTCACTCTCCGTGAGGTTTTACTCGACTTGGCCATGTGCATGAGTCCATATGTAAAACTCTCGTGACTGCGCATGAGTCTCCATACCTTTTATTTTCTCCGGCCATAATCGGCGCTTACTGGCGTGACAGATAACACGGGGTTTGGCGTGCATGCAACCAACACAATACACCAGATTAACCAAAATAGTTTGGTTTCTTAACGAAACTCCCGGCTTCCTAATTTGTTCATTTTACATCCGAATTGACCCATTCGAATTCCTACAAGTCAGGAATTACATCCTTTACGTGTTCATATAAGAATTTCATATTTCTAAATTCATTAACTCGGAATTCACCTTTAAGTTCATTTTTTGAGCGTTCGTTTAACGTTTTCGTCTGTTCAATACTCGTTTTCTTCGTTATAAGTCGGAATGCGATGATTCTTTCGCCAACGACTCTTAATTACCTTATCTCATGTGTTGACATTGGAAACCAACGTTTTCAAGTCACACGACAACTTTTGACGTTTAATCCGGACTTTATACGTTTTCGACGTTTAACGTCTATTTCCGTACAATTCGCCATAACTTCATTACTAATGTTCTCTAAGCCAAATCATATGGAATACTCCATGGACTTCATATCCACATTCTAACCAACTCAAGATGCACATACCTTAGCTACAACAATTTCCAAAACGTTCAATTATAACTAAGTTTACGTTCAAGACTTTCTACGTTTTCCACTTACGTAAACACTTACGATTTCTATTTGGTCATTACTTATAGAGATTGAATCTATGGTAAGTCACTCTCATTCCACCCTACAAGCCATACCCCACCCATTTATGATTCTCCATGATAAAAGAAAACCAAAAGAGATGGAATTAGAATTGAAGAGTATTACCTTAAGAACTCTTAGTGTTCTTGTTGAACTTCTAATGAAAAAGCTTCAAGGTAGAAGAATAGTTTAAGTCTAGCTCTTTTTCTCTCTCAAATATGTTGGGAAAGCTTTTTAAAACAACAAAAATCCAGCCTAAGCCTTGTATATATAGAAAACCAAATGAGGGCAAAAATGTCCAATTTTCCACCTCCTTACTTAATTAACACTTTGTAACCAAGTAAAATACTTGGTGACCAAGTGATTCACTTGCCTTGCACACCAAGTGGCCGGCCCACCTTGCCCATGGGTCATCCCCATGGGTTTTACCCATCTCTTGACCCGCCGGTTCGACCCACGGTTTAATTCTTTGGATTGGGCTTGACATTAATAAACACTGGGCTTTAACCAATCTAATATTGGGCCTTGACTTGGGCTTGCATACTTAATTCATTGGGCTTGTTATTAATCCAAGTCCAATTGGATTGGATAAAATCCTTAGCTCATACTCTAATAATACAACTCGTATTCTACGTGTATTATTCACGTATTCTCTTCGTATAATTTTCATTTAATAATCATATTATACGTCGTACTATTCTTCATATCATACTTGTATACATACTAGTATAATACTCATATTCCATACGTATAATAATCGAAACGACTATACGCATTCTATTTCCCTTTCGGAAACCTCTTTCGCAAACCCTTAGGTTTCTAATTTGGATTATTTGGAGTTGTGCATTTAAGAATCGAAAAACATATAATTAAATAAAATAAGACTTGATAGTAATTCCATGTCTTATATTTAATTGGGACATTGTATGGTGAAAGAATTGAATTGTACGGTAAGTATTTACTCAAAGGTTCTTTTATGATTAATGTTGAAATCTATATTATCTGAAAAGTCGTTAATCGCTAGGGAGGCTTATCCTTATTATAGAATAAATATTATTTATTTAAATAAATTAATAGTTTAATTTATTTATTTAAATAAGATTAGAGTTGTTCTAATTGATTTATTCATAACCGGTTTAATATGGAGAACCTAAAGGGTCACACCATAAAAGGAAGAATAATTATTTAAGAAGTTAATGGCATAATCGTAATAATAAGTTAAGTATATTTAATGTAATCTATGGTGATAGAATAAATTAAATAGCTTAATATTTATTATTTAATATTTTGGAAATATTACATATAAATTAATAAGAGGAGTCTTATTATTATTATTACTATTATTATTATTTAATTCCTAAAGGAGTTTGGGAATTAATTAATTAAAGTACTCTCATATATTCCTAATAAGATTAGGAGCATAATTAATTAAAGGAGTTTAATTAATTAAAATAAAACCCAATTCCTTAATTGTTAAGGAGGGTTGCCCACATCTATAAATAAGAGGAGTCTTATTATGGGTGAGGGTGTTTGATACTTTCACAACACATGTGAATACGTAATTCTAATAGTTGGGAGAGTACACCCTTTTCTATGAGAGATATAAAAACTAGGGTTTTGTCAAATATCCATCTTCTTGAATCTTTCTTCTTCCTTGGTGGATCACCTCTAGAGGCCAATCACTTGGGTGGCTAACATTGATCAAAGAAAGGAACCAAACCCGGTGGATTCAAGTTGAACGCGAAAGGATTTGGAGGTGAACTTGTACCTGAGGAAGCTCAAATCTTCAAGAGTATGATTCTTGTTCTTTATCTTTTCATTTATTAATAATTGTGCATAAAGGATGATCTGAGTATATGGTTTGTAAAATTTTAAAAACTATATTTTATCACGTTTCCACTTATTTTATGCAGTTTGATTGCGTTCATGAATATTACAAACCTAACAATTTCCAAGGTTGGAAAATGATTTCTCGGGGTTATCTCTAGGGTTAAAACTGATGTTGTGGTCCTCCAGGGTTATCTCTGGAGTGTGAAAAAGATACTTTTGTCCTCCTGCATAGTTAGTATAAGGAAAACAAAATTTCGAGTGTCTACACAACATCATAGATTTAACAATTAACTATAAAAATTCATATACAGGAAGTTAAAAAATTGATTTCATAGAGAACTTTTAAGAACATAATTTAAAATTTGAGATTAAGGGATTACCCTTAATTACTCTGGTATGATTAGGCAAGATGATGGAATGCTCTTCTTAATTCCCAATTTTCCTTCCTAAATCATAAATTCTCTCACAGTTTCTCTCTAATCTCTGACTTTGTTCTCCAGCCTTAGTAAAAAAAGAAAAGAATGCGTATAATAATACAACCGGTGAATCATGGGTAGCAGTTAAGTGCATCGGGGCCTTAACTGCTCCCATGTTCCTTAGGCCATCTTTTTCTTGTACATAAAAGGCTCATTTCCATTATTTTAATTAATTCATTTATTATATAGTTTTTTCGTCACACTTTAATTAACCAAATAATGTTATTTAAATTTAATTAAATAAAAGGTAATATTACCCATTAAATCACATCATCACATAATTAAAATTCTCGGTTATTAAATATAACACATAATTTATTTTCTCAATAAATCTCTAATTAGTTATTTAATTAATTAGAACAACACTAAAATTATGTAACAACTCATTTATTTAATAATCTCAATTAAATTCACACTTTGAATTATAACATTATTCCTCATTAATTTAATTAATGTAACACATTTAATTAAACTAATCTACCACAATTCTATCAAATATTTATATAACTCAATAAATAAATCAACAAAATATCTATTTAATTCAATAAATATTTAAAATTAATTTCAAAAGTCTCGTTCGTCACATTTTTCCCCTTTTAAAAGGATTTTTCCCCAGAATCACAATTCACTTAATTCGTCCTGTTACATTTTCCCCCTCTTACAAAGATTCTATCCCCAGAATCGCTACATATAGATTAAAAAAATAAATGAGGATAATTTTTCATCATTTGTTCTTTAAGTTCCCACATAGCTTCTTCAGTGTTCTGGTTCCTCTAGACTACCTTAACAAAATGTATTACTTTATTTCTGAGTACTTGTTCGTTCCTGTCGATTGTATGAACATGAACTTCTTCATAAGATAAATCTTGCTCAAATTGTAGGGGTTCATATTCGATAACGTGTTTGTAATCGGGCTTATATGGTCGTAAGACAGAAACATGGAAAACATTATGGACATGTTCTAAGGCCAAAAGTAAGGCTATCTTATACACGACTTCACCAATTCTCCTCAAAACTTCAAAGGGTCCAATGAACCTCGAGCTCAATTTTCCCTTCTTACCAAATCAGATGTTTCCCTTCCAAGGAGACACTTTCTAGAAAACGTAGCTACCAGATTCAAATTCTCGATTCTATCGGTGTTGATTAGAATATTTCTTATGTCTATCTTGAACAACTATTAATCTTGTCCTGATCACCTTAACAATCTCAGTGATCTGTTGCACCAATTCTGATTCTAGTAGTTGACGTTCACCAACTTCATCCCAACATAATGGAGTTAAGCACTTTCTACCGTACAACGCTTCATAAGGCGGCATGCCAATACTTGCATGGTAACTGTTATTGTAAGTAAATTCCACCAGCGGTATGTGATCATCCCAATTTCCTTTGAAGTCCATGATACAAGCTCTTAGCATATCCTCTAATGTCTGTATTATCCTCTAACTCTGGCAATCTATTTGAGGATGGTATGCCGTACTCATTCTCAATTGTGTTCCCATGCATTCCGGTAGTCGTTTCCAGAAGTTCGATGTGAAACATAGATCTCGATCCAAGACTATAGACTTTGGAACACCGTGCCTTGAAATAATTTCATTCACATACAATTTTGCCAACTAATCCATGTTAAACTTGATCTTGATCGGTAAGAAATATGCTGACTTCGTCAGGCGGTCTACAATAACCCAAACTGCGTCAAAACCTTTCTGAGTTATTGGAAGCCCTACCACAAAATCCATCGTGATATGTTCCCACTTCCATTCTGGTATGTCTAACAGTTGTAATAACCCACTTGGCCTTTGATGTTCTGCTTTAACTTTCTGACATGTCAAACACTTGGCCACACAATAGGCAATGTCTCTTTTCATATTTGGCCACAAAAAATGCTTTTGGAGATCCTGGTATATCTTTGTACTCCCAGGTGAATTGAATACCGTGAATTATGAGTCTCACTTAAAATTTCCTCCTTTACCTATGATACTTGTGGAACCCAAAATCTTTTCTCAAATCTCAATATCTCTTCGTTGTCGATTTTGAATTTCTCTTCCTCTCCTTTGGATATTCTATTCCTAATTTTCTTACATTCCTCATCTTTGAGTTGGACTTCCTTAACCTTGTCCACCAAAGTTGGACCAGTTTCCATTTGAAACAGTTGTTCGTTTGATTCCTTAGGATATTTTACCTCCTGTTCTAGTTTTGCCATTACCGAAACTTGTGAGAGCCCCGAATCCGGGTCCCAAAATCACCGCGGATCTGGTACACTAATTCTACAACTATTGCAGAAGATATAAACATAAATTGTTTATACAATAAACTTTACACACTATCCCCAAGGTCGAGTAACCTTAACTTATACACAATTTATAACCTAATTGACATACAATGCCATTATCATATATTACTGTTACATTTCTAGCTGCACATAATAATTCTAAGTTGGACTTGTCTTTGACCTTTCCTTGTATCCGACGTATTCATCTTAATCTGCAATGTTAATCTTGCTATAGCAAGGGTGAGCAACAAGTTTTCCAAACAAGTTTAAGTTCAATAAATGAAGGATATATCATGATATGAAGAATTTTGAATAATAGCTAGCTAACATTAAACAATATAATTATGAACTAGTATGGACAATTTTTCATAGCTGAATGAACATTAAACATGAACATATCAATTATATCTGGACCGAATGGTAATGAAGGTGATCAACCTTTCATACTTGATGAATACATGCAATATGCACTGGGTACGATTCAACAATTCATAGACATGGTAATCAGTAATGATTATCCACAAGCATATTTGAATAAACAACTCGCAGTTGAGTTAAGGAAAAAATTGCCTGTTTGGTCGATTACTGTTACACAATTTATTTAGCTTTTCCTGAATACCTAATATAAATAATATCGATCTACAAATTAGAATAATATCATAACAATATTTAAAATAACCTAAACACATTATCACATAATCATATCAGTCTATAAAACACATAAAACCTAACCTCAAGTCAAACTTTTACAGTCTGAGTCGAGTTCGGTACAATTCTGACATCCCGACGGCCTAGTCGGATAATTATCGAGTTTAAGTTCAATTAAACTCTGCCTAAACACTTTAACGATTATCTTAGATAATTATATTATCAATCAAAATAATTTTCCAAGTCTTATAATAATTTTTAAATCATTATTATCATTTATTATGATTTTTCAATCATTAATACCATATTTATCTAATTTAATTACCACAATATTCTATTATCATTAATATTTATTTAATATCAAATATTAATGAAATACATGTCATAATATTATAATTTATTTATAATATATCAAAATATTTTTAATACCTTAAAATCATATTTATATGATTTTTAAACCTTTAAATCCATTATCCGATAATTTCTATTAATATTAAAATATTAATATTTTCATGATAAAATATCAAAAGTTATATTTTATAACTTAAAATATTTTTATAACACTTAAATCATTTTTATATAATTTTTAAATCATTAATTCTATCTTTCCACAATTTATTTAATACATTTATTAAATAAATTAATTACCATTAATAATAATTAATTAATGAAATTTACGACAAAATATTAAAAGTCATTAAAAATAACTTCAAATATTTTCTTATACCATAATATAATTTTTCATGAATTTTCAAGTATTAAAATCATTTTAACTAATTTATTTAATATTAGATTTAAATAAATTAAATACCATTAATATTCCAAAATATTAAATATTAATGAAATATATTCAAAATAATTAAAAACCCATTTTAGGCTTTAAAATAATTTTTAGTAATTTAATATTAATTTTTAATAATTAAAAACAATTTTTTTCTATTTATTAAATAAAATAATTGATTTTACGAAATTAAATGTCACTAAAGGGGGCCTATAGTGACAGAACTGTCGCTATAGGTGTTCTTTATGTTCTTGAGCCAAACCCAGAAACTCATGGTTAGTGTTCAAGGTAAGAGGTTTGACCGGTTCTAGATCCTTGGTTATTAAGTTTTTTGGATTGCTAAAGTTTCAAGATTGTAATATTCATGTAATACTTAATCTTTAATCAAGTTTCAAGGCCATCACATAACATATCTGAGAGATCTAACCTCTCAAAATCGCTGTCAGACATGTTCTTCAATTTTTGGGTTTTCCATAATTGAATAACAGTCGAGGTACCTATTTTGAAGCTTTGCATCTTAGCTTTCTGGGCTCAGTTCGTGTGATTTAAGAGTTTCGCCTTGTAGTAGGGATGTCAGGGAAGAATTATATAACAACAGATCATCATATCATCATCACACAAGAAAGATCAAGGCTGGTCAAAGTATGTCAGAAC
The DNA here is from genome assembly GCA_020205605.1 of Panax ginseng. Lineage (NCBI taxonomy): Eukaryota > Viridiplantae > Streptophyta > Magnoliopsida > Apiales > Araliaceae > Panax > Panax ginseng. Next base: position 63,879,376 of record CM035136.1, read on the forward strand.
GCCTGTTCTTGAGAAATCTGGGTTTTCCAGATATCTTCTCAAGGCAGGTGGTCAACGCTTGTTTGACCCAAAATATCTTTGATCCTGTTATGGATCTGGGTGATCTAAAGGCTTGAAAGTGTAGTTCTCATGTCAGACTACAAGATTAAAGCACTTACATGGACTAAAACACAAACAGTAGCAAGATCGGAGGCTCAAATAAATTTGTCAGACGAAATCTGGGTTTCTGGGTTACCCAGAAACTCAGTTTTCGTGATCGGTCAACGATTTTTGACTACTTATATCTTAAGATCTAGACATGATCTGACACTATTTTCAGTTCCAGATCATAGTCTACATGGCATACTACACATACAACTTCAAACACCATAAATCATTAACATAGAAGAATCTAGAGGCCCTTACATTAGCTTGTCAGACCATATATTCCAACTTTTCCAGATTTTTGAAATCTTTAAATTCGTGCATTTAGATGTTATGGATCTATGTTATTACAACCCAGATCACTCAAAAACATCCTATTACACAACTTTAAACAATAAATAACAACAAATAACATGAAATCATCTGATTTCTAAGATTAGGGTTTTATACCATTTTGAGCCTTGATCTTGAATTTGGGGTTCCTAATTTGTTATGAAAGTAGTAGGGACCTGATTGGGGACTGATTTACTAATATATTTCGCGCGTCTAAAGAGAGAGAGACTTGGTTGGGTGATTATGAACAAATGAGGTATGAATGTACACTTTTCTCTCTCTTGATCTATCTATATGATGAATGTAATGAAGTGATTGAGATATAATGGCTGAGTTGTGTTATTCTCAGTCACATGGCTGATCTATTAGGTCACCAACTCCAAAATATGGCAAGATCTACAAGTTATGTCAAATAATGCAATAAGGGAAAATTGGTCTTTTGGCTTGAAATTTTAATGGCACATTTGACATTTGCTACAACCCTTAGGGTTTGGACCCTTATGGTTTAACCTTTAGGGTTTAACCCTAAGGTTTAAATTTTTTTTATTGGATTTCCAATTTAGGCTTTAAAATGGAAAATTATGATTTCTAAGTTATAATTAGGATTTTCTAATTATATTAAGATTTCCTAATCATAATTCAAGTTTGCTAATTAGGATTAATATTTCCTAATTAAAATTTCTAATTTAGCAAATAGGTTCATAATTGTACATTAAGGTTTCTAACAGAACAATTAGGGTTTCAAATTTAACATTAGGGTTTTCTAACTAATTCGTTAAGCTTTACCCTAATTAATCTTATAATCAATACACTTAAGCCTTTTAGTTCCCGAATTAGGGTTTTTGTAATCCAAATTAGGGTTTCAAATTTTCAGAACTAAAATTAAGGTTTCCAGAACCGGTATTAGGGTTTCTTATTAATCGTTATGGTTTTCTAACTGAACGTCGATGTTCATAATATAATATTAGGGTTTGGACACTAATATAATTTATCTGGTCAACCCTTGACCCTTAACCACATTTTGTACACATATATGACCATACACATAGAACATATACACTTATATACTTAATCCTGAATAATTCACCACAAAAATTTTTAAATCCATAAAAATCCTTCAAAAATGCCAAATTCATACACTTATTTTCTGTCTAGGTTTATTATTTAACCTTTATTCAATATTTTAAGATTTTACTAAATATCTAAATTCTCGGGTTGTCACATTCACCCCTTCTTCTAAAAATTTCGTCCCCAAAATTTATCTTACACCTTATACCTTTCACACACAACATTACATGCTACCCATAATATCTCTCACAAGAGTTAAATTATTCAAATCATATTGAGGAGTCATATAGACTACGAACTTTCATTTTCGAAAAGGTTTTATGGAAATTCATCCGCAAACCGTCATACTTACAGACACATATGGTAATTAGCCTGATATGCCCAGTACTGCTGGTTGGAACAATTTTTCCCCGTTCTTTCTATCCCACCCGCCTTAGGCGCACAAATTTTTTTTACCTCAGTCTTTAGCGAAATCCACACCAAAACAATTTGGTTCGGGAAAATTTTCAAAGAACGCTTAGGATTTTCATAAATGTTGGTCTAGCCAAATCAAATAGCTTAGACTCATATCAATAATTCAATTCAATCGAAATATTTAGGTATAGCCAAACCCCGTTGGCAAATTATAATTTTAAAAGTAGTTTGAAAAATGACGTCACGATGCCGTACTGGATTAATATCCCATTTGAGGATGCCGTCATCGAGTGACGTTGTCATAACACATCATACAATAGTGGAACAACGATTATATATCAAATTCAACACTAAGTATTCCTGTATTTACAACTCCATCAACTTTTTTATCAGCTCTGCACCAAGTTACATAGTACATAAGTGATAAATAAAAATATATTTTGATATTTCAAATCATTATCGTCTAGCCGAAATAAGTAGCATAGACTATACTTTAAACTGTTCAAAAACCGTTGCAATTCAGTTTTATCATCTCAATAGGTAACGATGTGTCGGTGGCCCGAAGTCCACTGATACGCAATGGTGACCAGGAGTTGAGAATAAAAATTCCTTTTCAAAAGCACATAGTGCGTAATTAGCTTGATGTCAAAATTTTTGAAGTCTAGCATATCTTGATGTTCTAAATCTCTGATTTATCACTGACGAAGGTTATTGATAATTTAATTATCTTTAGTCATGATATTCTTTACTTTGGGTTAGTTGTGCTCACCCTTTTTCTTCCAAATTACTTTCGGGTAATAAGAGTGTAAATTTGGGGGGGGGGAACCAGGGGAATAGAACGATGGTCTATAGCTGTTGAGATTTCCCCTAAAATAGGATAGAAAATTTTTTTAATTGAGAATTTTAGATAAGTGTGTCGTATTTTATACGTCATCTTAACCGTTGATTTTGGTGAACCGAATAAGGTGAGGTGAACCCAACTTTGGAAGGGTGTTTTGCCACTATCATACAAGATGTCTAATGACAGACGACTTCGTGTTATCATAAGACAGGGTTGTGCACATGCACTTGCTGATTATATATATGAGCACTACCTATATAATCTCGGAGATGGTTGAAATATAATTCTCAATTGGAGATAATTGTTGAGTCAAATATAATTACGCACAACACGCAAGTATACGTGGTCAACAAGTAATATAATAGTAAGTAGAGTATCGTTCCCACAAAGACTGTAATAATAAATTAACCCTCACAATTAACAATTTCTTATTAATCCTAATTTTATTAAACTAATCAATTTCCAGTTTGTAACTAAAAGTATTAAAAATATTAAAATCACTAAACTATCACCAAACCCTAAAAACTAAAATTTTCAAACAAATATTGGAGAATTAGGCTTTCGACTTCACTCTAAGTATCACTCTGATTATTACACCTTTATTCCATTTTAACCCACTATCCCAGTTTATTAATCAAGAACACGTATGTTGAACTAGCTACCTCTCGTTGTACTAATACCGTATTAACTCAAATCCACAAATTAGATAGATTCATGTTAAACACCTTAATCAACTAACTCACTATAACTCTATATGAATTACAATTAAAGAAGGTTTAAGTTTAAGTTCTTTATTCCGATTACATGCGATGTCAAGCATATCTCTACCCTAACATTCATCAAGATTTTGTTCATCCAAAAATTCAAGAACTCATGCTATATTAACTAAGTCTAGGCTCGTATTTCATCTCTCGAGTTCATATAAGTCCACAAAGAATCGTTGATCAGTCAATTCATAAATTCAAGCTCAAATTAATATAGATAAACTGGATAATAGCTTATTAAACTGAAAATCAAAGTTACACAATCATCGTTCCACTTAAAGATCCGTCTTAAGCCTAAAAAGTACTTAATTCATCATAAATGAAATAATAATTGAATAAATTAAAGATATCATCCTTTCAATTAAAAATATAAACTAAAGAAGAAGAATAATGCAGAACACCCTTCACTTTAGCCTTAATCCGCAATCGATATGAACGTTCCTTCAAAATCTTCACTTCAATGCTTGATATGAAATCCTGTCCTTAATCTCTATTAATTGCCTTGCGTTATGATGATCTTGTTGTTTTATGTTCAATATATATCCAACATATGAATTCTGGTCGCAATCCCCTACCGTTAAGAGTCCCAAAGCCATACAATCATCTAAGCCCACACTTTAGCAGTGTTTGAATCAACAAAGGACTGCCCAGACTCTGCACCCCCCCTTTGGTGGGTATAAACTTGAAAACGCTACCCCAAAGAAAGTTAGGCTCTGTCAATGAATTGAAGACCGCATGACCACAAGCGGTATTATTAAGCATAAAGAAGTCCATTTTATGGGTAAAGGCTATTTCTCCTGATGTTCTGTTTAGCCCATTTGTATGCCACAATGTACCATAACTCCACCCTTTTTGATCAAATGCAACACCACCATACCTACATAATAAAATAACATGAAACACGTAAAAAAAACATAAACGCAAGGAATTAACATCGATTAAGCTTGAATTAGGAACCGATTCGCGGGTATAAAACCCACTTATCAAAATCCCTCAAACTTAAAACATGCTAGTACTCGAGCACAAAACAAACTAACATGCTACACAATGCCATGAAATGATACGTAATGTAACTAATCTATATGTTTACGAATCCAATAGTATCATAGAATCAAAATTTTTCCTTCGGCCTTAGAAAAATCAAACAAACACTACAACACTTCATATTAAAACCAATCAATAACTTCTTATCAATCCTCGAATCTTAGACCGTCATCACTGATATAGTGTGTGTGTGATCAACATCTATGCTAACTGATACTGATTCAAATTCAATACATAACTAATCTCTTATCAGGAATTTAACAATGCAAACTCAAAAATTTCAAAAATAGACGAGTTCCAACTAAAATCAACATTCACCAAAATTAGGGGTCCAAATAGGGTATTCATGCTTTCTTTTTCAATCACGGGGGCTCTTTGCTCTTATTTCCCGTCTTTTCTTCTATTTATTTATTTATTTTTTTAGATATGGTTGGAGAGTGTGTTTTACGCTCCATCTCATGCCTGTGTTTATGGGGAGTATTTCTTCTTAACCCACCACAAGACTCAACTAGATATTCTTTTCTTTTTCTTTTTCTGAAGCTTATATACCCCACTTTTTCCCCTAAACTTAGGTTCTTGCTTAATTTTTCGTCTTCACCTCTTGTTCTTGTCATTTTCTTATTTACACTAGCATTATCCTGTAGAAACTATTTATGTATCAATTTAAACTATTCAGTCGACACATATGTTATTAACAACTACCATTTTTATACCAATTTCAAACATGCTCAAGATTCAATTCATAACTCAAAATTACATCATAGTTCTAAAACTGGGTACTGTATTTATCTACTCAATCCCAATCTCTTCATTGGCTAACATAAACATGAACTACGATGACTATTAGACATATGCAAAACAACACAATTTTAACTAATTTTTTTTTATATTTCAAACATAACATAACATAATGCAGAAATAACAAAAATAAACTAAACTATTTATGTACCTAAGCTACTATGCAACTACGTGACACTATGAATGCAAACATGTAAAACTCCTAAAAATAAACATGCAATAACAAATGTGAACCTAACTAATGACATTATGCAAACATAAAATTAACTAAATCCCCCAAACTTGAAAATTACAATGTCCTCATTATATGGATAACGCAATAAAATGTGTGAGAACTTCCCTGTAATCTCCTAAGTCTGGGTTGGTGGTGGTTGATCTTCCTCCTCAGAGTCACTTGGTAGAAACCTTGGCATATGAGATGGCTGCTGGTACGAGAATTGGGCAGTTGGTTTGAAGCTCTAGAGCGTCGCATTCAATGAAGCGAAAGACGTATTCATAGCTTCAAACATGTGGTCTTGCCTCGCTGCGAGTCACCGCATCTCCCGTCATGATTCCTTGTTGTGCTCATCCAATTGCCATTGAAATGCAAGAAATTGAGGGCTAGATATGGCGTCAGATGGTGGTTTCGCCTCTGCTCCTTGCTCTCCCATCGTCGCATCCTCATCATCTGAGGTGTCTTCAGTGTCAGCTTCGTCCTCTGAAGCTGACGGAAATATAAAGCCTAACCCTCTAGAATGTGAATCACCTCCGGCCCACACCGTATACTGCGCAATTAATCTGGAATCTAGTAGTTGAAGCGACATCTGAGTGGGTTCATCATCGGACCATCTAACAACCGCTTGGCAACACAACCCACAAATGAGTGATGGGTGTGGCAAGCCGCCCGAGAAATTTCCTCGTAAGCATCGGCGAATTGAAAAACTAATTATGGCCCCGATGTCGATGATGAAATGTTGCACAATTGCATATAAAAGTAGTGCCTTTTATTTGGTCACGTTCGATGTGTGTATGAACGGAAATAACTAGGCACACAAAAATGTGTACCATATCTTCCTATACTTGCTGAGAGAACTTTGCTGTGAAAAATCGTGCCTCCTTTCCGACCTTTGATCCATGTTGTTACCGGCTTAGTCATTTCTTTGAGAATAGCCTCAAAGTCGGGATCAAAATCACGTAAGTGAGCATACTGGCAGTTTCTTGGCACTCGTAACTAGTAATAAGTGTTGATGGCATCGACACTGAACGAAACCAATCTACCCCTCACAAAAGCATTAAAAGGGGCCTTGTCCTCAGCGTTAGCATAAAATTCTTTGACCACACTTATAATGGCGGCCTCGAGTTCCTTAATAAACTTGTTCCACCTTTTCTAATAAATTTGTTGCATCATTTCACCGTTGACATGATCCGGTGTTAACCCCCGCTCCGGTGTAAGTGTTTTAGTCACCATATAGTCGTAACAGTCGTCGGCGGTGGCACTTTTGAATTTGCGTCGGTCGAAGGTTCATGATGGTGGCGTGGTGCCGGAACTCTCTCCCCGTTGCATCTTTGAAGTCGATTTAGATGCCATTGAATTTAGGAAATCTTCACACAAGTATTATTCCCCCAAACTTCACTCACACAATCTGTCTAACACTTGGTGTGTACACTGATTTCTTCCCCCAAACTTGATGATTTTGTGGCAATTATGGTGATAGAATATGAGGAAATTGAAGATAAGTGATTCACTCTCAAGTGCAATATGAATTCCCTCTTGAAGAACCCTAATTCGTAGCTTTCTGAGTTTGAAGTGAATGTATGTGATGAACTTGGGTTGTGAGGGTGAGAATTTATAGAGATGGTAGGAGTGAGAAAGGTTATGGTGTGAAGTAATGGGTTAGTGGGTAATTGAGTTAATGAAGTGGGGTGATGGAGTTGTAATTTCCAAGACGTGGGTTGAAGATGTGTGGGAGTGGGGTTTGAATTGATGATGATGAAGAAGAAGTAGTGGGCACAAAGGAAGAGTGGGAGTAGCAACTGCCGAAATCAAGCCTGCTCGAATTCTAGGACCCCCGCCTCGGCGGGGGGTAGTATGCCTAAAAGTCCCGCTCTGGCGGGCATGCTCCTTGTAAGTTGACTGGTGAGAACCTCGCCCCGGCAGGGGGGTTTGTACTTGAGGGGGCTCGCCTCGGCGGGGGTGGGTTATGTTAACTGGGTCCTTTGTGCGTATTGATACTTTCTTAATGCTACTCTTTGCTCCTTAATACATCTATTAGCACCTTCATTACCTGCACATTATGCAACATAAGTCTCATTAGATCTAGTACAAATTAATCATGAGAGATTAGATTATCTAGAACAATACAACTAAATAACTACATAATGAAATTACTATTTCCTAATTATTATTCTAAACTATAATCTAAATAGCACGGATAAAAATATGAAAAATAAAAAGATGATTGGGTTGCCTCCCAATTAGCGCTTGATTTTAAGTCGTTCAGCTTGACTACTCCTTGTTTAAGGTACGTCGGATAATGTGATTGAAATGACATCCATGTTAGATTTGCCACCCCAATAATGCTTCAACCGTTGACCTTTGATCTTAAAAGTCTTTAATGGGTTTCTACTATAGAGTTCAACGACGCCATGTGAGAAAACTCTTTTGATGGTGAATGGTCCCGACCATCTTGACTTAAGCTTGCTGGGAACAACCTCAACCGTGAGTTGAACAATAGGACTGATTGCCCCGGCTCGAACATTCTTTGTATGATTTTCTTATCGTGCAATTTCTTGACTTTTTCTTTGTATAACTTAGAGTTCTCGTAAGCTTGAAGTCGGAATTCATTGAGCTCATTTAACTGAAGTAGTCCCTTTTTACCTACAGCTGCTTGATCGAAGTTTAATTTCTGAATCGCCCAGTATGCTTTGTGTTGTAACTCCACAGGCAGGTGACATGCTTTCCCATAGACCAATTGATATGGTGACATACCTATTAGTGTTTTGTACGCAGTTCAGTAGGCCCATAGTGCATCATCCAATCGAAGAGACCAATTGTTTCGATTCGGATTCACTACATTCTCCAAAATTCTCTTCACCTCCCTGTTCGAAACCTCAGCTTGCCCACTTGTTTGGGGATGATATGATGTAGCTACCTTATGGTTGACCCCATACTTTGCCAAGAGAGCAGTAAACAATTTGTTGCAGAAGTGACTACCTTCATCACTTATAATAGCTCTTGGCGTGCAAAATCTCGTAAAGATATTCTTTTGCAGGAATTTGAGAACCACTTTGGCATCATTAGTTGGGAATGCTACGACTTCAACCCATTTTGATACAAGTCAACTACAAGAAAAATATACTTGTGACGCCCCTAAAATTAGGTATACATCACCCATCTTTAGTCGGCAGATACATGGTACAAAATTCAAATACAACTTAATAATACAACTGTCGTGTACAATACGACAAAACATAAACTGTGAGTTTGAATACAAATATTGTCATCTAGACAATATACAAACTCAATGGGGTCCTCATTACATTTATCATCATACTATTTCACAGAATAGTGAGGACTACTAATGAACCATCTAGGACCATCACTCTGTTCCCCGACTAGTCCCTGCTACGTTCTCATTTCCTGAAGAGAACAGTAAAAGAAAGGGTGAGCTCAACTAGCCCATTAAGAAATATTATGACTAAGATAATGCCGAATAATTTATCGTTAGCCTTCAACAGTGTTAAACTGATACAATATAACAAACATCAAGTTTAACTGCAGCGGAACAAACAATCCATTAGAAGAGTCAAGTAGAGAATAAAATATACTATCTTCTATGATTTAAAAGGTTTTTCATCACTTTTATCGCTGAGTGTCAGCTTAATAAATAATCCACATCATCAAATCATCCCTGCACTACAGGCCAAGGATATTCTTTAGTATCACGACCACGAATTATCCATGGACTACGGGCCAAAGATAATCGTGTTTTCATCAACGGTTCTAATCATGCCATAAAACAATTCATCTTTACACCCTTGGCCGAAGAGAATCCATAGCCATAATCATACCAAAAACTATCCATCAATGCACTACGGGCCAATGAGGACTTTTTCCACATCATTTGTAACATTACGGTCATGATTATACCGAATAATCCCTGGTCATAATCTTACCAAGTCCATCTATGCACTACAGGCCATAGATGACTTTCAACATAATATAAACATGAGGATGATGACAATGACATAATAATTCAATAAAACATGTTCAAGAATTAATTTATCCAGGAACCAATAACGTCCAAATTGTCAACATGATACTGCTTTGTGGAGTAAAATTCAAGAATGCTCAGAAGAATATTTCCATGAAAAGATACTGGATGAAGCGCAAATATCAAGGAAATTCCACTAATTTCATGGAGTATATAAGCCAGAACTTTAACCAAAAGAGTATCATAGAATATATGAAACTGCAATGGATTTTCACCCGCCATTCGGTAATCCACGTAGACGACACATTTCTACAATTTAATAAGAAATGAATACGAAGGGTCATTCACCATTCATGTGGCAATCCACATAGACAGGTTATTCCAACAGAATAATAAAGAATGTAATAACATAAGAATTCACCATGCATGCGGTACTTCGCATAGACAGGTTATTCCAACATAATAATAAAGAATGGAATAACAACCCTTACGAGTATTGAAAGAAAATAACTCTCTTCATGAATACGAAAGAATAATACCCCTTACCTTAAAAGAAGACTGGATACTGAAATAGTGAGGTAGCAGACTTCTCTTCTTCTTTCTCTCTATAATTTCTCTCTATAATAATTGCTCTGTAGCTTTAGTGAATTGGTGAGAAATGAAGGAAGAATGACCTTCTATTTATAGGAAAATATAGTTTCGATAATTGCACGTTTTGGGGCTCAAAATATTACAGTATAATACCTTCCTCTTTTTCTTCATTTTTAATATAGTCCTACAAGTATTATCAAACAGGATATTTTGACATAATAATAAAGAACGGAATATTAGAAGAATTTCACCATGTATGCGGTACTTTGCATAAACAGGTTATTCCAACATAAATATAAATAATGGAATAACAGAAAAATTTCACCATGTATGCGGTACTTCGTATAGACAGGTTAACATAAATATAAAGAATAGAATAACAGAAGAATTTCACCAAGTATAGGGTAGCCCGCGTATATAGGTTATTCCAACAGAATAATAAAGAATTGAATAACAGAAGTTCTATTCACGAATAAGAAAGAAATAATACCCCTTACGAGTACAACAAATAATATCCCTTACCTTAGAAAGAAGAGTATTGGATATAGAAGTAGTGAAGTAGCAAAACACTTTTCTTCTTTCTCTCTATAGTTTCTCTCTCTAGAGTTTTAGTGAATTCGTAAGAAATAATGAAGGAATGAGCTTCTATTTATAGAAGAATGGACTGCATAGTAACTAACTCATGAACGGTCCAAATTAATTTACTTTAATCTGACGGTCCATATTTAAAGCAAAATCTTTTAAATAAAATATAATATATTCTATTTATAATGTAATAAAACGAATAACTTTATAAAAGATTTTACTATGCAAACACTATGCAGGCACTATGCATAATAAAATATAATATATTCTAATTATTGTCTAATAAAACAGATAACTTTATAAAAGTATTCTGTTTTATATAAAAAGATTTTACTATACAAAACACTATGCAGACACTTTGCAATACTATGCATAATAGAATATAATATATTCTATTTATAGAATAGCTTTATAAAAGTATTCTGTTTTATGCAAAATACTATGCAGACACTATGCAATACTATGCATAATAGAATATAATATATTCTATTTATAGAATAACTTTATAAAAGTATTACATTTTATTACATTAATAATACCAATAAAACAAAACTGGTGACTTATCACGTAAACATCAATAATCAATACTGGTGCATTGCTACTATGCAACCACACGACATCGTACTTTTACTAATTGAGTAGTTCAACAATTTTAACGGTAAAACTTCCGCCGTTATTCTCATAAAAAATATTTTTGTCGTTTTCTCCATCCGATAATTAATTCCGCTATGGGTCCACCAATGATTGTATGCGTAAATTTATATTCCCAAACAAAAAGAATATTATATAACAACTTGCGTACTTTGAAAATTTTATAAATATTACCCACAGCTATAACATTCTATCAAATCCACACCATAATATTAAAAAAATATTTCAAGAAAATTAAATATTTATTCATAAAATCCGGGGTCTCATAAGACTGAATACTGAATGATGAAGGAAATGGCCCCATAAAATCAATGCCCCAAACGTCAAAAATTTCAACTTCCAAGATCGTTTGTAGTGGAATCTCATTCCTTTTTGATATGTTGCCCACCCTTTGACATTTATCATAAATTTTAACAAACTGGTAGGCGTCCTTAAATAGTGTAGGCCAATAAAACCCAGCTTGGAGTATTTTTGCTGCTGTTCTCTCACTACCATAATGTCCCCCATATGCAGAGTGACATTCATGCAGTATGTTCTTCACTTCACTGTAGGGCACACACCTTCTAATCATCTTATCGGCGCACTATTTGAATAAGTAAGGATCATCCCATATATACCACTTAACGTCATGAAGGAATTTCTTTTTCTACTGCCGTGTGAGATCAGGGGGAAGAATGTTGCTCACTAGATAATTCACAAAGTCCACGTACCATGGAAATTTTGTATTGATCCCAAATAGCTGCTCATCCGGGAATGACTCATTGATTAAACACTTGTCTTCTTCCTTTTTACCCTGATTTTCCAGCCTAGATAAATGATCTGCAACTTGATTCTCCGTCCCCTTTCTATCCTTTATTTCCAAATCAAATTCTTGTAAAAGGAGAATCCATCTGATATGGCGTGGCTTAACATCTTTTTTTGAAATTAAGTACCGAATAGCCGAGTGATCTGTATAAACTACTACCTTTGTCCCGATCAAGTATTCCCAGAATTTATCGAACGCATATACCACTGCACGTAATTCTTTTTCCGTAGTTGTGTAGTTCATTTAAGTCTCCGTGAGTATCTTACTTGCATAATATATGGCATGAAATACCTTCTCTCGGCCATATTCCAATCTGGTGCGACGATTACTGTATTTGTAGTCAATTTCTTCTTCAATAGCTCGAATGCCAATTTACACTCCTCATCAAACTTAAAAACCGAATCCTTCTCTAAAAGACTGCACAAAGGTTTTGCAATTTTTGAGAAGTCCTTTATAAATCTCCTGTAGAACCCAACATGTCCCAAAAAACTTCGAATTCCCTTAACTGAACTCTTTTCAATCGTTTCCAGATTCGCTTTATCAACCTCTAATCCTTGAGCCGAGACCTTGTGCCCCAAAATTATGCCTTCTTCAACCATGAAGTGGCACTTTTCCCAGTTAAGGACCAAATTCGTGTATGTGCATCTCTATAAAACCATCACCAAATTCTCTAGACAAGCATCAAAATCATCCCCATAGACAGAAAAGTTGTCCATGAAGACTTCCATATTTTTCTCCACTATGCCCGAGAAAATGGCCATCATACACCGTTGGAAGGTAGCGGGTGCATTACACAAGCCGAACGACATTCTCCTGAATGAGAATGTGGCGTATGGGCACATGAAAGTAGTCTTCTCTTGATCTTTAAGAGTGATGACGATCAGATTATAACCCGAATATCCATCCAATAAGCAGTAGTACTCGTGTCCCTCTAATCTGTCCAACATCTGATCGATAAAGGGCAAAGGAAAGTGATCTTTGCGGGTTGCCTTATTCAACTTCATATAGTCTATGCAAAGCCTCCAACTAGTCCTTCCAATAGTGTATGATGGCCATCCCAAGACATCAAATATTTTAGTGATCTGCTTTATCCACGTCTCCGCCTTAAGTTGTTTTGGTTCTCCAATAAACTCCGGTGGTCCCAGCTCATTGAACTGTTTAGCGGTGACCGTCTGAGAGTTTGCAATGTTTCCACTTACATTTTGGACAGGAGCCGCTCTCGCCTGATGTTGCATGAATTGCATAAAGCCTCTGAACATTCCATCGTTCATCATTTGGTCAGTGTTGTTGTTTTCCTGAGGATTATTGCCATCCTGATGGACATTATCTTGGGTATTGATCGTTGTTAACTAAACGGTCTCATGTGCTTCATTGCTTATCTCAACATTTTCGGATGCCATTTTCAAATACTGCCACAAAACAAGGGTTAATTGACATGTCACATATTATCCTAATACTCTGACCGACCAAATAAATACCAAATAAACTTAGGTAGGTCATACTAGCGAAGGAATTCCCAGTATCTCCCCTCCTAGTTCTTTTCTCACATCTCAACTAGGGATCATATCCCTAAGCTTTGATACCAACTATGACGCCCCCAAAACAGGTATACATCACCCATCTTGAGTCGCCAAATACATGGTACAAAATTCAAATACAACTTAATTATACAACAATCGTGTAAAATACGACAAAACATAATCTAAGAGTTTTAATAAGAATATTGTCATCTAGACAATATCCACACTCAATGGAGCCCTCAATACATTTATTGTCACACTATTTAACAGAATAATGCGGACTACTAATGCTATCATCTGGACCGTCACTCCGTTCCCCGACTAGTCCCAGCTATGTTCTCATTTCCTGAAGAGAACTGTGAAAGAAAGGGTGAGCTCAACTAGCCCAGTAAGAAATATTATGACTAAGATAATACAGAATAAATTATCATTAGCCTTTAATAATGTTAAACTGATAGAATATAATAGACAACAAGTTTAACTGCAGCGGAACAAGCAATCCATTAGAAGAGTAAAGTAGAGCATAAAATCTACTATCTTCTATGATTTAAAAAGTTTTTCATCAACTTTATCGCTGAGACTCAGCTTAATAAATAAAATTGAATCATCCCTGCATCACGACCAAAGATATTCATGTAATCATCAATGGTCATGATTATAACGAATTATCCCTGGTCATAATCATACCAACAACTGTCCATCGGCCTATGATGACTTTTACCACATCATTCGTCACATTACGGTCATGATTACACCGAATAATCCCTGGTCATAATCATCCCAAGTCCATCTATGCACGTAAGCCAAAGATGACTTTAATCCCAATATAAGCATGAGGATGATGACAATGACATTATAATTAAATAAAACAAGTTCAAGGATAAATTTTAAAGATTTATAATTTTAATTTATCCAGAAATCAATAACGTCCAAATTGTCAACATGATACTTCCTTGTGGAATAAAATTCAAGAATGCTCAGAAGAATATTTCCGTGAAAAGATACTGGATGAAGCGCAAATATCAAGGATATTCCATTAATTTCATGGAGTATAGAAGCCAAAACTTTAACCAACTGAGTATAATAGAATATATAAAATCGCAAATAGATTTTTGCCCGCCATACGATAATCCACGTAGACAGATCATTTCCACAATTTAATAAGGAATGAATACAAAGGATCATTCACCATGCATGCGGTAATCCACATAGACAGGTTTATTCTAACGGAATAATAAAGATTGGAATAACAAAGAATTCAACCAAGCGTCGTAATCTACATGAGCATGAGTTATTCCAAAAGAATAATAAAGAATGGAACCAAATTCATGCGTAATCTGAGCATGATGTGATATTCCAATGTAATAATAAAGAATAGAACCAAAATCATGCGTAACCCACAAAAAACAGGATATTCCAATGAATAATAAATAATGGAATAACAACGAAATTCACTGTGGGCATGCGATAGATCAAGATGCATGAGTTATTCCAACGTAATAATAAAGAATGGAATAACGTAAGAATTTCACCATGTATGCGGTATTGGCATGAGCGGTGTTATTCCAACATAATAATAAAGAATGGAATAACAACCCTTACGAGTATTGAAAGAAAATAACTCTCTTCATGAATACGAAAGAATAATACCCTTACCTTAAAAGAAGACCGGATAATTGAAATAGTGAGGTAGCGGACTTCTCTTCTTCTTCTCTCTAATAATTCTCTCTATAATAATTGCTCTGTAGCTTTAGTGAATTGGTGAGAAATGAAGGAAGAATGACCTTCTATTTATAGGAAAATATAGTTTCGATAATTGCACGTTTTGGGGCTCAAAATATTACAGTATAATACCTTCCTCTTTTTCTTCATTTTTAATATAGTCCTACAAGTATTATCAAACTTGCACCACCTCCCCTAATAGTAAATAATGTGAATTAATAGTTCATTCATGTGACTTAATAGTATAATCATGTGAAAATACAAATTACAGTATAGTACCTTCAACTATACCTCCATTTTTAACTTAGTCATGCAAGTATTATCAATCTTGCACCACCTCCCCTAATAGTAGAAGAATATGAATCAATAGTACACAAATGTAAACAAATAGTTATAATCATGTGAATTAATAGCAATTAATTGCTCATGTATCCGGTTAATTACCCGATTGGTCAACATAACCTCCAGACATCAATTATTATCGAAAACAATGTCGATTTTCACTAACACTAATAATTCCAACCCAATGGAACTATCCATTTCATCTTTAATCAACACAAACTTATTCATCATTAATATTATAATTCACAATATTTAACAACCAGGTCGTTCCCAGGAAAGAGGGGGCTTTCCGATAAGGATTTCTCCTTATTGGCGCGCAATTAGGTGACCAAACCTCTCATTGACAGAACTTCTAGATCAAAATTGCAAATAATAATATGAATAACTTTGCCATCTCAATTATTGATTTAATAATAATAAATATTATGCAAATGATACTGTGACAATAATTGAATCAATAATATGAGAGATATGGTGCAGCAATTACTGTAGCAATAATTGAGTATAATTGAGTGACTTCTCACGTAAACATCAATAATCAATACCGTGTGCTACTATGCAACCATGCGTATTACTGTACTTTTACTACCGGGTAGTTCAACAGTTTAATGGTAACACTTTCGCCGTTATTTTTATAAAAAGATAATTCTGTCATTTTCTATCTACGATAATACTTTCGTTGTGGGGTCCACCAATGATTGTGTCGTCATACGAATATTCCCTGTTAAAACGAATATTCCCCGACCAATCGAATATTATATAACCACTTTCTTACTTTTCAAAATTTGTAAATATTACCCACAACTATAACATTATATCAAATCCACACCATAATATTCAAAATTATATTTCGAGAAAATTATTCTTTATTCATAAAAGTTGGGGTCTTACAATTAGGGGAGGTGGTGCAAGTATGATAATACTTGTAGGACTAAATTAAAAATGGAGGAATAGATGAAGGTATTATACTATAATATTTTGAGCCCCAAAACGTGCAATTATCAAAACTATATTTTTCTATAAATAGAAGCTCATTCTTCTTTCATTCTCACCAATTCACTAAGACTCACAAGAGCAATTATAGAGAGACAAACTATAGAGAGAGAAGCTATAGAGAGAAAGAAGAAGAGAAGTTTGCTACTTCACTATTCCAGTATCCAGTCTTCTTTTGAGGTAATGGGTATTATTAATTTCATATTCAGAAGAGATATTATTTTTCGTATTCGTATGGATATTATCTTCGTTCAATAATCATATGAAATAATATTTTATTCCATACTCTGTAGTATGTAAGTAATATTATTTCGTTTCGCATTCCTACTTCTACACTCATTTTGTTGAAGTATTGCTTCTATACTCCGTGAAATTAGTATAATATCCTTGATATTTCCGCTTTATCCAGTATCTTTTCATGGAAATATTATTCTGAGTTTTCTTGAAAATTATTGATCTTTTCATGCCAGAATACTATTCACGAGTTACTATTCATGAGTTACTATTTACGAGTTACTATTCACCCGGTTACTATTCATTCGAATATTATTCACTCGGGTATTCGGGGCACTTTTCGTGCCGGAGTACTATTCATAAGTTACTATTCATGGGTTACTATTCACCCGATTACTATTCACTCGAATATTATTCACTCGGGTATTTGGGGCACTTTTCATGCCGGGAGTACTATTCATGAGGTACTATTCCTGAAGTACTATTCATAGGGTACAATTCACGGGATACTGTGACGCCCCCAAATCCAGGTTCTCTAACCTCAGATTCAGTGCTCACGATCCTATCATCATCATAAGCATTCTATAACTATTTTGAAATAATAAACATACATTGTTCATTATACAAAAGTCTCAAAACATGGTCCCAAGGTCTCTCTAACCTTAACTTTAAATACACCATTTATAATACAAATAGTTTACTCAAGAAATTCCATTAAATAATAACTAATTTAACATTCATTCTAAAATTACTCTCGGATCTTGCCCTTGCCCTTGTCCTTCGCATTAGATCCTTCTATTTAACGAAAAATAGAGGTCATGATATAGCAAGAGTAAGCAACTAATTTGCTTCACAAGTTTATAAAGACAAAGGATATATATCATGACTTAGAAAGAAATATTATGCTTCAATGTTCAACAATAATATAAGATTGTGAAGGAACATGAATTAATAATCAACAAATGAATATTCGATAATTGAATAACATGAACTGAGTGGTTTTGAATAACCATGAACATTTGCCAAGGTGCTCAGTGATTTAAACTGGACCTTTTAAAAAGTTTTGGTATTCAAGGGGATCAGCCTTTCATACCCCGTGATTTATGCATAAACACTTAATAATCCGACATTGATATCATTCCTTAATCAAATTTATTCATTTCTCGATCAAGAGTTCTTACCATATCAATTAATAAAAATGCTTATTTAAATTCCATTTGATTTAACAAATTTAGACATGTTTGATCTAGCTGATACAATTAGCATAGATCTATCCCATAAACAGTTCATAAATGAAGAACTTCAATTTAATTCACAGCTTCAATGGCGTAGAGAACGAATTCAATTGCACAAAGTCTTAATTTCAATAATCAATAAAGACGTGAATAATCATCAATAATTATTCACTAATATGCTTTGAAAATAATAACTCAAGTTAAGTTAGGAAACTTGCCTCGATCGTAGGTTACAGCTACGAAATAAATTTCTATCCACTATGTAGTTAAATTATCTTCCTTTGAGAGACCTATAATTAGTCTTTTAATTAGTCAATGCATAACATCAGATTATGTAATCACATAGATATCATACATTACAATAAGTTCTTATAAACATTATCATGCCTAGATAGTGTTATTATTAATTAACGACTACCTTTAATTCACATAATATTATTAACTTAGATAATATTAATTCACCTTCTAGTATTATTGGTTCACTAATAATACTTTAAATCATTACCAACATTTTATTCACTTACTAATATTATTAATCATTTAATAATATTTTATTTAATCTCGAATATTATTATTTAATAATAATACTCTAATCTAATATTTTTATTTACATAACAACATCATATTATAATATTATTAGTATTATAATAATATTCCAATGATTTATTAAATTAATAAACAATTTATTCTAATTGTTCATCCTTTAATAACCTCTTATTTAATATCCATAAAAGGTCATAAGTAATATTTATTATTATAAATTACCAAAATGCCCTAAGATAGTCATGATATAATATATTATGAGCATTCAAGCATAAAAATCATATTTTTCTCATTAAAGGCATCATTTAACTATTTATTTCCTTTAATTCATAACCTAATCATTTTTAGGAAAAATAGCAAACTGATTCCAAAAATTCTCAGATTCTGGATTTTAACAGAATATGAACCAACAATGATCCTCTAATTTTTCTAGAATTTTAGAAAATGATTTACTATTTTTAGAGTGTCCAAAACACTCGGATCTTGCTCTATTTTTCATAAATTGAGTTTTACTCAGAAAAATCTGAAATTTTCAGGTTATGCTCTCTTAACATATATGAAGCTACTGTAAAAATTTTGGAATTTTCCAGTTTATACACAGTGAGATATTCGTAGGATAATATTTATGGAGTCCTTTACGGAAATAGTCATTACGCACAATATATAACTCTAAACGTGTCCGTTCTTTTTCCTACGCGTAGATAACTTCATAAGGTACCTCTGTAATATTTTTCCAGATTTTTACAAGACAAGGAACTGACCGAAACAGCCTCATTAAAAACAAGTCAGTAGCTGATTTAGAGTTTCAAAGCTTTAGCATATAAAGTGGATTGTTTTGAGAAAAATAATCTTAAAGGTTTCAAAACTTACTAGATTTCTGATCTACCACTTGGGTTTACTAGATAACTCATGTATCTAGCACCCCCCTTCGACGGATCATAATTCCAAGTTGTAGAACTTGAGTTACACAAGATTTAGTGGAAGAAAAACAAGAGTTTTCACCCTTGGAGAACATATGCTCATTTTCTTCCTCTAAGCCTTAGATCCAACACTCAAGATACTTAGTTCCATGCATGATGGTATGTATAACTAGTGTATCTTGAGTAGTTTTACATAACCCCATCAAAACTCAAGCTATCAAAACAAGGTAAGAGAAGAAGATGAAGGTACATTATACCTTGACTTAGTGGCTACCTTCCTTGATTTTCCAAAGTAACTAATAAACTTAGGGGCATAAACAACTAGCACTCCTATATTTTTTTTTTCTATGGATGAAATTCTCTCTTTCTTTTCTCTCTTTGAAGTTGTCTAGCTTGGGGAGCAAGAGATAGAAGAAGAAGATGAAGAAGATGGAGAGAAATGAAATGTTGGAATACTGAATGAAGTGTTGGAAGAATGAGATGTGCATTCAAAATGTAATGGGCAATTCATTATTAATTCTCCCACAATCATTTTGTTGCCCATTAGGTAAAACACTTTGTATTATTACTTACCTTAGGTTAAACATGATTAAATGTGCATAATGGAGTGGAAACCAATGGGAGCCTTACAACATTGTCCTTATATTTAATCATGTCTACTAATGGACAAGCTAGATTAATTAATCCACTTAGGATCCTCATAATATCCACCATTTAGCTTTTATTTTAAATGCCCAATTTTGATTAATCAAATGTCTAGAATACCCCCAATCAAGTGGGCTAAGTATTGGATTACATTTTATTTTCCTTGGGCTTTTCTTTTAATTGATTTGGGCTAGATAAAAACATAGTCCAACAATTTTAATAATGTTACCCAATTTGATAATTTAGGGCTTTCATCTACAATCATATGAAGTTTAATTACTTATACATATGATTTTATCTCATAACCTAATTAGATTTACAAGAATTAGGTTTAAAATTATTAGTCACTTGAAATACTAAGTTTACTCACTTAAGTTAGTATACATATAAAATACTAACTTTTTCGTGTTACCATAACCCTTAGGTTATTTAATATCCTTACCTAATGTATAATTAGGTCACAAGGCTTTCATTTTAATGAAATCCATAAATGTATGTATCCATATATAACACAAAGTAAAAAAATGTACATACATACATGGTGACTTAAAATTCACTATTATTACATCCTCCCCCTTATAAGAATTCCGTCCCGAATTACATATAAGGTTACTCAAAAAGGTGTGGGTAATTTTCTTTATCCTTTCTTCAAGTTCCCACGTAGCTTCTTCAAAGATTGTGGTTCCTCCAAAGAACTTTTACGTAATGTATAACCTTATTTCGCAATTTACATTCCTTTCTATCTAAAACTTCATTTGGAATTTCCTCGTCACGATAAATCTTTTTCGACTGAATTGGCTCGTGACGATATCACATGCTTGTAATCGAGGCTTATATGGTCAGAAGACCGACACATGAAACACATTATGAATATGTTCCATTCAGAGGTAGAGCTACCTCGTCGCCACTTCGCTTATCTTCTTCAAGATCTCAAAAGGTCCAATAAATCTTGACTCGACTTACCTTTCTTTCCAAACCTTATCTTTCCTTTCCAAGGAGATACTTTCAAAAATGCATGGCTTCCCACCTCAAAATCTCGCTTCTTCCCACCTCAAAATCTCGCTTCTGGCGATGTAAGTCTACATACTTCTTCTGGCGATCTTGAGCTGCTACCAGCCGGGCTCTAATCACCTTAATTGGTCTCTCTACTACTCCGCTTGCACGATTCTGGTCCCAATAATTGACATTCAGCCACTTCATCCCAGCATACGGGCGTTCTACATTTCCTCCCATACAGTGCTTCGTACGGCGGCATTCCGATGCTGGCGTGGTAGCTATTGTTGTATGTGAACTCTACCAATGGAAGATGATCCTCCCAACTACCCTTGAAGTCCATCACACAAGCTCTGAGCATGTCTTCAAGTGTTTGAATCGTTCTCTCACTTTGCCCATCGGTCTGCGGATGATACGCGGTGCTCATCCGTAGCTGCGTCCCCATTCTTTCTTGAAGACTCTTCCAAAAGTTTGACGTGAAACGCGGATCCCTATCCGACACAATAGATACTGGTACGCCATGTCTCAATATAATTTCTTTGATGTATAGTTTGGCTAGCTGGTCCACACTATACCTGATCTTGATCGGCAAAAAGTGAGCCAACTTCGTAAGACGATCTACGATCACCCATATGGCATTGTGTCCCTTTTGCGTTGCTGGAAGTCCCACCACAAAATCCATCGTGATGTGCTCCCATTTCCACTCTGGAATCTCTAAAGGCTGTAATAGTCCACTCGATCGTTGATGTTCTGCCTTGACTCTCTTACAAGTTAGACATTTACTGACACATTCTGTAACATCTCATTTCATGTTTGGCCACCAAAAGTGTTGACGTAAGTCTTGATACATTTTTGTGCTTCCTGGGTGTATCGAGTACCTCGTATTATGTGCTTCTTACGAAATCTCTTCTCTTAGTTCGTGGTATTAACTTGCACCCAAATTCTTCCTTCAAATCTTAGCGATCGGTGCCATCAATCTTGTATTTCAATTCATCCCCTTCACCAATCAGCTTCTTGATGTCATCATGATCTTCGTCCTTCTCTCGAGCCTCTTTAACCTTATCTAATAAAGTAGGGCTCACGCCACAAGAAAATAATTTCTCATTGACCTCGGTGCATTGCTTAACCTCTAAGTCAAGTCATTCAAATCCTTCACCAATTCCTCTTGAATGGTTAACTTCAATAACTTCTCTCGCTTTTTCATTTCGGGGCATCGGCCCCACTACATTTGCTTTGCACGGATGGTACGTAATCTCATAATCATAATCCTTGATTAATTCTAGCCATCGGCCATTGCCTCATATTTAGCTCCTTCCGGGTGAAGATATACTTTAGACTCTTATGATCCGTATATATCTCACACTTCTCTCCATACAAATAGTGCCTCCAAATTTTCAAGGCAAAACTACTCTGCTAACTCCGGTGTCATGAGTCGGATAACCCTTCTCATAGTCCTTTAGGCGACGTGAAGCGTCTGTAATGACCTTTGCCATGTGCATCGGTAGACACATCCAAGACCCTTGTGTGACGCATCACTATACACTACAAATCCTCCCGTGTTGTCCGGTAGAAAGCCAACACAGTGCTTGATCGAGCCTCTTCTTCAATTCCATGAAACTACTGTTCACATTTTTTCCGTCCAAACGAACTTCACCGCCTTTCTAGTAAGGTTGGTCAATGGCGATGCTACCTTTGAAAAATCTTGGATGAATCTTCGATAGTATCCTCGCTAATCCCAAGAAACTCCTAATTTACTTCGGTGTCTTTGGTCGTTCCCGCTTGATAACCGCTTCTACTTTTGGCCGGATCTACCAAACACCATCTTTGTCGATAAACGTGACCCAAAAATTGCACTCTCCGCAACCAAAATTCACACTTCGAGAACTTTGCATACAACTTCTCCTCCTTAACGCCTCCAACACTTTCCTTAGATGTTCAAAGTGATCTTCCTCTCTCTTGGAATATACCGTAATGTCGCCGATGAACACGACAACAAACTTATCCAAATCTCGCTTAAACACTCTGTTCATCAAATCCATGAATACCGCTGGGTGCATTAGTTAACCCAAAAGACATTACCGTAAACTCAAAGTGTTCATACCGAGTTCCTCAATGCCGCCTTTGGAACATCCTCATGTCTCACCTTCAGTTGGTGATAACCAGTCCTCAAGTCAATTTTTGAAAAGTATTTTTCCCCCTTCAACTGATCAAACAAATCGTCGATCCTGGGCAATGGGTATTTATTCTTAATGGTGACCTTGTTTAACTCTCGGTGAGTCGATACAAAGTCTTAATGACCCATCCTTCTTCTTTACGAATAAGACCGGTGCTCCCATGGTGATACGCTTGGTCGAATGTATCCCTTATCTATCAACTCTTGTAGTTGAACCATCGGTTCCTTCATTTCTCAGAGAGCCATACGATCGGCGCTTTGGATACCGGTGATGTCCTCAGTGCCAAATCGATAACAAACTCTATCTCTATCTGGTGGCAATCCTGCATTTCATCTGGGAAAACGTCAACGAATTCCCTTACAATAGGTATTTGACCCAGTTCACCCTCGATTCTGCGGGTATCCACAACGTGAGCCAAATAACCTATACAACCCTTCCTAAGCAACTTCCTTACTTGCATTATCGCCGACAACAAGATTGTCTTGGCGATTTATCGCCATAAATACCACCTTTGACTTATTCGGAGTCTTTAGGTTTACGCACTTTTTCTTACAGTCAATGACCACTCCATGACTTGATAACCAATCCATCCCAAGGATTACATCAAACTCTCCAAGACGAATCGGTATCAAATCCACGTTAAGCTTAAAACCTCTTACATTAGCACAACAGTTCCTATAGATGTAGTCTACAGGGATAATTTCTTTGTTTGCTACTTCTACATTCATTGGGTGTTCTAATAGTTCATGAGGTAAACTTAATCTTTGAGCAAATTCATCAGATACAAAAGAACATGAAGCTCCCGAATCGAATAACACATAGGCATTTATATCATTGATCGAATTATACCGACACCACCTCCTGGATGCTACAACATCTTTGTAGACCGCCATATTGAATGTCCGTGGTCTTTGTTGGCCTGCTTTGGGTGGCCGGTCCTCCATCGGTTGTCTTTGTGTTATTGCCCTCGCTTGCCATTTCATCCATCCATGCTTTTCTTCTTCTTGGGCAATCCTTGATCCGATGTCCCACTTCACCACAATTAAATCAACCTCCTTTCTTCACCTTAGTACAATTGGGTGAGGTATGCCCTTCTTGCCCACATGTATAACATATCATTTTTCCTTTCAAGCACTCCCCCGAGTGACCCTTTCCACAGTTCCCACACACCGACTTCTTTTGTTGCACGCTTCCTTGCTGCATCTCCAGATTACTACCCCCACTGCTCCATTTCCGCTTCTTATTGTTGCCACCGCCACTGCTGACATTTTGATTCCCACCTTCTGCTTTCTTCTTGTTCTTCTCCCGATTGTATCTTGAGACCGCTTCGCTTCCTCCTTCTGCTATAAGAGCTTTTTCCAACAGAGTTGAGAATGATGTGATTTGTAAAACCGCTACCTTACTATAAATCCACGGCTTTAGTCCATTTTCAAACCTTCTCGCTTTCCTCGCCTCTGTGTCCACCTGATGTGGAGCGAATCTGGCCAATTCATTGAATTTCGCAGCATACTCTGATACTGACATATTCTCCTGTTTCAGTTCCAAGAACTTGATCTCCATTCTTGCTTGAACACTCTCAGGGAAGTAGTTCTCAAAGAACAACTTCTTGAATGCTTCCCAAGTCACGATTCCAGTTCCGGCTTTGTTCTGGTTGGCATCCCACCAATAGCTAGCCTCCCCCTTCATTAAGTAGGTAGCAAAAATTTTCTTCGTTCTTCTTCGCTACTCTCTAGCAATAACGAAGGCCTTCTCAATCTCCTTTACCCACATTTGGGCTTCTATCGGGTCTGTTGTTCCTCTCGAACTCTGGCGGTCCCTCTTGCCTTGAAGTCCTTAAAGTTTACTATTTTGGTGCCTCCCCAGATTTCCTGCAGTTGAGCTTGATTCCTCATGGCTTCAACCATCATGTTAATAAAATCTTGCATTGGGTTTTGTTGAGATCCCACCGCATTATTAACGACTCTTCAATATCTTGGTTCCCGAGTCCACGTCTGCGCCGCCCATTATCTATCAAACAAAAATTCTAACACGTTACTTTGGATTTATTATCATATGATTACTTAGTATGTAATACGCTATTTATTTAAACAATCGATGATCATTATGTGAGAGTTTTAAGTTCTGAGATTTGGAAGTCTTTCTCCTTGCTTAGTGGGTTAAGTTTGTTTTAAAGAACATTTTCCAAATCACCTCTTGAATTCACATAACATTAAATAGAAAATTTACTATTTAAAATTTTCTAACACATATCATAATAATCTTTGCATTTATATTCATACACCAATCTTGAAAGGACTTACACGATTAATAGAGGTATATTTTATAAATGCTACTATCCCATTTTAACACAAAAGATGGGATTAACTCATAATGATACCTCCCTACAAACACAATTAGGGAAAGTACCTAACCATTTACTACCTCACACCTGTTGAGGTTTACATCAACATAAAACCTTATTACACAACAAGAAAGGTACTAATGCATCTATTTACAACTGGCCATCACATCATCACCACTGGTGGCCCTGCCAGGTCACCTGCACAGGCTCCTAGGGAAGCAACTACTCCGAACTCTCGTCGAGCGGATCGACTAGACTCTCCTATCTCGTAGTGGACCCTCCTAGCCCCCCTTCTACCGGCCCTCATCTGCAGCGTCTAATGCCACCCCCAAAGTATCCACTCTGACCTTCATGGCATCCAGTGCCATCTCTAATAGGTCCACCTGTTTGGCCGACTTATGAAATTCTTCTTCCACCCGTATCTTGTCTGCAATCTCTACGTCAAACTCACTCTGCATCGCCAGATGCTCTACTCTCAATGCTACGAACTTTGCCTTCTCCTGCTCTAGCTAGACTCGTATCTCTGCTAGCTCCATCTCATGCTGATAAGCGGCATCCTTATACTTCTTTGCTTTCGTGTGTTGATGGTTCATATTCTCCGCCTCAACTCGCAAAATCCTTTGCTCCCGAGCATGGTTTTTTCTAACAGTTACTAATCATCACATCCTTCGAGGTGTTCGACACCTCCTCCGGGACGACCTCTCTCTCCAGGTCTACGTAATGGCTCCCCGACTATCACCCGCATCCTATAAAACAAGGATACAACATCGATTACTACAATAAAATATATCCATTGATGAAATGAAATAATATTTTATTAAGTATACAACACATACTCGATGAATTTCCACAATCCATCTCCTAACATACTCCATAAGAGTTTTCTACTAAGGTTATAACCTAGGTTTCGCATTCCTAATGTTTATAACCTACGACTTTGATACCAACTTTGTGGCGCCCCAAATCCGGGTTCTCTAACCTCGATTCAAAGGCTCACGATCCTATCATCATCATAAGCATTCTATAACTATTTCAAATAATAAACATACATTGTTCATTATACAAAAGTCTCAAAACATGGTCCCAAGGTCTCTAACCTTAACTTTAAATACACCATTTATAATACAAATAGTTTACTCAAGAAATTCCATTAGATAATAACTAATTTAACATTCATTCTAAAATTACTCCTAGATCTTGCCCTTGCCCTTGTCCTTCACATTAGATCCTTGAATTAATCGAAAATAGAGGTCATGATATAGCAAGAGTAAGCAACTAATTTGCTTCACAAGTTTATAAAGACAAAGGATATATATCATGACTTAGAAAGAAATATTATGTTCAATGTTCAACAATAATATAAGATTGTGAAGGAACATGAATTAATAATCAACAATTGAATATTCGATAATTGAATAACATGAATCGAGTGGTTTTGAATAACCATGAACATTTGCCAAGATGCTCAAAGATGATTTAAATCTGGACCTTTTAAAAAGTTTTGGTATTCAAGGATCACCTTTCATACCCCGTGATTTATGCATAAACACTTAATAATCCGACATTGATATCATGCCTTAATCAAATTTGTTCATTTCTTAGTAAAGAGTTCTTACCATATCAATTAATAAGAACGATTATTTAAAATCCATTTGATTTAACAAATTTAGACATGTTTGATCTAGGTGATACAATTAGCATAGATCTATCCCATAAACAGGTTCATAAATGAAGAACTTTAATTTAATTCACGGTTCAATGGCGTTAGAATCTGAATTCAATTGCACAAAGTGCAATTTCAATAATCAATAAAGGCGTGAATAATCATCAATAATTATTCACTAATATGCTTTGAAAATAATAACTCAAGTTGAGTTAGGAAACTTGCCTCGATCGTGAGGTTCACATTCTGAAATAAATTTCTATCCACTATGTAGTTAAATTATCTTCCTTTGAGAGACCTATAATTAGTCTTTCAATTAGTCAATGCATAACATCGATTATGTAATCACATAGATATCATACATTACAATAAGTTCTTATAAACATTATCATGCCTAGATAGTGTTATTATTAATTAACGACTACCTTTAATTCACATAATATTATTAACTTAGATAATATTAATTCACCTTCTAGTATTATTGGTTCACTAATAATACTTTAAATCATTTACCAACATTTTATTCACTTACTAATATTATTAATCATTTAATAATATTTTATTTAATCTCGAATATTATTATTTAATAATAATACTCTAATCTAATATTTTATTTACATAACAACATCATATTATAATATTATTAGTATTATAATAATATTCCAATGATTTATTAAATTAATAAACAATTTATTCTAATTGTTCATCCTTTAATAACCTCTTATTTAATATCCATAAAAGGTCATAAGTAATATTTATTATTATAAATTACCAAAATGCCCTAAGATAGTCATGATATAATATATTATGAGCATTCAAGCATAAAAATCATGTTTTTCTCATTAAAGGTATCATTTAACTATTTATTTCCTTTTATTCATAACCTAATCATTTTTAGGAAAAATAGCAAACTGATTCCAAAAATTCTCAGCTTCTGGATTTTAACAGAATATGAACCAAAGAATGATCCTCTAATTTTCTAGAATTTTAGAAAATGATTTACTATTTTTAGAGTGTCCAAAACACT
Organism: Panax ginseng; assembly: GCA_020205605.1. Taxonomy (NCBI): domain Eukaryota; kingdom Viridiplantae; phylum Streptophyta; class Magnoliopsida; order Apiales; family Araliaceae; genus Panax; species Panax ginseng. Next base: position 63,907,959 of record CM035136.1, read on the forward strand.
CGGATCTTGCTCTATTTTTCATAAATTGAGTTTTACTCAGACAAATCTGAAATTTTCAGGTTATGCTCTCTTAACATATATGAAGCTACTGTAAAAATTTTGGAATTTTCCAGTTTATACACAGTGAGATATTCGTAGGATAATATTTATGGAGTCCTTTACGGAAATAGTCATTACGCACAATATATAACTAGAAACGTGTCCGTTCTTTTTCCTACGCGTAGATAACTTCATAAGGTACCTCTGTAATATTTTTCCAGATTTTTACAAGACAAGGAACTGACCGAAACAGCATCATGAAAAACAAGTCAGTAGCTGATTTAGAGTTTCAAAGCTTTAGCATATAAAGTGGACTGTTTTGGGAAAAATAATCTTAAAGGTTTCAAAACTTACTAGATTTCTGATCTACCACTTGGGTTTACTAGATAACTCATGTATCTAGCACCCTCCTTCGACGGATCATAATTCCAAGTTATAGAATTTGAGTTACACAAGATTTAGTGGAAGAAAAACAAGAGTTTTCACCCTTGGAGAACATATGCTCATTTTCTTCCTCTAAGCCTTAGATCCAACACTCAAGATACTTAGTTCCATGCATGATGGTATGTATAACTAGTGTATCTTGAGTAGTTGTACATAACCCCATCAAAACTCAAGCTATCAAAACAAGGTAAGAGAAGAAGATGAAGGTACATTATACCTTGACTTAGTGGCTACCTTCTTTGATTTTTCCAAAGTAACTAATAAACTTAGGGGGCATAAACAACTAGCACTCCTATATTTTTTTTCTTTCTATGGATGAAATTCTCTCTTTCTTTTCTCTCTTTGAAGTTGGCTAGCTTGGTAGCAAGAGATAGAAGAAGAAGATGAAGAAGATGGAGAGAAAATGAAATGTTGGAATACGAATGAAGTGTTCGAAGAATGAGATGTGCATTCAAAATGTAATGGGCAATTCATTATTAATTCCCCCACAATCATTTTGTTGCCCATTAGGTAAAACACTTTGTATTATTACTTACCTTAGGTTAAACATGATTAAATGTGCATAATGGAGTGGCAACCAATGGGAGCCTTACAACATTGTCCTTATGTTTAATCATGTCTACTAATGGACAAGCTAGATTAATTAATCCACTTAGGATCCTCATAATATCCACCATTTAGCTTTTATTTTAAATGCCCAATTTTGATTAATCAAATGTCTAGAATACCCCCAATCAAGTGGGCTAAGTATTGGATTACATTTTATTTTCCTTGGGTTTTTCTTTTAATTGATTTGGGCTAGATAAAAACATAGTCCAACAATTTTAATAATGTTACCCAATTTGATAATTTAGGGCTTTCATCTCCAATCATATGAAGTTTAATTACTTATACATATGATTTTATCTCATAACCTAATTAGATTTACAAGAATTAGGTTTAAAATTATTAGTCACTTGAAATACTAAGTTTACTCACTTAAGTTAGTATACATATAAAATACTAACTTTTTCGTGTTACCATAACCCTTAGGTTATTTAATATCCTTACCTAATGTATAATTAGGTCACAAGGCTTTCATTTTTAATGAAATCCATAAATGTATGTATCCATATATAACACAAAGTAAAAAAAAAATGTACATATATACATGGTGACTTAAAATTCACGGTTATTACAGATACTATTCACCAGAAAAATATATATCTTTTATGTCCAAATTATTTTTGATACATGAATATTATTCTTGAATTTTACTCCACAAAGCTGTATCATGTTGACAATTTGGATATTTTTAAACTCTGGATAAATTTAAAGTCTTTAATATTTATCCTTGATTTCGTTTGATTAATGCTTATATCATTGTCATCATCCTTATGCTTATATTGTAATGAAATTTATCTGTGACTTACGTGCATATATGGACTGTTGATTGATATGATTATGACCATGGATTATTTGGTATAATCATGACCGTAATGTTACAAATGATGTGGTAAAAGTCTTCATTGGCCCGTAGTGCATTGATGGACATATATTGGTATGATCATAACCATGCATTCTCTTCGGCCAAGGGTGCAAAGATGAATTATTGTTTGGCATGATCATGACCATTAGTGAAAACACGAATGTCCTTGGCATGTAGTGCATGGATAATTTGTGGTCGTGATTCTAATGAATATCCTTGGCCCGTAGAGCATGGATAATTCATGGATGTGGTACTAATGAATATCTTTGGCCGTAGTGCATGGATAATTTGGTGATGTATTGAGCTGAGTCTCAGCGATAAAATATTGATAATAAACTTTTAATTCGTAGAAGATAGTAGATATAATGCTCTACTTGACTCTTCTAAAATACAGTTGTATGTCTTTGGCCTGTAGTGCAAAGATGAACTGTTAATTAATATTTTTGGCCCGTAGTGCAAAGATAAATTTATTAGTATGATTATGAACAGGAACTGTGATTTGGTATATGTGACACCCCAAAATCCGGCCTACTTTCAGACCCGGACTCCGTGTATCACTATTCCATTTCCTTCCAAACATACTTCATTATATAGCTAAATATAATGACATACATTCTCAAATCCTAGGTTCTCGAAACCTTAGAACCTTTTTCATTACAGATAATGATAATTACATTATTCTTTACATCTTACACGAGTGACTTTCATCCGCCACCAAGGATCCATAACTGTTCATTAAACTAGTCTATAGTTTAATTCTATCATTCTATATTACAAGTCTTCACTTACTCTTCACGCACATTCATATACTGAATGGCACTTCTTCTGGATACCCATCAACTTGATCTTTATGGGATCCTTAAGTTCTTTCTAACATCGTTCGCTGAAAATGTTTTTCATTTAAAGCAAGTGTGAGCATTCAATTGCCCAACAAGTCATAACAGTTGAACAAACAAATTCAAGAGTTTAAACATTTTTTAGAACTTTGATAACCGAACAAAGGTTATGTAGCAGCTTGAATAATAGGAATAGTCTCAATTCCTATCATCTTAAAACATTCATGACATACTCTTTACACTACTCTCATTCTTCTACCTTTTTCCGCACATATCCTGTCTGGCTAGAATCATTAGCACAGACTTAACAATAACAGTTCAGGTATAAACCAAGCATACTTCTATTGAACATCTCAATCATAGAATAGTTCATCTCAAAGAAACACTGAAGTGTTGAAATTGTGGCACAAGGCCTCATACGTTCTACCACCTTGTACAAATATCGCACATTCGCACATAGACAGAACATCTCAAGTTCAACATCTGAGAAGTTTAAGAAACTAGCATTCATATAGCATGAATGAAGTTATAAAACTTTCCTTATGCACAGCTACAGCTTACGCTGAACTGCTCATTCCAAATCCCTATATAACATATAAGGAAATAACACGTACACCAATTAGTCATATACTTGACTTACGCATTGGTTTACTTAACTTTACTTCTTAGGGTTCGCGTTCTTGTAATCTAAGTTTACGCGACCAACTTTCTTCTACCGCATTACGGCTTCATAACATACGGAGATGTCTTACCCAAAACATTCATCATCTTTGATGATTTGCATTCTTATTTTCTTCTTATAACTTCTATAGGACTCTGTGTACATCGCTTCTCTGCTAGTAGTCCATATGGTACTCTGAGTGGTTTCCCACAAACAACCAACAAACAAGTTCACGTCTCATCTACACTGCCCACACAATGAGTTAGATCGGTTGCCAGTTTTGTATATACCTTCGCTCTCTGAAGGAATTATTTAGCCCAGCTCCCATATGTCAACCATCAAAGGTTATGATTGTACCACAATCTAACTTATCTTAACTTATACGAACCATTAAACTATAATGTTTGTTAAGTCAACTTCTTATTCCTTACGGCTTTCTGGCAAATAAATGCTATACCTCAGGATTCATTCTTTATCGTCTAAGTCATACAACCTTTTGTATACTCGGAATGATCATTCCATATTAACTCTACGCATTTATAGCGTTAAGCATTTTATATAAACTTATTCGTACCTTACAACGTCCAGTTCCTTCAACTCAGAACGTTGTCCAAGTTATACTTATTAACTCGACTTCTTAACGTTATACGTTATTGTCTTTAACTCAGTTTCTTCACCATTCCTGGTTAAATCTAAGTCTTTATTACCTTACGGTCAAACCATACACGAAGTGTAGGTTCTGCCCGTTTAATAATTGCGTACCCTCAACCCTCACGTTGTCTAAAGTGTTAAACACTTACATTCATTCTGACATTCTCTATCCGACTCATACTCGGACTTTCATTAATCTTATTACCGTTCACTACGGCATTTAACGCTAAATCATATCTTACTTACTACCTTCGTCAACGTCTAAGTCATACAATCATTGTATACTTAGAACGTTCGTCTGACGCGAATATGATTCACGGGAATTGTTTACGTATTCAACGTTTACGCTGCTCGTCTCTTAATCTCTCATTCAACCTTCCCTCAAGGTTTTAATTTCAGTCCATCGTTATTCAACCCATGAACTCCATGTTCATTATTCTTTCTTACTGTCAAAGCCATACCGTTCGTTGTTTGCCAAGACCGATCGTTCATCGCAACAACGTTGCATTCACAGCGTCTATACGCTTTACACTTACCTCTCATTACCTTGACATAACATCGAAATGTTATTCATTACTTTCATCACTCAACGTCTAAGGAATCACAATCATAGCATTCCCTCACGTTCGTTTCATCACGACTACGGTCCCCAGATATCGGTTACATAATCTAGTGTTTACATTCTTCGTCTTTTAATCACGTTAAATCTTTCCGATCAACCTTCACTAACGATTTAAATCACTTGCTTAAGTGTTACATTAGGTGAACTACATGTTCATATTTCTTTCTTGCATATCCCCCAGTAATTGACAATTAAAAATCTAATTTCTGGGCATTGCCTCTCACTGCAAGTCTTTGCACCATGCCCCTTTCACTCTCTCATGACTGCTGGCACGACCCACGCTCCCTCTTCCATTGGTGCAGCCGCGGCCAAACTCTTTATTATCTATCGCTACTGTATGGCGCCAATTAATGTAACACGAGGCCCGAGCTGTCGTCTTTGGCGCTTACTTCTCAAAGCTCAAATTGGTATATGCGGCCTGAGCCTAAACCTAGAAAAATTTTCTAAGTGTTGCATTAAGTTTGAGATACGTACTTTACGATCTCATAAACTTCTTCGTTATAACTCGGAACGAGGTCGTTCCAAATCCATTCTCTTCCTTATCTTACGTACTTCAATACCCCTCGGACAGAACTTCGTTCTGAATCCGTTAACATGTCATTCGATTGGCTTAATCTTTGTCCTTCGCTCATTTTATGTTTTTAACGTTCTTCGTTCAAACGTCCGTAATTCGGTCATCCGAATTCAGAACTCATTCGTTCTTGAGTCCACGACTCACATTTTCCATGTTCTCTTACTTCCTTATGAAACCCTACACGTTCGGGTTCATTTACTAACTTTTTAATTCTCATTCGTCTTTTACAAAATTTTGCCATAACTTCGTTATAGCTTAGTTTTAATCCGTTGTTCATGAACGTTTCTACCGTTCCTAACCAAGAAATAAGCAACTAACTTATACGCGATGGTTTTAAGCTTGTCCATCAACAACAATTATCCTACGATGGTTTTAAATTTGTCCATCAACAACAATTATCCTACGATGGTTTTAAATTTGTCCATCAATAACATTCTTCGTGTTCTTCGTGTGTTCTTCGCGTTCTTTATTCGTTCTTCAATTTTAATCGATATTTTGGATTACGATTCCACTTTTTCTTGGAATTTGATGTTATAGAACATCATTCCTTACTTATTTCACCTACTCGTCCATAAGATTCATTCGGATCGCTAAAAATCCTTACGAATCTTATACTTCCTTAAGAAATTTATAAACTAAACTTCTAATTCTTTTTTCTTCGTTTTCTCATGATTTCAACCATATGAAATCATCTCTAACATCATCTTCTCCCTATTCTCATTAAGCTATGTTTTAAGTATAGAAACTTAAAGAAAATATTAGAAGAAACTAGGGTTCGGATTACCGTTCTTCTTTAATCCTCTTCCGTTATACAAAGCCGACGATTTATAAGCTTTTCTATTTCATGATCACTTTTGATTCGAGCATTCATGCTCATGCTCTTCATTCTCCCTCTTCATCCGAGCTGTCTATCTCTTTCTCTCTCTCTCTCAAGTATAGGATTTTCAAAATCTCAAAATAATGAACTTAAGCTTTCTATTTATAGAATTTCCAAAGCTAGGGCAATTTGGTCATTTCGCCTGTAACGACCGAGAAATTCGGATCTAATTGTAAAATGATTTTATTAAATTAAATAATAATAAAATCATATTCCATGTGTTATCAAGATGGTTGTCATTGTATAACCTTTTGATGGTAGAATATCGTAGTATTTGGGCTACGTGGATGAATTAAAGTGTTTGAATTTCCAAGACGGAAATAAAAGTTTTCCGAGAAATTTTCCGAAAAACACTATTCATCGATATTTGCTTGGGATATAATTTTGAGATTCCGAGAAATATGCAATGATGGAATAACAAGGTAAGATGGATTATGTAATAAAAATCTAGTTATGGAAAATGTAACATTTCGCTTGTGGACTTAATTTATGAACATTAAGCAAAGCGAAATGTTAAAGAATAAGTAATAATGGTATGATACTTGGTATTTTACAAAGTAATAAAAACGAGTATAATACGAAGTATTATACGAGTTTGTATGAAGGATGAAATATCGTATATAAATTCTATATGAATTATAATACGAAAATAATACATGAACTATAGGTATGTGTATTAAGAAATGTTAAAGGACTTAGATGATTGGTTAAACAATTATATATACAAGTCCAAGTGAATTAAAGAGAGAAGCCCAACTATAAATTAATGAACCAACTAGTGTTTGTTAATATAAGGCCCAAGGATTTATTAATCCAAGCCCAAGCTAGAATCCATGGATTGTATAACCCATGGGGCAAACCATATTGATATGGTTACTATGTGGTGACCAAGTGATGTGGTGATGATCAAGTAGGAGTATTGACCAAGACTTTGAAGTAATGACCAAGTGTAGGATAAGTTTTGTGCCTTGCAAGTAATGAATAGTAAGGAGGTGCACGAGGAGGTGGGATGATTTAATGACTAATCTACCCTAACCTTGGAAAGTCTATAAATAGAAGACCTTTACAAGCCATTTGTTGGTTGATCAATTAATCCAACACATCTAAAGTGCCTAAGTGTTAGAGAGAATAAGCTACACATAAGTCATTCTATAAGTAAGAAGAAGAAGCAAGCTACTTACCAAGACTACAAAAGAGTAAAACTTCTTCTCAATTATCTTCTATCTCTACCTTGACATGAGTAAAGAAAAGTTGGATTAAGAAACATGAATGAGTAAGTAATGAACTTAAGCCAATTAAGTTGGTAATAATTCATTTAAGCTAGCATAAGTTATAAACTTATGTGAAAATAATATGAACTTGTAAGAAGTTTATTAAGAGAAATGATATGAATGTAAAAGAAATTATATGATCATATGTATCATGTATACCTAAGTAAAGATATATGTGAAGAGCATGTAAAGTATGATGATTAAGAAACCTTAATTGTCATAAGTCATTAACAATGAAATCTTAAGAAGTTATAGTTGACAAGTTATAAACTTATGAAGAATAAGTCAAAATCCAACAATGAATCTAGGTTGTTGTATTAAGTATGTTAAAATGTTCACATAATGAATGAAGTTCATTTGTAATATTGAACAAATCATAAGAATGAAGAATTTCCGGAATTTGCACGATTGGACGATAATCTTCGAATACGTAAAAATTCTCGGAATGGAAGTCAAATTTTGTGTTTGATCACGAGACAATTGTTTTCCAATAGAGACAAGTCATAATTGGAATTTAAGAGTTGCAGACTTGAAAAATGACCGAATTCTGACTTAGAACGAAGAAACGAGCGTTGAACGTTCACGAACGTTTATCGTTTACGTTAAAAATGAACCAATAGGTGATTTTTTAGCAAATGAAGTCAATTAGATAAAATTCTTGAATGGTCATGTAGAGTACGTAATTTTTGAACCATAGGCTTTTGAACGAGCCAATTCGGACTTATAACGAAGAAGTTATGCGTCCGGGAAGTTCACAAAATTTCAAAACTAAAATTGATATCTGGTGCACAGAGTTGGCGCCTCGGCGCCAACCCTAGGCAAAAGACCCGTCATGGCATGCCACACAAATAACAATAACCGAGCCTAATGCAAGAGTTCGCCCAGTAATAACCTTAGTTCAATAAGTGGCGCCAGCAGCGTGCCATAAAAAGGACAAAATCCTTCGAGTGTGGCAATAAATCACGCCCATTTAAGTAAGGACTCAAATGCAGCCACCAAGTCCGGGACAATGGCATTAAGAGCTCAGGCGCCACAATACGAGATGTAAGTATAAAGTCAAAAAGCAGAGCGCCAGTCTCATAACAAAGATAGTAATGAAGGCTTCTAGGTACAAAGAAAAGAAAACCTAAATGGATTCAAAGTAAACATAACTTAAGGAAGGTAAGATAACATTGTTTAAACTTTGTTAAACCTTAAGGAATGTAATGTAAAGGTTGAGATAACCTAGTCAAATATAATGCAAGCATAATGACAAACCGAAATGAATAGTAAATGAATCTAATACACAATTAAATTGAAATGAAGGGTATGATATAGTAATATACATACTGGATTATGTGTGACCTAATCTAAAGCATTATGTGATCATGTATTGTAGATACTTGAACAACTTGAACATAAAGTTAAAATACCGTAGCAGACGCTAAAGGCAAGTATTCTAACTCTTGTTTCAGTTCAATCTGAACAAGTTTTTAAGGTTCATGTATTCTTTCGCATGAATTGAGGTATGTTGAAGTTGAAGCCAATTCCTTTGGCTAGACTTAATGAATTGATAATCTATTCATATATTATTTAATGTAGCTATCTTTTGTCAACTACTTGATATGGTTTTCAAAAGAAGACTAAAATGTTAAACAAATATTTTGTCGGTAAAACGACAGGCACGTGATGTTGCCAAATGCTTAAACGTGCATACGTTTAATGGATGTAGTGTTGATCAACATAGAGTACAATAGGCTGATCACCTAGAAGTGCTCGTAAGTGATATCGCTTTACTTGACTTGCTTCCGTGTTGTCCTTTTCTAATAAAGAATGAATACTCGAGGTCTCTGACCAGAGTGAATGTTTTACTAAATATTGTTGTTATTGTAAAACATTTTGAAAGAAAAGATGAAGTGCTATTTTGAATTACCAATAGTACTTCATAACTATTGTTCAGTTATCGAAGATATATGATTTGTATGTGTCAAGCATGTTGTTATTAAATTGTTATACTTGCTGAGCTAGTTATGCTCACTCTTTCTTGAACCATATGAATGCAGCTAAGACTGAACGTCCCGAAGAATCGAAAAAGGATAAGGGAAAAGCTAAGGCAGATTACTAAGATGTCTTGTAATAGTATAGGTCTATTATTGTAATTTAACTGATATTATGCCAAAGAACCTTTGTAACGGGTTTAGAACTTGGGAAATGTAAATATTACTTTAAATATATAGAAGTTATATTCGTTCTTTGAGACTTTTCAAATTGAATGAATGTATGAATGTTGTACAGTATAGCACCATCTGTCAGGTTGGAAGATACCCGGATCTGGGGGCGCTACAGGTTGGTATCAGAGCCTAGGTTATAAAACTTAAGGGGGGAAAATAGAACCTTAAGTCATAACCTTATAAAAGAATAAAGAAGTAAAAGATGGAAAGTAACCTTATAAAAATGAATTATATTATGTTATGTATTTTTATTATTTTACTGACGTGTACTAATCAAACTATATTGTTTTATTGTAGATGTCAGGAGAAAATGATATGTATAGAGATATACATGTAGTAAGCGAGGATTTAGTTAATCGGGTAGAGATACTACCAAATCCCGTAGCCGTAGAACCAGAGTTGGTGACCATCGAGTTGGGAGACTCAGACGACTTAGACTACATGTCCATATTTGATGGCATGTTGGAGGAGGAGGTGGACGTGATGTCCTTTGACCAGGTTCAACCTACAGAGACCCAGGTTCCATCTACAGAGGAAATGTCTACGGGGGAATCAATGAAGGCATTGTTTATGTCGGTATTGGATAGGAATGTCCATTACTGCCAAGAGGTTAAGGAGTTGAAAAAGGAACTCTGAGCTGTCCGTGAGGATAAGACTAGTATGGAAGGAATGTGGGAAAAGGAGCACGATGATAGAGTCCTAGCTATGGACAAAGTCCGAGATTTGAGAGGTGAAGTCTTTGAGCTCAAGCAGGAGCTAAAGACTAAGAAACGAAAGTTGGAGAGGATGCCCTATATTCATAGGAGTTCTCATGTAGATTTCCAGCATCAGTTAGCTGGATATCAGGTAGAAGCAGGACAGACCTGTCATACCATCAGTAGAGATGTTATTGCTGGTTTGGTCAGAGTAGATTTTGAGAATGCCTTACGGCAGATGTAATCTAGCAATAGCTAGAGTAGAATAGATATGTAATATTACGTATCTAGTAGTGACGTAAAATCCTTTTTTGTATAACAAAGGGTAGTCTTTTGTAAATCCCAATTTTTGGAAAGTAATTGCGGGATGGAAATGTAATCAGCTAAGGCTGAGTAATGTAAACAATGTAGTGTTATACTACAAGTTATGAATCAATATAAATCTTTTTATGAAATATGTTGAGTAATGAGTATGAGTTGTTGTTTTATTACAAATAATAACAAACCAACAAGAATAAAGTAATAATGATGTGTTGTTTTCTTAACAGCAAAATGCCACCAAGAAGGAGACAACGAAATGAAGGCGCTAATGTTAACCAACTGGAGGGTGGTCCGGTTAATCCAATGAAGGAGTTCGTTAATCTTTTAACGACTGCATTTAATAGAACAGGGGTTAATGTAACCGTAATTCCTGGAGTAGTACGAGCTACTACTTTTAAGGATTTTAAAAGTGTAGGTCCGCTGGAGTTCAAGGGAACTACGGACCCTATAGAAGCCCAGACATGGGTAAAAGAAATCGAGAAAGCATTTGTAATAGAAAATGTTGAGGAAGGTCAAAAGGTTGCCTTTGCAACCTATTTGATGAAGGGAGAGGCCAACTTCTGGTGGGAGGCAAACCAGGTTAGGGCCGATATAGGGAACCTAACGTGGGAGAGGTTCAAGGAGATTTTCTTCGAGAACTATTTTCCCACGAGTATGCAAGGGAGGATGGAGATGAGGTTTCTAGAATTGAGACAAGGGGATATGACAGTTCCCCAGTATGCTGCCAAGTTTAATGAACTGGCACGATTTTCTCCACATCAAGTGGACATTGAAGTGAGGAAGGCTAGAAGGTTCGAGCAGGGCTTGAAACCCTGGCTCTATAGCCGAATCTCTGTGCTCCAAAGTACTTCTTTTGGAACCATACTAGAAAAGGCAATAATTGCCGAAGGTGGGAATGAGGCTCTTAGCCAGTACCACAAAGATAAGAAGACCAAAGGCAGGGTTGATGGAGGAACCAAGACCGAGGGAGCCAGTGGAAGTGGAGACGGTTAGAAGAGGAAGGGCTTTAACTCTGGGAATACCAGAGCGAAACAAGGGGACTCCAAGAGGAGGATGGAGGCCTCAGAAACTCAAGGAAGACTCACTTAGAGTCTGCCTCAAAGGTAAGGCGGTATGTTATAATTGTGGATGTGGAAGGGCACATTTCACCTAACTGTCCCCAATCCAAGAAGAATCACAGATGCTTTGTATGTGGATCAACTGACCACATAGCAAAGAACTGCCCGAAGAAGGGGATAGAAGGAAATAAGGGACCTAATAGCGGAAGTTAGCTATTAGTGGTCCAAATTTCAATACCAGGGAAAATCAATGGCCGTACTTTTATATGACGGAAGATGCGGTGGCATCGGGGGATGTAGTTGCGTATTATTCCAATCAACAATATAAATGCATACGCATATTTGATTCGGGTGCTACTTGTTCGCTTTATAGCATGTGATTTTGCTAGACGATTAGAATTATTTCCCAAAAAAATTGCCTGCACCTTTGAACATTAAGGTAGCAAACAAAGAGATATTCATAAGATATTGTTGTGTAGAAGTATGTGGTTGTAAGTTATCTGTAGATTTAATATCGATAAAGTTAGGAGAATTCGACGTAATTCTCGTGATGGATTGGTTGATTAACCATGGGGCAATTATAGATTGCCAAAAGAAAAAGTGTGAGCATCGTGACGTTGAAGCAACCTCCCCGTAGTATTTTACTAGTAGTAAATTGCCGGTGACGTCCGTGTTCCCTTTTCACGATGACACAAACTAGAAAACTTTTAAGGAAGGGTTGTGTAGGTTACCTATGCCATGTTGTTGATACCCAGAGAGTGGGAGCAACCATGGAACAAATACCTATAGTAAACGAATTCATGGATGTATTTCCAAGTGAGTTACCGGGTTTACCATCTGGGATAGGAGATCGAATTTGTGATAGACTCTGTGCCAGGAACGACACCAGTCTCAAGGGCACCGTACCGTATGGCGCCAGTGGAAATGAAAGAACTAATGGTTCAGCTACATGAACTATTGGACAAGAAGTACATTCATCCAAGTGTTTCGTCGTGGGGAGCACCGGTGTTGTTTGTTAAGAAGAAAGATAGATCGTTAAGGCTTTGTATCGACTATCGGGAGTTGAACAAGTTAATGATAAAGAATAAATACCCATTGCCCAGGATCGATGATCTCTTTGATTAATTGAAAGGGTAAAGTATTTTTTAAAATAGATTTGAACGGGGTATCATCATTGAAGGTTAGGAAGGAAGATATACCAAAGATCGAATTCGTGATTCAAGTATGGTCATTACGAAGCTCGGTGATGTCATTTGGGTTGACGAATGCACTAGCTGCATTTATGGATATGATGAACAGAGTGTTTAAACTATATTTGGACAAGTTTGTCGTGGTGTTTATTGATTATATTCTACTCTATTCTAAGACGCCAGAAGATCATGCCGAACACTTAAGATTAGTGTTGGAAACACTAAGAAAGGGGAAGTTATATGCGAAATTCACCAAATATGAATTTTGGCTGGAAAAGGTGTAGTTTTAGGTCATTTCATTGACCAAGAGGGATTTCATGGATCCAAAGAAAGGTGGAAGCAAGAATGAATGAATTGCCGAAACAACCGCTTAAAACGCCGAATGAGGTGCAGAGTTTCCTAGGGTTAGCAGGATACTATCGAAGTTTTATCCAAGATTTTTCAAAGATAGCTACCTCGTTGACTAACTTAACAAGGAAGATGGTGAAATATGTATGGACAGATAAATGTGAAGACAGTTTTCAAGAACTGAAGAAGAGATTAAGTGAAGTTCCTGTTTTGTCATTGCCAGATGATACGAGAAATTTTGTAGTGTATAGTGATGCTTCGCATAAAGGACTTGGTTGTGTGCTTATGCAGCATGGCAAAGTCATTGCATATGCATCTCGGCAGGTGAAGGATTATGAGAAAGTTTACCCTACTCATGATCCGAACTCATGATGAGAGTGTTTGCTCTAAAGATATGGAGACATTATCTTTATGGGGAAAAATGTGAGATATATACTGGATCATAAAAGTCTAAAATATATCTTCACTCGTAAGGAGTTGAATATGAGATGAGAAGATGGTCGGAGTTGATAAAGGATTATGATTGTGAAATCCAAGATCACCCCGAAAAGCCAATGTAGTTGCTTGACGCCTAAAGTAGGAAGGGTCGGGAAAAGTTGTCTATGTTAACGGCTCAAAATGAGTTAATAACAGAGATGGCTAGGATGGAAATAGAAGTGAAGATGCCGAGTGATTCGGGGCAGTTACTCTTTGAGACAGAGATGCAATCTACCATCGTAGAAAGGGTCAAGGAGGTACAACTCAAGGCGGATGAGTGTAACCAAATGAAGAAGCGGTTATCCGAGAATGAAGAGGTTAAGTATAGTCTTGATAATGAGGGATTATTAAGATTTGAGGGAAGAATTTGGATTCCGAATGAGACGGAATTAAAGGAGCAAGTGTTACAAGAAGCTCATAGTTCGAGGTACTCGATACATCCTGGTAGCACTAAGATGTATCAAGACCTTCGACAGAGTTTTTGGTGGCCAAACATGAAGAGAGAAATAGCGAGTATATGTGAGTAGGTGCTTAACTTGTCAAAAGTTAAGGCCGAACATCAACGACCCCAAAGGTTTACTACTACAAATCATTAGAGATTCCAGAATGGAAGTGGGAGCATATCACGATGGACTTCGTGGTGGGACTTCCGACGACGCAAAAAGGGTACGATTCAATTTGGGTAATAGTGGACCGGTTGACGAAGTCGGCTCACTTTTTGCCAATTAGGGTCATGTATAACTTAGACCAGTTAGCTAAACTTTATGTTAAGGAAATCATTTCCAGACATGGAGTACCGGTATCGATTGTGGCAGATCGTGATCCACGATTCACATCGAACTTTTGGAGGAGTTTACAAGAGCAGTTGGGAACACAGCTGAGGTTAAGCATGACTTATCATCCACAAACTGATTGGCAGAGCGAAAGGATAATTCAGACATTAGAAGACATGTTGAGGTCTTGCGTCATGGATTTCAAGGGTAGTTGGGATGATCACCTACCACTAGTAGAGTTTTCATATAACAACAAGCTATCATGCAAGCATAGTATGCCACCGTGTTGGAAAGCTTTGTATGGGAGAAAGGGCAGAACACCTTTATATTGGGATGAGGTGGGAGAACGCCGGATGCTAGGACCAGAATTGGTGCAGCAGACAGCGGATGTGATAAAGTTAATTCGGATGCGTCTCGTCACACCAGGATGATGTATGTAAGAAGTATGCGGACTCACATGCACTAAGTCGAGAGTTTGAGGTGGGCTCAGATGTGTTTCTAAAGGTATATCCTCGAAAGGAAAGATACGCTTTGGAAAGAAGGGAAAGTTAAGTCCGAGGTTTATAGGACCTTTTGAAGTATTAAAACGGGTGGGAGAGGTAGTGTATATGATAGCATTTCCTCCAGACCTAGAACGAATACATAACGTGTTTCACGATCAGACACGTCCATATAAAATTTGGACTATAAGCATGTAATCGAGTATGAGCCGATTCATATCGAGAAAGACTTATCATATGAAGAGTCGCCGATGCGAGATCATTGATAGAAAGGAACAAGTTCGAGGAACAAGGTAATACCATCAAGAAAAGTATTATGGAAGAACCACGACAAAAGAAGAAAAGCGTGGAACTAGAAGAAAAGATGAAGAAAAATTTTCCTCACTTATTTGATTAAAGTAAGACGAGATTCCAGGGACAGAATCTTTATCAGGGGGGAAGAATGTAACGACCGAGAAATTCGGATCTTATTGTAAAATGATTTTATTAAATTAAATAATAATAAAATCATATTCCATGTGTTATCAAGATGGTTGTCATTGTATAACCTTTTGATGGTAGAATATCGTAGTATTTGGGCTACGTGGATGAATTAAAGTGTTTGAATTTCCAAGATGAAAATAAAAGTTTTCCGAGAAATTTTTCGAAAAACACTATTCATCTGTATTTGCTTGGGATATAATTTTGAGATTCCGAGAAATACGCAATGATGGAATAACAAGGTAAGATGGATTATGTAATAAAAATCTAGTTATGGAAAATGTAACATTTCACTTGTGGACTTAATTTATGAACGTTAAGCAAAGCGAAATGTTAAAGAATAAGTAATAATTGTATGATACTTGGTATTTTACAAAGTAATAAAAACGAGTATAATACAAAGTATTATACGAGTTTGTATGAAGGATGAAATATCGTATATAAATTCTATATGAATTATAATATGAAAATAATACATGAACTATAGGTATGTGTATTAAGAAATGTTAATGGACTTAGATGATTGGTTAAACAATTATATATACAAGTCCAAGTGAATTAAAGAGAGAAGCCCAACTGTAAATTAATGAACCAACTAGTGTTTGTTAATATAAGACCCAAGGATTTATTAATCCAAGCCCAAGCTAGAATCCATGGATTGTATAACCCATGGGGCAAACCATATTGATATGGTTAATGTGTGGTGACCAAGTGATGTGGTGACCAAGTGATGTGGTGATCAAGTAAGTGTGATGATCAAGTAGGAGTATTGACCAAGACTTTGAAGTAATGACCAAGTGTAGGATAAGTTTTGTGCTTGAAAGTAATGAATAGTAAGGAGGTGCACGAGGAGGTGGGATGATTTAATGACCAATCTACCCTAACCTTGGAAAGTCTATAAATAGAAGAGCTTTACAAGCCATTTTTTGGTTGATCAATTAATCCAACACATCTAAAGTGCTCAAGTGTTAGAGAGAATAAGCTACACATATGTCATTCTATAAGTAAGAAGAAGAAGCAAGCTACTTACCAAGACTACAAAAGAGTAAGACTTCTTCTCAATTATCTTCTATCTCTACCATGATAGGATGATAAGAAAAGTTGGATTAAGAAACATGAATGAGTAAGTAATGAACTTAAGCCAATTAAGTTGGTAATAATTCATTTAAGTTAGCATAAGTTATAAACTTATGTGAAAATAATATGAACTTATAAGAAGTTTATTAAGAGAAATGATATGAAAAGAAATTATATGATCATATTATCATGTATACCTAAGTAAAGATATATGTGAAGAGTATGTAAAGTATCATGATTAAGAAACCTTAATTGTCATAAGTCATTAATAATGAAATCTTAAGAAGTTATAGTTGGCAAGTTATAAACTTATGAAGAATAAGTCAAAATCCAACAATGAATCTAAGTTGTTGTATTAAGTATGTTAAAATGTTCACATGATGAATGAAGTTCATTTGTAATGTTGAACAAACCATAAGAATGAAAAATTGCCGGAATTTGCACGATTGGACGGTAATCGTCGAATACGTAAAAATTCTCGGAATGGAAGTCAAATTTTGTGTTTGATCACGAGACCATTGTTTTCCAATAGAGACAAGTCATAATTGGCATTTAAGAGTTGTGGACTCAAAAATGACCGGATTCCGACTTAGAACGAAGAAACGAGCGTTAAACGTTCACAAACGTTTATCGTTTACGTTAAAAATGAACCAATAGGTGAATTTTTAGCGAACGAAGTCAATTAGATAAAATTCTTGAAAGGACATGTAGAGTACGTAATTTGTGAACCATAGGCTTTTGACCAAGCCAATTCGGACTTATAACGAAGAAGTTATGCGTCCGGGAATTTCACAAAATTTTAAAACTGAAATTGATATCTGGTGCACAGAGTTGGTGTCGCGGCGCCAACCCTAGGCAAAAGACCCGCGCACAAAATGCATGAATAATAATCGAGCCTACTATAAGAGTTCACCACAGTAAACCTTTAGTTCAATAAGTGGCGCCAGCAGATGCTATGAAACAATGACAAAATCCTCTCGAGTGTGGCGCGTACAATACGAC
Source organism: Panax ginseng (assembly GCA_020205605.1). NCBI lineage: Eukaryota > Viridiplantae > Streptophyta > Magnoliopsida > Apiales > Araliaceae > Panax > Panax ginseng. The sequence goes on from CM035136.1 coordinate 63,925,533, forward strand.
CCATTAAGTAAGGACTCAAATACAGCCAGCCATGTCCGGACAATTGCATTAAGAGCTCGCGCCACAATATGAGATGTAGAAATATAAAATTTGGCAGCATGATACAGCCTCCTCGTAACAAAGATAGTAATGAAGGTTTCTAGGTACAAAGAAAAGAAAACCTAAATGGATTCAAAGTAAACATAACTTAAGGAAGGTAAGATAATATTGTTTAAACTTTGTTAAACCTTAAGGAATGTAATGTAAAGGTTGAGATAACCAAGTCAAATATAATGCAAGCATAATGACAAACCGAAATAAATAGTAAATTAATCTAATACACAATTAGATTGAAATGAAGGGTATGATATAGTCATATACATATTGGATTATGTGTGACCTAATCTAAGGCATTATGTGATCATGTATTGTAGATACTTGAACGACTTGAACATAAAGTTAAAATACTGTAGCAGATGCTAAAGGCAAGTATTCTAACTCTTGTCTCAGTTCAATCTGAACAAGTTTTTAAAGTTCATGTATTCTTTCGCATGAATTAAGGTATGTTGAAGTTGAAGCCAATTCCGTTGGCTAGACTTGATGAATTGATAATCTATTCATGTATTATCAAATGTTGCTATCTTTTGTCAACTACTTGATATGGTATATGGTTTTCAAAAGAAGACTGAAATGTTAAACAAATATTTTGTCGGTAAAACGACAGGCACGTGAGGTTGCCAAATGCTTAAACGTGCATACGTTTAATGGATGTAGTGTTGATCAACATAGAGTACAATAGGCTGATCACCTAGAAGTGCTCGTAAGTGATATCGGGATTACGGACTTGCTTCCGGGTTGTCCTTTTCCAATAAAGAATGAATACTCGAGGTCTCTGACCATAGTGAATGTTTTACTAAATATTGTTGTTATTGTAAAACATTTTGAATGAAAAGATGAAGTGTTATTTTGAATTACCAATAGTACTTCATAACTATTGTTCAATTATCGAAGATATACGATTTGTATGTGTCAAGCATGTTGTTATTAAATTGTTATACTTGCTGAGCTAGTTATGCTCACTCTTGCTTGAACCATATGAATGCAGCTAAGACTGAACGTCCCGAAGAATCGAAAAAGGATAAGGGAAAAGCTAAGGCAGATTACTAAGCTGTCTTGTAATATTATAGGTCTATTGTTGTAATTTAACTAATATTATGACAAAGAACCTTTCTAACGGGTTTAGAACTTGGGAAATGTAAATATTAATTTAAATATATAGAGGTTATATTCGTTCTTTGAGACTTTTCAAATTGAGTGAATGTATGAATGTTGTATAGTATAGCACCATCTGTCGGGTTGGAAGATACCCGGATTTGGGGGCGCTACATCGCCCCCTTAACCTCCTTACTATTACTATGCTTAGCCACCAAGTTTACTTCGCCAGCACCCTTAATTGGTGGCCAAGTGGCCGGCCCACATGCCCATGGGTCACCCCATGGGTTCTTACCCATCCGTTTACCCATTGGTTCGATCTGCGGTTTCTTTTCTTGGTTTGGGCCTTAACCCTAATTCTTATTGGGCCTATCTTGAGCTTAATTTCACAAATCATTGGGCTTGACATAATCCAAGTCCAATTGGATTCTACAAAGTCCATGAACTCAAAGTTCATTAAGACTAATCGTATTCTACGCATTCTATTCTCGTATTCTCGTAATCTCTTCGTATTTAGCTCGTACGATATTCGTAATATACGTCGTACTATTCTTCTTTCTATACTTGTATAATAACTCGTATCATACTCGTATTTCTCACACACAATAACCCTAGTTATTATACTTACTCATTACATTCTCGGAACTCACTTTTCGTAACCCTTAGGTTTTGAGTCCAAAGGCGAAAACTTCGTTTTTGCCATAATTGAAATATTATTGAATATTACATCACGTCTCAACATTTTACGTAATCAATAACTTCTCGGAATTTCAAAATAAATCTCCGAGCAGAAACGAATGAATAGTGCCTATTTCGTCTTTTTCCCCAAAAATATATTTTGTTCCCGAAAAACTTTCATTTTCTTCTTGAAAATTCTTACTCGTTAAATCTAGCTCGTAGCCAGAATCCTCCCGACTTATAATCATGCTAGGTTATATAGCGATTAATAAACACATAGCACAAAATATTATTAATAAAAATTTCTTTTATTAATAACTAATTCTTTAAACCTAAATTCTAGATAATCCAAAATTCTGGGTTGTACAGTATAACCATAATCTTTGATGTTTCAGGTAAAGACAGGTGATGAAAATTATCTTCGTCTTGGGTACGAAGATAAATTTAGAATCAAAATTATGATTATGAGTTATTCACATGATTGTGGACAGGAACTGTTGATTGATGTTACAGGGATAAAACTATGTTAGTGAACTTTTAACACGGCGAAGATAATAGACTTTAATGGTCTATTTGACTCTTCTAATGGATTGCTCGTTCCGCTGCCACTATGGTTGAAAAGTTTTATCATCTACCATATGTTCTAAATCTATGATTTATTATTAACGAATGTTATTGATAATTTAATTATCTTTAGTCATGATATTCTTTACTGGGCTAGTTGTGTTCACCCTTTTGCTTCACAATTCCTTTCAGGTAATAAGAGTATAGTTGGGTTGAGCGGAGGTACCAGGGGAATAGAACGATGGTCTATAGCTGTTGAGGTTTCCCTTAAAATAGTATGGAAAGAATTTTATTGAGAATTTTAGATAAGTGTGTCGTATTTTATACGGCATCTTAACCGTTGATTTTGGTGAACCAAATAGGGTGAGGTGCACCCAACTTTGGAATGGTGGTTTGTCACTATAATACAAGATGTCTAATAACAGACGACTTCGTGTTATCATAAGACAGGGTTGTCAACATGCACTTACTGATTATATCTATGAGCACTACCTATATAATCTCGGAGTTTTGTTGAAATATAATTCTCAATTGGAGATAATGGAGATAAATATATGTCAATAGAAGACTCACCATTGGAAAGAACATGATAGTAATCTTCTCATTTTTCTTTGGGGTTTATTGGGTCAACCAAGGATAATTCTTGAGTCATATGATATCTATCATAACTTAGATGTATGGCCTCCCATGTACGAAGGTTTTCTTGAGCGTTTTCCAAAGATTTTAATTTCTAAAACAATTATTGACTGTACTTTTTTGTAAAGTACCATTGTAAGGTGTTGTGGTTGAGACACCATGAGAGTTACATATATTTGTATTAAAACACACATCTTATGTGTTGTCGTACTCTGCACGACAGTTCAACAGTTGTATAAATGAAGTTTGAATTTGATTTATGTAGTGTGATATCTGGCGACTTAGAATGGGTCGTGTGGATCTATTTTGGGGGCGTCACAAATAGTATCAAAGCTTAGGGATATGGTCTCTGGCAGAGATCCGAGATTATAACTAGGAGGGGAGAGACAAGTAATATCATTTAGGTTGGCGCTGCGGCACGATATTTATACTGCTGGGCAACAGTATGAACAAAAGCCAAATTGGCCTAAAAGCTCGAATCTAATAGACTGATTAACATGTAATACACATATAGACTTCATATAAACATATTCTGAAGACTTCTAACATGTTTCTACTCATAAAATAACATAAACATCAAATTTACAACGCCCAATTTCAATGTTTTTGGCAAAAACTCCATTGTTGACATTTTTAATGATTATCAACACTGTGATTTTATTTTTCAATCAAAACAGAAATTTCAAAACATCATAGTTATGATTATACATACTCTATCAATTTCCATAATCAATTTATCAATTTAACAACTAATTAAACCTTAATTTCTATTTTAAATTAAGCCATACTCATATATTTTTCATATGAACACTCTATAATATATTTTCTTCACAAAACACATACATACATGAATTACTTTTTCTATAATCATGCATAAACTCATGAAACAACCTTTTACAAATAATTTTTATACTAAACTATATACATATCAACAATTCCTCTTTTACAAATATTTTACAGAGACTTTTTGGGAAGAGAAAAACTAAACTTTTAAAGAAAGAGATTGATCTCCTACCTTTGATTAAGAAGATGATATCCTAGAGTTAGATTATCATTTTGATTATCAAGTTTCTTCTCCCCCAATTCCTTTCCCAATTTCTCTAGCCTTCCTTCCTCTCTTCTTTTCTCTCTGTAACTTCAACTGAGTCTTCTTCTCTAACATATGTACTAAAAATATAACGTATATAGTAATAATATATATTAATGATATAATATAAGTATAGATATAATTATATCAGTTATGTTTTATTTGAAAATCAAAAGCCATAAGGCTTGTTTGGCTAATCAAAATAAAATAACTTATTAATCCTTACACCTTGTTTGTTAAGTCTAACTAAAACAAATGGATTAATCCTTATACCTTGTTTGCTAAAACATCATTAGATTAAAGACATATTATGCAATAAGACATGTTTGGCAAAAACTAAATTAAAGTCCTTTAATTTATTTTAATAACTCCTTTATAGCAAAGTTATTAGTCACACTTTTATTTAATTAATTAATCAATTAAAACATTAATCTATTAAATTACTTTAGCACATAATTTAATATCACATAATTATAATTTCTTTTATAATTATAACTTTATTCGACCAACTAATATTTTAAATTATAATTTCGCATTTAAAATATTATAATTTATTTAAATCACTATAAGCTCTCTAGCTTACTTATTAAATTAAATTGGTATATAATCTCATAACAATTAATTTTCTTAGCTCCTTAATTATTTACTCAACAAATAATTAACTAAATCACATCAACTCAAATTGCCATATAATTCAATAAATATTTAATATTGCAAATAAATATTTAATATTTAATATTTAATTATTTATTCAATAAATAGTTAACTAATTCACATCAACTCAAATTGAACAATTATTTATTCAACAATAAACATTATCCATTAAATACTTATATAAATCAATAAATATTTAATATTACACTTTAAAATTCTGGAATGTTACAAATATCATTTAAAGGTACGGGCCATCGGCCTACCCGTCGTTGCTGGACCACCAATTGTGACGCCCCTAAATACGGGTATCTTCCAACCCGACAGATGGTGCTCCACGATACTACAATTCATACAGTCATTCCATTGAGGTAACAACAAAATGAGTGTAATTACTATATTCTTATTGCATTAGTAATAAATCCTTTCCCAGGTTCATAAACCGAATTAATTCTTTGTTATTCATAAGTATATTACATACGAATACTCTAGTCTATTACTGGATAATCAATTATCCATCTTAGCCTTGCCTTTATCTCTATTATAACTCTTAGTTCGTTCGGCTTTAGCTGCAATCATATGGTTCAAGCAAGAGTGAGCATAACTAGCTCAACAAGTCTAACAAAGGATCATATGAATATCACATTGAACTTATATGATTATCTTCCATAACTGAACCAATAGCTATGAAGCACTATGAAACATTTGACTAGTACTTCTCATTTCATAATAAGAATTCCAAAGTATATATAAGAGCTTAGGAATTCTGAACCGGTTAAAAGACCATGAACATACTCTTTCCATTTTCATACTTGAAAAGGACATCCGACACTAAGGCCATCCATCCGGCTTTACTTACGAGTACATCTAGGTGATCAGCCAATAGTACCCTATGTTGATCAACACTTTTCCGTTAAATTTATGTTTAAGTTTTGGTAACCTCGCGTGCCCATCGAATAATCGATGAAAATACTTTTGTTTGTTCATAGACAAACTTATCTTCACATCCGTACCAAATACTTGGCATAGGATAACATTAACAGTTCTATATCGAATACTTGTAAACAAATCAATCTAGCTCTTAAGAATAGTCTAGCCAAGTTTAAACTAGCATCGACCCTTTCATAAAACAATTCATGCATCTCATAACATGAATCACTGAAAATCTGGCTAACACGAAGGTTAGACAAGCGTTAAAGAAAAACTTGCCTTCAGCGTCTGCTACAGAAAAATTACTTTTCCTTTCAGTCTTTACGATCTCTACAACACATAACCATAATACATACCACATTAGGTCATGAATGAACATACATGATTCCTAATGAATCTTAACCTTCTTCTCAATCTAATCATGTATTAGATTGTTTATTATTGGTTCTGGCTTGCCGTTTACATCGTTCTTACCAACTTCTTTCTCTTCTATGTTGTAAGTGGATTTACTTTATTAATACCACTCGTTCGAGTTAATCACCTTTCCTCATGGCTTACTAACGTTCTTACGTTATTAATCAAAATTCGATCATCATTGGTTAAGTACACTTATTGCATACTGTTCACGTTCACTTAATATTCAACAACTTTTAGTTGTAACTCTCAACGTTATTGTCATCATCAAAGATGCTACATTAACTTAAGTAATTCATCATCAATTAACTATCTTTCATTTCGTATACTTAATCACACTTATTTCAGTAATAAAGTCAGTTCGACTTACTATACTTCATTACGACTTGTTAATGTTCTTACGTTTTTAACCGACACTCGATCATCATTGGTGAAGTACCAAAGTTGAACATCATTCATGGTTTACTTATTACACTATTACGTTCTTCGTTTAATTATGGTTAAACCATACTTAATCTTGTTATCGCTTTATAAGTGATTTAAAGTCAGCCTTATCATGTACATTAAGTACATTTATGTCTTACCTTTGGTCTACATTCAAAGAGAATAAAAACCCTAACTTGGTCAACCATTCTACCTTCTATATTACTACTACGGTATGACATATTCTTTGTATAGTGGTATTTGTGGCATTTCTCAAGGGTTTTGCGCGGACTCGGCGTTGTGGCGCGAGTCCATGAACTAATTCTCTCATATTTGTATGAGTCTCCGTTTATTTCTGGTTTCTCTCGCCATACACAAGCGCCATGGCGTGACACATTTACACTGGGTTGGCGGTCTTGGTGCACCCCATACACAGAGATAGTTATGACAGTTGGTTTTTCCAACGAACTTCCCGGCTTCATAACTTATTCATTTTACATCCGAATTGGCTCATTCGAAATCCCACAACTCACAAATTACATACTCTAGGTGTTCATATAAGAATTTTACATTTTTGAATCTGTTAACTTGGAATTCACCTTTTGGTTCATTCTGAGCGTTCGTTTATCATTTTTGAGCGTTCAATACTCATTTTCTTCATTATAAGTCGGAATTCAACGATTTTCGATTCCACAACTCTTGAATACCCTATCTCATGTGTTGCCATTGAAAACCAACGTTTTCAAGTCACACGACAACTTTTGACCCTTAATCAGAGATTTTTACATTTTCGACCTTTTACGTCTATTTTTGCAAAATTTACCATAACTTCGTTACTCGTGTTCTATAAGCCAAATAAAAAGGAACACTCCATTGATTCATTATCTCCATCCTAACCAAACAATATATACATACCCTAGCTATGATGGCTTTCAAATCGTTCACTCATAACTACGTTCACGTTCATAACTTTCTACGGTTTTTAGCTTATGTAAACATTACGATTTTCGTTTAATCATGACTTATCAATGATTTCATTATTAATAGTCATCCTTATTCCTCCTCACTAACATGTTCCACCAATCTATGATTCTCTATGAGAAAGAAATCGAAAAAGATGAAGACTATTGTTTATGAGAATATTACCTTTTTCGTTCTTCGCGTTCTTGCTAAACTTCTTATGTTTTTCTTCAAAGTAGATTGATCACTTGTTTCTAGCTCTTTCTCTCTCTCAATATATGTTGGCTAATATTTGTAAACTATCAAATGAGCTAGCCAAGCTTCTATTTATAGGAAACTCAAATGGAGGGCATAAGGGTCATTAATCCACCCACCTCCTTAATCACCTCCTTACTATTCCTTACTTAGTTCTTAAGTTAACTTGGCCACCACACTCTTTGCTTGGCCATTAAACTTACTTGATCACCACACTTACTTAGCCATTAAGCTTAATTGCTAATCACCTAGCTTATCTCTTGTTTGCTTATCACATTTACTTAGCCACCAAGCATAAACACTTTACTTAGCCTCCAAGCATAAGTACTTTACTTGGTCATTAATTAACTTATCCTTTGTTTAGCCACCAAGTACTTTACTTGGCCACCACTTGGGGTCACCCATGGTTTATCTTTACCCATTGGATCGATCCACGGATCCGGTTCTTACTTTGGGCTTCTAGCTTAATTAACTTAACTTATAATTAGGCTTGCATTAGCAAACATTGGGCTTGTTTATTAAATCATATTGGACTTATCCATTTTTTACAATTGGCTTAACCATTCCTATACTTGGACTTGTATAAATTCTAACCAATCCTACAAGTCCATTATATATGGCTTAAAGCCTTAGGACGTATTCTATATGTATTATTATCGTATTCTAACTCGTATATTAATTCATAATATACGATATACCATCATTCATACATACTCGTATAATACCTCGTATCATACTAGTATTCATTACCTTGTACAATACCTACATATTATACGATCATTGCTTTAATTCATTATACGCATTTAATTTCTTCTCAGAAACCACTTTCCCTAACCGTTAGGTTTTAAGTCCGCAAGCAAAAAATTGCGTTTGCCATAACTGAAATATTATTGGATATTCCATCTCACCTCGATATTCTATCGTTACGTATTTCTCGGAAGTTCAAAAATAATTCCCGAGCAGAAATGCGTGAATAGTGTTTTTCAGAAAATTTCTCGGAAAGCTTTTATTTTCGTCTTGGAAATTTAAAAATTTAATCCTGCCACGTAGCCAAAATACTACGACGTTCCGACATGTTTAGGTCATTGAACGACCTTCAAATAGATTACTCACTTAAATAATTAATTAAATTTATTTAATCCACATAATCAAATAAAAATTTAATTCTCAGAAAAATCCGATTTTCTCGGGCGTTACATTCTTCCCCCCTTATAAGGATTCTGTCCCCAGAATCTCTCTATAAATACATAACCAAATGAGGAATTTTTTTCCATCATTTTAATCTCAAGTTCCCACAATGCTTCGTCGACATTGTGGTTCCTCACCTTCACCTTCACTACATTATCCTATTTTACATGACTTGTCCCTTCCTATCAATAATCTGAGTTGGAAGTTAAGCACTTACGAACACATTACGCTATCTTCCTTTTATTAGTTCTTCTTTTAACTCAGTTTTATTTGGAACTCAAATTCCTCCTTCAAAACGAGATGATACTTGATCTTCTCTTATCCTGCATCCTCTTCTTCATTCGCTTATGTTTCTCGTTACTTAGATGTACTTCCTTGACTCGTTCCATTTTCGTGGATTGAGTCTACATTACGAATGACATTTCTACCTTTTCATTTCATAATTTAACTTCTAACTCTGTTCTCGCCATCTCTGTTATTAACTCATTCTGAGTCGTTAACATTGATAGCTTTTCCCTACCCTTCCTACTTAACGCGTCGGCTTCTACGTTTACCTTCTCTGTATGATATAAGATATCCCAGTCATGATCCTTTATCAATTCTAACCACTTTCTCTTCTTCATATTCAACTCCTTCTGTGCGAAGAAATATTTTAGACTCTTACAGTCCTTGTATATCTCACACTTCTCCTCGTATAGATATTATCTTCCGATTTTTTTTATTCAAAAACTACAGCTGCCAATTCTAGATCACAAGTAGGATAGACTTTCTCATAATCCTTTAAGTGGAGTGATGCATACACAATGATGCTACATAAGCACGCCATCTCGTCATCCATGTGAAACATCGAGATACATTACAAAATTCCCCGTATCATCTGATAATAACAATACAGGTGCCTCACTTAACCTTCCTTTTTAGTTCCTGAAAACTATTTTCTCCCTTCTCATTCCCAGCATACTTATCAATAACAAATCTGTCTATCTTTTAAGCTAAAATTCACACGTAGTGAATTTCGTATCCAACTTCTCCCTCCGTAGTGATTAAACACTATCTTCACATGTTCAACGTAATCTTCTGGCGTCTTTGAAAGACTAGAATATCACCAATGATCATTACAACAAACTCGTCCAAATATTATTCGAACATTCTATGACACTAATGGTACTTTCAACCATAGCACCTGACAAGAGTACCTATCAATTTGCCACCAACTTTCTTGGCGCCCCTACGAAAAGTCTAACTTCAATGCATTGGTCAACCCCAATTGACATAACCAGAAACTCGTGATAACTATAACGAGTTCTGAATGTCGTCTTAGGTACATCCTTCCTCCTTACTTTCAACCGACGATACCCCGTACATAAATCTATCTTAAAAAAATTCTTTGCCCCTTTCAACTTATCGAATAGATCATCGATCCTGGGCAATGGGTATTTATGCTTAACCACTAACCAATTAGTCATATATTTGACTTACGCATTAGTTTACTTAACTTTACTTCTTAAGGTTCGCATTCTTTCAACCTAAGTTTATGCGACCTACTTTCATTACCGGCTTACAGTTTCATGACATACGGAGATGTCTTACTTAATACGTTCATCATCTTTGATAATTTACATTCTTATTTTCTTCTTATTACTTCTCTAGGATTCAGCACACATTGCTTCTCTGCTAGTAGTCCATATGGTACTCTGAGTGGTTTCCCACAAACAACTAACAAACAAGTTCCGGTCTCATCTACACTGCCTTCACAGTGAGTTAGATCGGTTGCCAGTTTCGTATATACCTTCGCTCTCTGAAGGAATTGTTTAGCCCATCTCCCATATGTCAACCATCAAAGGTTACGATTGTACCACAACATAAACTTATCTTAACATCCTTCTAGATTACGTCATGATTTAGACAACAAGAAAGTTTCGGTGATTTATTACCGTAAATTACTACCTTGGGTTTTCATAGAAAACCTATAACAACCCGAAATTTTTGATTATCCAGAATTTAGGTTTAAAGAATTAGTTATTAATAAAATAAATTTTTATTAATACTTTTCTGTGCTATGTGTTTATTAATCGTTCTATAACATAGAATGATTATTAATCGGGAGGATTCTGGCTACGAGCTAGATTGAACGAGTAAGAATTTTCAAGACGAAAATAAAATTTTTTCGGGAACAAAAATATTTCCGGGGAAAAAGACGAAATAGGCACTATTCAACCGTTTCTGCTCAGAGATTTATTTTGAAATTCCGAGAAGTTATTGATTGCGTGAAATCTTGAGACGTGATGTAAAATTCAATAATATTTCAATTATGGCAAAAGCGAAGTTTTTCTTTCTACTTTTACTCAAAACCTAAGGGTTAGGAAAAGTGAGTTCCGAGAATGTAATGAGTACGTATAATAACTAGGGTTATTATGTGTGAGAAATACGAGTATGATACGAGTTATTATACGAGTATATTACGAAGATTATTACGACGTATAATACGAATATCGTACGAACAATATACGAAGAGAAGACGAGAATACGAGAATGGAATGCGTAGAATGCGATTAGTCTTAATGGACTTTGTGTCCATGGACTTTGTAGAATCTAATTGGACTTGGATTATGTCAAGCCCAATGATTTGTGAAATCAAGCCCAAGTTAGGCCTAATAAAAATTAGGGTTAAGGCCCAAACCAAGAAAAGAAACCGCGGATCGAACCGATGGGTAAGAGATGGGTAAGAACCATTGGGGCAACCCATGGGGTGACCCATGGGCATGTGGGCCGGCCACTTGGCCACCAAGTAAGGGTGGTGGCCAAGTTAACTTGGTGGCTAAGTTGAAGAGGAGGTGGGAATAGTAACTTTAGGGGCAAAATGACTATTTTGCCCCTAGCTTTGGTTTTCTATAAATAGAAACCTAGAATTTCATTTTCTAGGATTTTTGAAAATCCTACACTTGAGAGAGATAGAGAGAGCTCGGTTGGGAGAGGAAGAGGAAGAGCGTGAGCATGAATGCTCGGCTCAAAAGTGATCATAAAATAGAAAAGCTAGCGAATCGCGGGCTTTGTATAACGGAAGAGAAATAAAGAAGAACGGTAATCCGAACACTAGTTTCTTCTAAAATTTTCTTTAATTTTTCTATGTCAAAAACATAGCTTAATGAGAATAAGGAATAGAAGATATTGAGAATGATTATGGTTGAAATCATGAGAAAAGAAGAAATAAGAAATAAGAGATTTAGTTTATAAATTTTTTAAGGAAGTATAAGATTCGTAAGGATTTTGAGCGATCCGAATGAATCCTATGAATGAGTAGGTCAAAGAAGTAAGAAATGGTGTTCTATAACATCAAATTCCAAGAAAAAGTGAAATCGTAATCCAAAATATCGATTAAAATGAAGAACGAACGAAGAACACGAAGAACGTTGTTGATGGACAAATTTAAAACCATCGTAGTGTAATTGTTGTTGATAGACAAGTTTAAAACCATCGCGTATAAGTTAGATTCTTATTGCTTGGTTAGGAATGTTAGAAACGTTCATGAAGAACGGATTAAAACTAAGCTATAACGAAGTTATGGTGAAAATTTCGTAAAAGAAGAACAAAAATTTGAAAGTTAGTAAATGAACCCGAACGTGTAGGGTTTCATAAGAATGTAAGAGAACGTATAAAACGTGAGTCGTGGACTCAAGAACGAACGAATTTCGAGTTCGGATGACCGAATTACGGACGAATGAACAAAGAACGTTAAAAACGTTAAAATGAACGAAGAATGAAGATTAAGCCAATTGAATGGCATGTTAACGAATTCAGAACAAAGTTCTATCCGAGGGTAATCGAAGTACGTAAGATAAGGAAGAAAATGGTTTTGGAACGACCTCGTTCTGAGTTATAACGAAGAAGTTATGAGATTTCGAAATCAGCGTCTCAAGCTTGTAAAAGACTTAGAAAAATTTTCTAGGTTTCATGCTCGGTATGCATGACTCGAGTTGTGCCTTGGAGGCCGACGACAGAAAGACGTAATGTGATGTCCGAACACACTGCAAGAGTTCGCCGTAGCACGAACCGTAGTACAATTTGTGGCGGCATTAATTTTCATGTCTGATCTGAAAATCTTACGAGTGTGCGTAAGACGACCCACTAAAGTAAGGACTTCATGACTGCGATACCGGTCCGGAAGAAGAGAGAGAGAGTAGGCGCAAGAATGGCGTGAGAGGAATGGAAGGGCACGCGGCACGCGCAGCGTTTGCGAAATAATGCCCGAAAATGAGATTTTTAGTTCTCAGTTACTAGAGGATGTGCAAGAAAGAAATATGAACATAATGTTCAACTAATATAACACTTAATAAAGTGTTTTAAACCTTTAATAAAGGTTGAACGAAAAGATTAAACGAGAATAAAAGACAAAGAATGTAGATGCGGGTTACGGAACCGATGTCTGGGGACCGTAGTCGCGATAAACGAACGTGAGGGATTGCTATGGTTGTGATTCCTTAGACGTTGGTTGACGATGTTAATGTATAACATTTTGATGTTATGAAATGGCATTGAGAGATGAATGTAAAGCATTTAGACGCTGTGAACACAACGTTGTTGAGATGAATGATCGGTCTTAGCATACAATGAACCGTATGGCTTTGACATTAAGAAAGAATAATGAACATGGGGTTCATGGGATGGATAACGATCGAAAGCAATTAAAACCTTGAATAAAGGTTGAATGAGAGATCAAAAGACGAGCAACGTGAACGTTGAATACGTAAACGATCCTCGTGAATCGTATTCGCGTTTGACGAGCGTGCTAAGTATACCCTGGTTGTATGACTTAGACGTTGATGAATGTAGTAAGTAAGATACGAATGGTATCAAGAAAGCCGTATCGAACAGTAAAGAGATTAATGAAAGCCGAATGTGAATCGGATAAGAATGAATCCTGAGGTATGGCAATTATTTACCAGAAAGCCAAAAGGAATAAGAACTTAACTTAATAAACATTATAATTTAATAATTCGTATAAGTTAAGAGAAAGTTAGGTTGTGGTACAATTGTAACCTTTGATGGTTGACATATGGGAGCTTGGGCTAAACAATTCCTTGAGAGAGCGAAGGTATATCTGGCCCGGCAACCGATCTAACTCATTGTGATGACGATGTGTAGATGAGACGTGAACTTTTTTGTTGGTTGTTTATGGAAACCACTCGTCAGTACCATATGGACTACTAGCGGAGAAGCGATGTGTCTTGAGTCCTGAGAAGTATCTGAAGAAGATAAGAATGTGAATCATCAAAGATGATGAGCGTGTTGAAATAAGACGTCTTCAGTATGTCATGAAACCGTGTAAACCCAGTAATGAAAGTTAGTTAAAGTAAGATTATATTGCAAGAATAAAACCTTAAGAAGTAAAGTTAAGTAAACCAATGCGTAAGTCAAGTATATAACTAATTGGTGTATTTGTTATTTCCTTATGTGTTATAGGGATTGGAATGAGCGATTCAATAAAGCTATAGGCATCTTGTAAAGGCAAGTTTCCTAACTTCATTCATATTTTAAATGAATGCTAGTTTCTTAAACTTCTCAGATGTTGAACTTGAGAAGTTATGTCTATGTGCGAATGTGCGATATTTGTGCAAGGTGGTAGAATGTATGAGGCCTTGTGCCACAATGTGAACACTTCGGTGTTTCTATGAGATTAATTGTTCTATGTTTGAACTGTTCAATAAAAGAATGTTCTGTTTATACATGAACCGTCGTTGCTAAGTCTGTGCTATTGATTCTAGCCAGACAGAATGTGCATGAAAGAGAGTAGAGAATGAAATTTTTTCAAACTGCATGTAACTAATGTTTTAAGATGATAGGAATCAAGACTATTCCTATTATTCAAGCTGCTTCATAACCTTTGTTCGGTTATTGAAGTCAGAAAAGAATGTTTAAATTCTTGAAGTTGTTTGTTCAACTGTTATGACTTGCTGGGCAATTGAATGCTCACACTTGCTTTAAATGAAAAACATTTTCAACGAACGATGTTAGAAGAACTTAAGGATCCCGTATAGATTAAGCTGACGGTATCCAGATGAAGTGTCATTCAGAATGTGAATGAGCGAGAAGATCAAGTGAAGACTTGTAATGTAGAAAGATGAGAATTAAACTATAGAATAGTTTAATGAACGATTATGTATCCTTGGTGGTGGATAAAAGTCACTCGTGCAAGATGTAAGGAATAATGTAATTATCATTATTTGTAATGAGAAAGGTTATAAGGTTTCCAAAACCTGGGATTTGAGAATGTATGTTATTATATTTCAGTATATAATGATGTATGTTGGATGAATGATGTACTCGTGACGTACGGAACCCGGGTGTGAAGATAGACCAGATTTTGGGGCGTTACAAAACCGAAGATTCATACTTTTCCATAGACAATTTATTAAAGTTCTATGGTTAATCAACCCATTTATACCGAGAATTACTTCAAATTCTCTTAACCGCTTACCTTTCTTTTTCATGAAACCATTTCCATGAATATATTCAATGAAAGTTATTTCCTCATTCTCTGCTTTAACGTTTAAAGGTACTTATAATTCCTTTTCAGAATGAATTGAATCACTTAGCAAATCCACATGCTAAAAAAATAATAATCAAGTAGCACTCCAATCAAACTACACATAAGCATTCATTGTATTGACTGGAATGATACCCGCTACTAAATCTATTGATGCAACCACATCTTGGACCGTCATATTAAAAGTACGGGTCATATGTCTACCCGACGATGGTGGTCCAGTGATAGCTAACTTACCCCTACTAATACCTTTACTTTCCTCCAACCCCTTCTTTGGGCAATTTCTTACCATGTGGTCCAAAGACCCACATACAAAACAACTATGGTTTTTCTTAGGATTAGGACAATTGGGTGATATATGTCCCTCCTGTCCACAGTTATAACAACCTGATTTCACTTCAGATAGACTCCTAAATGAGTCTTTCCACATTTCTTACATGCTTCCATCCTACGTTTAGGATCCCCTTGTCCTACTCCAGTATTCCCAGAGTTAAGATACTTTCTTCTTTTTTTCTTTTTTCTTTTTTTCATAATGCCACTACCACTGGTACTTTTTGCCTTGGTTCCTCCCTTTCCCTTGCTCCTATTCTTTTTCTCTTTGGGGTATTAGGTTAACGCCTCACTACTACTCGCCACTATAATCGCCTTCTCTAGAATGGTCCCCTAGGAAGCACTTTGGAAAACTGAAATTCTGCTATAGAGCCAGGGTTTTAGGCCCTGCTCAAACCTACGAGCCTTTCTCTTCGCCGTGTCTACCTGGTGTGGAACAAACCTTTCAAATTCATTGAATTTTGCTGCGTACTGGGGAACCGTCATGTCCCCTTGCTTAAGTTCTAGAAACTTAATCTCCATTAGCCCTTGCATGCTAGTTGGGAAGTAGTTCTTGAAGAATACCTTCTTGAACTGTTCCCATGTAACAACATCTATTCCAGCCCCACCCTGGTGAGCCTCCCACGAGTGGGTGGCTTCCCCCTTAAGCATGCAGGTCGCAAAAGAAGTCTTTTGCGCCTCTGCTACGTTTGTAATTACAAACGCCTTTTCTATTTCCTTGACCCATGTCTGGGCCTCCATTGGGTCCGTCGTTCCCTTGAACTTCGGCGGACCAACGCTTTTAAATTCTTTAAAGGTAGTCGTTCTTGCTACCCTAGGTTCCGCGATTATTCTACTCTCAGTTTGGTTAAATGCAGCCGTTAATAAATTAACGAACTATTGCATAGGGTTATTCTAACCCCCTTGATTATCATTACGTGATTCCACTTCTTGATTACATTGTCTTCTCCGTGGTGGCATTTTCTGATTAAATTTCATTATTATCTATTTACTTACTTCGTTATTATTCGCAACATAACAACTCATACCATAACAAAGCACATTTAAATGAAAACTTTATTATATTAATATGCTTCTTCATAGTTTGAAACTATTTACAATTTGCTTCTATAGCTAAAAGCTATTACATTTCTATCCCGCAATTGAACTTCACAAAAGTTGGGATTTACAAAAAAGACTACCTTTTTTTACAAAAGAGGGTTTTACGTCACTACACACATGTTTAAAACTCTAAACTCCTAATAATGCATAACAACATCCTTGAGTTCCTCATTTGCAATCATATCTACAGTATCCCGACTAATATTATGTCGAGTCTATCCCGACTCAATGGAATAACAAGTAATTTTTGAAATCCCTATGAGCACTCTCATGGATGTAAGACATATGTGATATCTTCTGGTCTTTCTCAACCAGTTTCTTACGAAGCTCATCAGCCTCTTCCTTATAGTCTCTAGCCCTCTCTGTCATAAGCACCTGTTTATCGTGCTCTGACTCAAAATTTGCTTCTGCAGACATCTTAGCTTCATGGAGATAATTAATCTCTTCATTCTAGTTTTACACAATTGTACTCAGTTGCACATTTCTGTCAAGCACTACCAGATACAATTCTCTCATTGCATCTGGAGATGTTGACTCTAATGTAGGTACCACCGTATTAACCGATGTTACCTCTATTTCCTCCTCCTCATAGATCATCATATCCAGGTATGATGTCAAAGCTACATCTCCCTCGGAGTAGTCTTCCTCAGAAAAGTACTCATTTGGTTCCGACTCTTCTAGAATTACTAATGGTACCTCCGCCACTGGCATGGGTACAGGCTCTACTCTATTCACAAACTCTTCACTCACCGCGTGTATATCTCTATACATCAAGCTATCATTCGACATCCTACAATACATAACATGTTGCCTAGTACTTAACACACAATAGTATAAGCACGAATCACATTTAATTGATTTAGGGTTAATTTCCATCTTTTAAATCTTTCGGTACTAAGTTTCCTCAATACCTTATTAACTCATTTGACTCCAGTTAACTTTTTTTCGGACCATTCCTTTCCTAACGAGGTTATTAGCCTAAGGTTCTTCCCTCCTTAAGTTTTATAACCTAATGCTTTGACACCAACCTGTGACGCCCCCAAATCCGGGTATCTTCAAACCTGACAGATGGTGCTCCACGATACTACAATTCATACAGTCATTCCATTGAGGTAACAACAAAATGAGTGTAATTACTAT
This sequence comes from Panax ginseng, assembly GCA_020205605.1. NCBI lineage: Eukaryota > Viridiplantae > Streptophyta > Magnoliopsida > Apiales > Araliaceae > Panax > Panax ginseng. The sequence continues at coordinate 63,943,625 of CM035136.1, forward strand.
ATTCTTATTACATTAGTAATAAATCCTTTCCCAGGTTCATAAACCGAATACATTCTTTGTTATTCATAAGTATATTACATACGAATACTCTAGTCTATTACATGATAATCAATTATCCATCTTAGCCTTGCCTTTATATCTCTTAGAACTCTCAGTTCGTTCGGCTTTAGCTGCAATCATATGGTTCAAGTAAGAGTGAGCATAACTAGCTCAACAAGTTTAACAAAGGATCATATGAATATCACATCGAACTTATATGATTATCTTCCATAATTGAACCAATAACTATGAAGCACTATGAAACATTTGACTAGTACTTCTCATTTCATAACAAGAATTCCAAAGTATATATAAGAGCTTAGGAATTCTGAACCGGTCAAAAGACCATGAACATACTCTTTCCGTTTTCATACTTGAAAAGGACATCCGACACTAAGGCAATCCATCCGGCTTTACCTATGAGTACATCTAGGTGATCAACCTATAGTACCCTATGTTGATCAACACTCTTCCGTTAAACGTATTTACATTTAAGTTTTGGCAACCTCGCGTGCCCATCGAATAATCGATGAAAATACTTTTGTTTGTTCATAGACAAAGTTATCTTCACATCCGTACAAAATACTTGGCATATGATAGCATTAACAGTTCTATATCGAAAGACTTGTAAACAAATCAATTTAGCTCTTAAGAATAGTCTAGCCAAGTTAAAACTGGCATCGACCCTTTCATAAAACAATTCATGCATCTCATAACATGAATCACTGAAAACCTGGCTAACACGAAAGTTAGACAAGCGTTAAGAAAGACTTGCCTTCATCGTCTGCTACATAAAAATTACATTTCCTTTCAGTCTTTACGATCTCTACAACACATAACCACATAACATACCACATTAGGCCATAAATGAACATACATGATTCCTAATGAATCTTACCCTTCTTCTCAATCTAATCATGTATTAGATTGTTTATTATTGGTTCTGGCTCGCTGTTTACATCGTTCTTACCAACTTCTTTCTCTTCTATGTTGTAAGTGGATTTACTTTATTAATACCACTCGTTCGAGTTAATCACCTTTCCTCACGGCTTACTAACGTTCTTACGTTATTAATCAAAATTTGATCGTCATTGGTTAAGTACACTTATTGCATACCGTTCACGTTCACTTAATATTCAACAACTTTTAGTTGTAACTCTCAACGTTATTGTCATCATCGAAGATGATACTTTAAGTTAAGTAATTCATCATCAATTAACTATCTTTCATTTCGTATACTTAATCATACTTATTTCATTAATAAAGTCAGTTCAACTTACTATACTTCATTACGACTTGTTAACATTCTTACGTTTTTAACCGACACTCGATCATCATTGGTGAAGTACTAAAGTTGAACATCATTCACGGTTTACGTATTACACTCTTGCGTTCTTCATTTAATTATGGTTAAACCATACTTAATCTTCTAACGTTATCGCTTTATAAGTGATTTAAAGTCAGCCTTATCATGTACATTAAGTACATTCATGTCTTACCTTTGGTCTACATTCAAAGAGAATAAAAACCCTAACTTGGTCAACCATTCTACACTGTCGGCGCTGCGGCGCGACATCTTCTTTGTATAGTGGCATTGCGGCGTCACACTCCAAGGGTTTTGCTCGGACTCGGCGCTACGGCACGAGTCCATGCACTAATTCTCGCGCTACGGCGTGAGTCTCCAGACATTTCTGGTTTCTCTCGGCCTTACCTAAGCCATGGCGGCACACATTTACCTTTGGTTTGGTATTTGTATTTCACCCCGTGTACACCAGATAGTTATGACAGTTGGTTTTTCCAACGAACTTCCCGGCTTCATAACTTATTCAATTTACATCCGAATTGGTTAATTTAAAATCCCACAACTCACAAATTACATACTCTAGGTGTTCATATAAGAATTTTGCATTTTCGAATCCGTTAACTTGGAATTCACCTTTTGGTTCATTTTGAGCGTTCGTTTATCATTTTCGAGTGTTCAATACTTATTTTATTCATTATAAGTCGGAAACGATTCTCGATTCCTCAACTCTTGAATACCATATCTCACGTGTTGGCATTAAAAACCAACGTTTTCAAGTCACACGACAACTTTTGACCCTTAATCTGAGATTTTTACGTTTTCGACGTTTGACGTCTATTTTCGCAAAATTAGCCATAACTTCGTTATTCATGTTCTATAAGCCAAATCAAATGGAACACTCCATTGATTCATTATCTCCATCCTAACCAAACAATATGCACATACCCTAGCTATGATGGTTTTCAAATCGTCCAATCCCAACTACGTTCACGTTCATAACTTTCTACGGTTTTTAGCTTACGTAAACATTATAATTTCCATTTAATCATGACTTATCAATGATTTTATTATTAATAGTCATCCTTATTCCTCCTCACTAACATGCTCCAGCAATCCATGATTCTCTACGAGAAAGAAATCGAAAAAGGTGAAGACTATTGTTTATGAGAATATTACTTTTTTCGTTCTTCGCGTTCTTGCTAAACTTCTTATGTTTTGCTTCAAAGTAGATTGATCACTTGTTTCTAGATCTTTCTCTCTCTCAATATATGTTGGCTAATATTTGTAAACTATCAAATGAGCTAGCCAAGTTTCTATTTATAGGAAACTCAAATGGAGGGCATAAGGGTCATTAATCCACCCACCTCCTTAATCATCTCCTTACTATTCCTTAATTAGTTCTTAAGTTAACTTGGCCACCACACTCTTTGCTTGGCCATTAAACTTACTTGATCACCACACTTACTTAGCCATTAAGCTTACTTGCTAATCACCTAACTTATCTCTTGTTTGCTCATCACATTTACTTAGCCACCAAGCATAAACACTTTACTTAGCCTCAAAGCATAAGTACTTTACTTGGTCATTAATTAAATATCCTTTGCTTAGCCCCCAAGTACTTTACTTGGCCACCACTTAGGGTCACCCATGGTTTATCTTTACCCATTGGATCGATCCACGGATCCGGTTCTTACTTTGGGCTTCTAGCTTAATTAACTTAACTTATAATTGGGCTTGCATTCGCAAACATTGGGCTTGTTCATTAAATCATATTGGACTTATCCATTTTCTACAATTAGCTTAACCATTCCTATACTTGGACTTGTATTAATTCTAACCAATCCTACAAGTCCATTATATATGGCTTAAAGCCTTAGGACGTATTCTATATGTATTATTATCGTATTCTAACTCATATACTAATTCATAATATACGATATACCATCATTCATACATACTTTTATAATACCTCGTATCTTACTAGTATTCATTACCTCGTACAATACCTACGTATTATACGATCATTGCTTTAATTCATTATACTCATTTCATTTCTTCTCAGAAACCACTTTCCCAAACCGTTAGGTTTTAAGTCCGCAGGTGAAAAATTGTGTTTGTTATATTATTGGATATTCCATCTCACCTCGATATTCTATCGTTACGTATTTCTCGGAAGTTCAAAAATAATTCCCGAGCAGAAATGCGTGAATAGTGTTTTTCAGAAAATTTCTCGGAAAGATTTTATTTTTGTCTTGGAAATTTATACACTTTAATCCTACCACGTAGCCAAAATACTACGACGTTCTGACATGTTTAGGTCATCGAACGACCTTCAAATAGCTTACTCACTTAAATAATCAATTAAATTTATTTAATCCACATAATCAAATAAAAATTTAATTCTTAGAAAAATCCGATTTTCTCGGGCGTTACACCAATAGCTAACTTACCACTATTAGCTCCTTTATTCTCGTCCGTCCGCTTCTTCGGGCAGTTCTTTGCTATGTGGTTAGTTGACCCACATACAAAGTATCCGTGGTTCTTCTTCAAACTTAGACAGTTAGGCAAAATGTGCCCCTCCTGTCCACAATTATAGCATACAGCCTTCCCCTTGAGACAAACTCCTAAATGAGTCTTCCCACAGGTCTTACAGGCCTCCATCCTTCTTTTCAGATCTCCTTGCTTCACTCCGGTATTCCAAGAGTTAAACCCTTTTTGTTTCTGTCCTTTTCCACTCCCACTGGCTCCTTCAATCTTCATTCCCCCATCAACTTTTCCCTTATTCTTATTGTCCTTGTGGTACTGGCTTAAAGCCTCGCTCCCACCTTCGACGATTATCGCCTTCTCTAGTATGGTCCTAAAGGAAGTACTCAGGAACACATATATCCGGTTATAGAGCCAAGGTTTCAAGCCCTGCTTAAACCGTCGAGCTTTTCTAACCTGGGTGTCCACTTGGTGTGGAGAAAACCTCGCCAGTTCGTTAAACTTGGCAGCGTATTGGGGAACCGTCATTTCCTCTTGTTTCAAATCAAGAAACCGCATTTCCATCCTCCCCTGCGTACTCGTGGGAAAATAGTTATCGAAGAAAATCTCCTTGAACCTTACCCACGTTATATTTTCTTTACCAGCTCTAGTCTGCTTAGCTTCCCAGAAAAAATTGGCTTCCCCCTTCATCATATAGGTTGCAAAGGTAACCTTCTGACCCTCGTCGACATTTGCAATAACAAATGCCTTCTCGATTTTTTTTACCCACGTTTGGGCTTCTATTGGGTTCGTAGTTCCTTTGAACTCTGGCGGACCCACACTCTTGAAATCCTTAAACGTAGTTGCTCGTACTACTCTAGGATTTACGGAGATATTAGCCCCATTTCTATTAAACGCTGTTGTTAATAAATTAACAAATTCCTGCATTGGGTTAACCGGACCTCCCTTCGGTTGATTTTCATTAGCGTCTTAATTATGTTGTCTCCTTCTTGGCGGCATTTTGCTGTTACAATAAACAACACATTTCGTTATTATTCGCTTCTTGTTAGTTAGTTATTATTTAAGATTAAAAAATAACTTCAACATTCATTACTCAATATGTTCCGAAAAAGGCTTATATTGATTCATTCATTATAGTATAATACTACATCGTTTTCATTACACAACCTAAGCTGATTACATTAGTATCCCGCAATTGCTTTCCAAATATTGGGATTTACAAAAGACTACCCTTTGATATACAAAAGAGGGTTTAACGTCACAACTAGATACACAAAATTTACATATCTAAAACTACTCTAGCTACTACTAGATTACATCTGCCGCAAGGCATTACTAAAATTCGTGGTGGCAAAACCGGCGATAACATCACGGCTGATAGTATGCTGAGTTTGCCCAGCCTCTATGGGATACCCAGCTACCTGCTGCTGGAAATCCTTATGAGAACTCCTATGAATATAGGACATCCTCCATATCTTATGTTTCTTGGTCTTTAGCTCCTGCTTGAACTCAAAGACCTCTTCTTTTAGCTCGTGGACCTTGTCCTTGGCTAAATTTCTCTCATCATGTTCCTGCTCCCATATCGACTCCACATCTATCTTATCCTCCAAGACAGCATGGAATTCTTCTTTCAGTTCCTTCACCTCCTTACAATACTGGATGATTCTATCCAATACTGCCATGAACAGTGCTCCCATTGACTCCCCCGGAGTCATCTATTCCTCAGGTGCTATAGGGTTAAAAGACACCACCTCCACCTCTTCTTCAGACATGCCATCGAACATGGCCATCAGGTCTAAGTTCTCTGAGTCCCCAGACTCAACTATCACTACCTCAGGCTCTGCTGCTATAGGATTCGATATAATCTCTACTTGGTTCACCGACCCTTCAATTACTACATGTATATCCCTATACACTTCATTTCCTCCTGACATCTATAATAAAAAAATAGTTTGATTAGTACATGTCAGTAGAATAATAAAAACACATAACATATATAATGCATTTTTATAGGGTTAATTTCCATCTTTTATTTCTTTGACTCTTCTTAAGGTTATGACATAAGGTTCAAATCCCCCCTTAAGTTTTATAAACTACTGCTTTGATACCAACCTGTGACGCCCATAAATCCGGGATTGTTCCAACCCGGCATATGGTGCTACACGGTGCTACAGTTCATACATACATTCGATTGAAATGCCTCAAAAGAACGAATATGTCTTATATATATATATTCCAAAACAATATTCCCTTCCTAGGTTCTTTATTACAATTATATAAGTTCTTTGTCATAATATCAAATACATTCCAACATTAAACCTATACTATTACATAGACAGTTCAACGGTCCACCTTAGCGTTTCCCTTATCTTTACCGTATCCTTCCGTCCGTTCGATTTTAGCTGCATTCATATGGTTCAAGCAAGAGTGAGCATAACAAGCTCAGCAAGTACAACAATTCCAATTCAATAGCATGTTTCAAACATAGGAATCATATATCTTCAATAACTGAACAATAGTTATGAAGTACTATCGATAATTCAAAATAACACTTCTTTTCCTTCAAAACGTTTTACAATGACAATATTCAGTAAAACATCAATTCCGGTCCAAGACCATGAGCATTTCATACTTTCGTTGAAAAGGACAACCCGACACTAAGTTCGTAAGTTCGGCATATCTTACGAGCACGTCTAGGTGATCAACCTATAGTACTCTATGTTGATCAACACTACATTCTTTAAACGTATGTACGTTTAAGTTGTGGCAACCTCACGTGCCTGTCGTTTGACGACAAAACATTTTAGAATGTTCAGTCTTCATTTGAAAACCACACCAACATAGTTTGGTAAAATATTGACAATACTTCAACATATTATAAGAAATCCAACATAACGTAAGTCTAGCCAAAAAAATTGGCTTTGACTTCATCATACATCAATTCATGCGTAAGAATACATGAATCACAAAGCTTGTCTAGATTAAACTGAAACAGGGGTTAGAACACTTGCATTCAGTGTCTACTACTGTTATTACACGTTCACTTAAGTCTTTAAAGTCTCTACAATATGTATCACATAACGTAACACATTAGGTCATGAATAAACATACATGGTTCCTAACGAATCTTAGCCTTCTTCTCAATCTAATTATGTATTAGATTGTTTATTATTGGTTCCTTCTTATCATATTACATAGCTCTATCATTTAATTAATCTTTCGTCAACCTTTAGTTACAATACTTAAAGTCTTTAACATCAATTAAGAATGTTACTTCAAGTTCCTTAAGGTTGTACTAACTCTCTGTCTTTCTTTTTATCTTTATAACCATTCATTTCTATGCAAACCCTAAAGTTGACGTGATTGCGGTGCCGACTTCCCTTACCAAGCCCCTTCTACGTCATACTTCAGTGAGGATTAGGACTTGCATTTATAATAGAGTCCCAGCGTTATGAAATTTTTGTTGCGGCGTGAAACTCCGAGTGGTTTATTGCCTTTTTCGAAGCCTTCTTGGCGCCACCTATTTGGCCTTTGGTGGTCTGTCAACACATCGACTCATACACCGAAAAAATTTTACAGACTTTTTCTTATGTGAGATTCCCGGATTCATAACTTCTTCATTATAAGTCCGAATTGGCTCGTTCAAAAGTCATTAGTTCACAAATCACATACTCTACATGTTCATGCAAGAATTTTATATTTTTGACTTTGTTAACTAAAAATTTACCTATTAGTTCATTTTTAACGAAAATGATAAACGTTCGTGAACGTTCAATGCTCATTTCTTCGTTCTAAGTCGGAATTGAGTCTACAACTCAATAATGCTAAATAAGACGTGTTCTCATTGAAAACGACCATTTCTGAGCTCAATATCAAAATTCGACTTCCATTCCGAGAATTTCACGAATTCGACGATTATGGTCCAATCGTGTGAATTCCGGCATAACTTCGTTACTTATGATTTGGTCATCGCTCCAAATGGATTCTATCCATCATATTGACATCTTAACCTACTCATTTCATTAACTTATTTTCATGATAAATTATTACTTATTCTTCATAAGCTTATAACTTATCAAAGTATAAACTACACATAAATTCATTTCTCATGACTTATTATGATTTAAGTCTTCTAACCAACATTCTTACATCCTTTTATCATACTAATTTCATTCATGTAACATATGACAAGTTCATATATGTTCTTAATAAGTTCATAACTTATCTATGAACAAAGTGCTTATTCACGGCTTATTAAGACTTAAGTCCTTTGATTATCCAATTTCTTTACTTCTTAACATATATGTCCATTAATCCACACTTCTCTTATCAACCTACAATGGTAGAGATTGAAGATTAATAACATAAGAGGCTTACCCTTAATGATCAAGCTTGTTCTTCTTCTTTTCTTATAAATGAAAGTCTAACTTATACTTGCTTATTCTCTCTACTAAATAAGTTGAAAGTGTTGGATGAAATTTAACAAACAACTAATGAACAATCTAGTTCTCTATTTATAGGAATTGCTAGATTAGGGTAGTTTAGTCATTTAGGCCATCCCACCTCCTTAAACAAACCTCCTTACTATTCTTTACTTACATACTAAGTAAATTTTCCCCCTACACTAATTACTTGACCATCACAACATTATCTTGGTCACCACATAATTATCTTGGTCACCAAGAATAATCATATGATCATGGGTTGCCCCATGGGTCACCCTAACCCATTGGATCATGGCTTGGGCTTAGGTTTAATTTTCTTAACATAAGCTTTGGGCTTGTATTAACCAACTTAATTGGACTTCACAATAACAAACACTTGGGCTTGCACTATAAATTCTATTGGACTTTACAATTTGCTAACCAATCCTACAAGTCCATTTCATTTGGCTAAAAGCCTTATAACGTATTGTTTATGTATTATTCTCTTATTCTAACTCGTATATTAATTCATAATATACGATAAACCATCATTCATACATACTCGTATAATACTTTGTATTATACTCGTATTCATTACCTCGTACAATACCTACATATTATACGATTATCGCTTTACTCGTTAACACTTTATTTTCCCCTAACATTCTCAAATTAAGTCCGCATTCGAAAAATTACGTTTTCCATACTTGATTTATTATTACATAATCCATCTCACCTTGATATTCTATCGTTACATATTTCTCGGAAGTTCAAAAATAATTCTCGAGTGGAAATCGATGAATAGTGTTTTTCAGAAAATTTCTCGGAAAGCTTTTAATTTTGTCTTGGAAATTCAAACACTTTAATTCATTCACGTAGTTAAAATACTACGACATTTTGACGTTTCTAGTTTATAAAATGACATTCATCTTACTAACACATAATAATAACATATAATATAATATTATTCATTATTTAATTAAATAAAATTATTTTACAATAGATCCGAATTTCTCGGTCGTTACAACAACAAAATCATCATATCTTTATCACACAAGAAATATCAAGGCTAGTCAAAGTATGTCAGAACGCCTGTTCTTGAGATATGTAGATTTTCTTGATTTCTTCTTAAGGCAGGTGGCCAACGCTTGTTTGACCAAAAATATATTTGATCATGTTATGGATCTGGGTGATCTAAAGGCTTGAAAGTGTAGTCCTCATGTCAGACTACAAGATTAAAGCACTAACACGGACTAAAACACAAACAGTAGCAAGATCAGAGGCTCGAAAAATATTGTCAGACAAAATCTAGGTTTCTCGGTTACCCAGAAACTCAGTTTTCGTGATCGGTCAATGAGTTTTGACTGCTTATATCTTAAGATCTAGACATGATCTGACCCTGTTTCCAGTTCCAGATCATAGTCTACATGACATACTACACATATACAACTTCAAAACCCATAAATAGTTCACACAAAAGAATCTAGAGGCCCTGACATTAGCTTGTCAGATCATATATTCCAACTTTTCCAGATTTTTGAAATCTTTAAATTCGTGCATTTAGATGTTATGGATCTATGTTTTTAACACTCAGATCACTCAAAAACATCCTATTACACAACTTTAAACAATAAACAACAACAAATAACTTGAAATCATAAGATTTCTAAGATTAGGATTTTAAACCATTTTGAGCCTTAATCTTGAATATGGGGTTCCTGATTTGTTATTGAAGTAGTAGGGACCTGATTTACTAATATATTTCGTGGGTCTAGAGAGAGAGAGAGAATAGGTTAGGTGATTATGAATAAATGAGGCATGAATGTACACTTTTCTCTCTCTTAATCTATCTATATGATGAATTTAATGAAGTGGTTGAGATATAATGGCTGAGTTGTGTTATTCTCAGTCACATGGATGATCTATTAGGCCACCAACTCCAAAATATGGCAAGATCCACAAGTTATGTCAAATAATGCAATAAGGGTAAATTGGTCTTTTGGCATGAAATTTTAATGGCACATTTGACATTTGCTACAACCCTTAGGGTTTGGACCCTTAGGGTTTGACTTTTAGGGTTTAACCCTAAGGTTAAAAAAAATTCTAGGATTTCCAATTTATGTTTTAAAATGGAAAATTGTGATTTCTAAATTATAATTAGGGTTTTCTAATTATATTAAGATTTCCTAATCATAATTAAAGCTTGTTAATTAGGATTAATAGTTTCTAATTAAAATTGCTAATTTAGCGATTAAGTTTGTAATTGTACATTAGGGTTTCTAACGAAACATTTAGGGTTTCAAATTTTAACATTAGGGTTTTCTAATAATTCGTTCGGCTTTACCCTAATTAATCTTATAATCAATACACTTAAGCGTTTTAGTTCCCGAATTAGGGTTTTCGTAATCCGAATTAGGGTTTCAAATTCCCGGAACTGAAATTAGGGTTTCCAGAACTGGTATTAGGGTTTCTTATTAATCGTTATGGTTTTCTAACTGATGTCGATGTTCTTAATAAAATATTAGGGTTTCGACCCTAATATAATTTATCTGGTCAACCCTTGACCCTTAACCATATTCTGTACACATATATGACCATACACATAGAACATATACACTTATATACTTAAACCTGAATAATTCACCACAAAATTTTTAAATCTATAAAAATCCTTCAAAAATGCCAAATTCATACACTTATTTTCTGTCTAGGTTTATTATTTAACTTTTATTCAATATTTTAAGATTTTACTAAATATCTAAATTCTCGTTTTGTCAAATTCACCCGTTCTTCTAAAAATTTCATCCCCAAAATTTAACTTACACCTTATACCTTTCATACACAACATCACATTCTACACACAACATCTATCACAAGAGTTAAATTATTCAAATCATACGGAGGAGTCATATAGACTACGAACTTTCATTTTCGAAAAGGTTTTATGGAAATTCATTTGCAAATTGTCATACTTACAGACACATAGGGTAATTTGCCCGATATGCCCAGTACTGGCCAAGTATTGCTGGTTGGAACAATTTTTCCCCGTTCCTTCTATCCTATCCGCCTTAGGCGCACAAAAATTTTCTTACCTTAGTCTTTATTGAAATTCACACCAAAACAATTTGGTTCGGGAAAAATTTTCTGTAACGCCAAGAATAGATTTTTTTTAAAAAAAAATTCTATTGATTCCAAAAGTTGAACCAATTCTTTCATTTTCAAAGTACATATCAGCACGAGTTCAATAAAGTTCGAAATCTAGCATAGCTAGATGACTTGGAATATTCTATTCTCCACCTTCCTTCATTGTCTTACTGCGACAATACTTAATCTTCTCTAGTACCTTCACTACTAAGCCTACTGAAAACAACGTGTTTTCAGTCTAAACATTCCTATACCTTAGTACAGTCCATCAACTTACCACACATTATGAGTTCAGGAACTTTCCACAATAATATGAGTTTAAGAACATCCAGACAGACCATAGGCGTCCATTCATTTGAGATGTTGAAAACATACCATATTATTATGAGTCACGAACTTATCATAAGTATGAGTTTCAAGAACTCGCACCTACCTTATCGTTCTCTACCTATCAAGTATATACATGAGAAAGATTGACTTCTCATCATATACATCTTGATAAATGCGACCAATCCCAATGATTATCACTACCAAAAGCTAAGTGATTCTAGAACCAAACACAATTCCACCCCATACATACGTAAAATTGGTCAACTCGACCGGCCAGATATAAGGGAGCTAAGCGGTTGTTACACCAAGAACAATTCTCCGCCCATACAAAGAATTATTCAACTTAACAACTATATCACATAAGAAGCCAAGTGGTTCTAAAACCACGTACAATTTCCCCTCCCATACAAGGAATCATACAACTCAGCTGCTGATATGAGTCCTCAATTGAAAATTTTCAACTTCTAAACCTCTCTTTACTTAATACGAATTTTCTTTAATTCATATACTATCCTTCATAAATCAATCTAAATTCTTCTTCCCATACTACTTCATAGTACCCTTCATTCATAGCATTTGCTATAAATCATTCATTCTTTAACAACCCATCTGTTACTACGAGTCACTATGATCACGTGGTGATCTTCTTATCATTCTCTTTACGATTATAGTCTTAGGTACTCCTACCTAAGGTTTATAACCTATCAGCTCTGATACCAACTTGTAACGCCCCAAAATCCGGTCTATCTTCACACCCTGATTCCGTACGTCACGAATACATCATTCATCCAACATACATCATTATATACTAAAATATAACAACTTACACTCTCAAATCCCAGGTTCTGGAAATCTTATAACCTCTTTCATTACAAATAATGGTAATTACATTATTCATTTCATCTTACAAGAGTGACTTTAATCCGCCACCAAGGATACATAACAGTTCATTAAACTATTCTATAATTCAATTAATCTTTCTAATTTACAAGTTTTCACTTGATCTTCTCGCTACCTTCACACTCTGGATGACAATTCATCTGGAGACCGTCAGCTTGATCTTTACGGGATCCTTAAGTTCTTCTAACCTTGTTCGCTAAATTTTTTTTTTCATTTAAAGCAAGTGTGAGCATTCAATTGTCCAGCAAGTCATAACAGTTGAACAAACAACTTAAGAATTAAAACATTTCTTTAGAACTTCTGTAACCGAACAAAGGTTATGAAGCAGCTTGAATAATAGGAATAGTCTTGATTCCTATCATCTTAAAACATCAATCGTTTTCTCTTTGAAATACTTTCATCCCTCTACCTTTTTCATACACATCCTATCTGGCTAGAATCATTAGCACAGACTTAACAATAACGGTTCATGTATAAACAGAACATACTTGTATTGAACAACTCAATCACAGAACAATGCATATCATAGAAACACCGAAGTGTTCAAATTATGGCTCAAGGCCTCATACGTTCTACCACAATGAACAAATATCGCACATTCGCACATAGACAGAGCTTCTAAAGTACAACATCTGAGAAGTTTAAGAAACTAGCATTCATGTAATATGAATGAAGTTAGGAAACTTGCCTTACGCCCAGCTATAGCTTACGCCGAACTGTTCATTTCAATTCCTATATAACACATAAGGAGAAAACATAAATACCAATTAGTCATATATTAAACTTACACATTGGTTTACTTAACTTTACTTCTTAGAGTTCGCGTTCTTGCAATATAAGTTTACGCGACTAACTTCTTTTACCAATTTACGGCTTTATGACATACAGAGATGTCTTACTCATACGTTCATCATCTTGGATTATTTATAATCTTATCTTCTTCTTATAACTTCTCTAGGACTCAACACACATAACGTCTCTGCTAGTAGTCCATATGGTACTCTGAGTGGTTTCCCACAAACAACCAACAAACAAGTTCCCGTCTCATCTACACTGCCATCACAGTGAGTTAGATCGGTTGCAAGTTTTGTATATACCTTCGCTCTCTGAAGGAATTGTTTAGCCCAACTCCCATATGTCAACCATCAAAGGTTACGATTGTACCACAACCTAACTTCTCTTAACTTATACGAACTATTAAACTATAATGTTCGATTAAGTCAATTTCTTATTCCTGACGGCTTTCTGACAACTAAATGTCATCCCTCCGGATTCATTGTTTATCGAATCACATTCGGCTTTCAATAATCTTATTACCATTTGTTACGGCTTTCTTAAAAATTCGTATTCACTCAATCTAACTCGTAGCCAGATTACTCCTGATTTATAATCATCCTAGGTTATAGAACGATTAATAAACACATAGCACATAATAATATTAATAAAAATTCATTTTATTAATAATTAATTCTTTAAACTTAAATTCTGGACAACCCGAATTTCCGGGTCGTCACACTCTTCCCCACTTATAAAAATTGCATCCTCGGAATTTCTTAAAACCACACCCTTACCCGGGTCATTACATTCACCCCTTCTTCATAGAATTTCGTCCTCGAAATTTTAGCCTACCTTTCTTCTCAACTCCTCTTCAACGGAGTTCTTATCTTTCCCTCATTCCTAACCCCCATAACATATCAAGAATCATGAAGCAGAAGGAATAACGAGGAAAATAAAATTTCCTCTTAAAACTTTTCATACTTTTGCTGAGGGGTCAAATCGACCATGAACTCTCACTAGGTTAAACAACATTTCGTCGTAAGCCCTTCTTTAACGGTCAGTTTACAATCACAAAGAATGTAACTACCTCTTCCATGTTCTCCTCAGACTAAATCATTAGATTCCGCACCAAAACAATTTGTTTTGGCACAAGTTCTCAAAGAAAGCTCGATGACATACCATTTTTCTAGCCGAATCAAGTAGCTTAGACCATACCAATAAATTGGATTTCAACGTGAACCATTCGTCTAGTCAACTCAATTGACATCGACTACTTCTTTAAATTCTTTTCGCAATACATCAAAACGGTTTATGACATCATGATACCGTACTTTTTACAGTACGTTGAGGACTTCATCAGTTTGTGACTTCGTCATTATACATCATACCATAGCGGGTTGTTGATCCTAAGATCACATCCAACACCAGGTTCAATGGTATTAACAACTCCATCGTTTTACCACCCTTGCATCGAATGCACAGATGAGATGATATAAAATTCATTTTGAATATTTTAAATCAATTTCTGTCTAGGTGAAGCAATTAGCATAGACATACCAAGAATAGCTTTTTTTAAAAAAAAAAATTCTATTGATTCCAAAAGTTGAACCAATTCTTTCCTTTTCAAAGTACATATCAGCACGAGTTCAATAAAGTTCGAAATCTAGCATATCTAGATGACTTAGAATATTCTATTCTCCACCTTCCTTCATTATCTTATCGACAAATACTTAATCTTCTCTAGTACCTTCATCATAAGCTTCATCGAAAACAACGTGTTTTCGGTCAAAACATTCCTATACCTTAGTACGGTCCATCAACTTACCACACATTATGAGTTTCAGAACTTTCCACAATAATATGAGTTTAAGAACATCCAGACAGACCATAGGCGTCCATTCGCTGAGACGTTCGAAAACATACCATATTATTATGAGTCACGAACTTATCATAAGTATGAGTTTCAAGAACTCGCACCTACCTTATCGTTCTCTACCTATCAAGTATATACATGAGAAAAGATTCACCTTCTCATCATATACATCTTAATAAATACGACCAATCCCAATGATTATCACTACCGAAGCTAAGTGATTCTAGAACCAAACACAATTCCACCTTGTACGAAAATTGGTCAACTCGACCGGCCGATATAAGGAGCTAAGCGGTTGTTACACCAAGAACAATTCTCCGCCCATACAAAGAATTGTTCAACTTAACAACTATATCGCATAAGAAGCCAAGTGGTTCTAAAACCACGTACAATTTCCCCGCCCATACAAGGAATCATACAACTCAGCTGCTGATATGAGTCCTCAATTGAAAATTTTCAACTTCTAAACCTCTCTTTACTTAATACGAATTTTCTTTAATTCATATACTATCCTTCATAACTCAATCTAAATTCTTCTTCCCATACTACTTCATAGTACCATTCATTCATAGCATTTGCTAGAAATCATTCATCATTTAACAACCCATCTATTACTACGAGTCACTATGATCACGTGGTGATCTTCTTATCCTTCTCTCTACGATTATAGTCTTAGGTACTCCTACCTAAGGTTTATAACCTATCAGCTCTGATACCAACTTGTAACGCCCCGAAATCCGGTCTATCTTCACACCCGGATTCCGTACGTCACGAATACATCATTCATCCAACATACATCATTATACACTAAAATATAACAACTTACACTCTCAAATCCCAGGTTCTGGAAACCTTATAACCTCTTTCATTACAAATAATGGTAATTACATTATTCATTTCATCTTACAAGAGTGACTTTTATCCGCCACCAAGGATACATAACAGTTCATTAAACTAGTCTATAATTCAATTCAACTTTCTGATTTATAAGTCTTCACTTGATCTTCTCGCTAACTTCACACTCTGAATGACAATTCATCTGGACCGTCAGCTTGATCTTTACGGGATCCTTAAGTTCTTCTAACTTTGTTCGCTGAAAATTGTTTTTCATTTAAAGCAAGTGTAAGCATTCAATTACCCAGCAAGTCATAACAGTTGAACAAACAACTTCAGAATTAAAACATTTCTTTAGAACTTCTATAACCGAACAAAGGTTATGAAGCAGTTTGAATAATAGGAATAGTCTCGATTCCTATCATCTTAAAACATCAATCGTTTTCTCTTTGAAATACTTTCATCCCTCTACCTTTTTCATACACATCCTGTCTGGCTAGAATCATTAGCACAAACTTAACAATAACGGTTCATGTATAAACAGAACATACTTGTACTGAACAACTCAATCACAGAACAATGCATATCATAAAAACACCGAAGTGTTCAAATTGTGGCTCAAGGCCTCATACGTTCTACCACATTGTACAAATATCGCACATTCACACATAGACAGAGCTTCTCAAGTACAACATCTGAGAAGTTTAAGAAACTAGCATTCATGTAATATGAATGAAGTTAGGAAACTTGCCTTACGCCCGGCTACAGCTTACGCCGAACTGTCCATTTCAATTCATATATAACACATAAGGAGAAAACATAAACACCAATTAGTCATATATTGAACTTACGCATTGGTTTACTTAAATTTACTTCTTAGAGTTCGCGTTCTTGCAATATAAGTTTACGCGACTAACTTCTTTTACCAATTTACGACTTTATGACATACGGAGATGTCTTACTCATACGTTCATCATCTTGGATGATTTATATTCTTATCTTCTTCTTATAACTTCTCTAGGACTCGGCACACATCATCGCTCTTTAGTAGTCCATATGGTACTCTGAGTGGTTTCCCACAAACAACCAACAAACAAGTTCCCGTCTCATCTACACTGCCATCACAGTGAGTTAGATCGGTTGCCAGTTTTGTATATACCTTCGCTCTCTAAAGGAATTGTTTAGCCCAGTTCCTATATGTCAACCATCAAAGGTTACGATTGTACCACAACCTAACTTCTCTTAACTTATACGAACTATTAAACTATAATGTTCGATTAAGTCAATTTCTTATTCCTTACGGCTTTCTGACAACTAAATGTCATCCCTCCGGATTCATTCTTTATCGAATCACATTCGGCTTTCAATAATCTTATTACCGTTTGTTACGGCTTTCTTGATAATTCATATACTATTTAATACTTTCGTTATCCATTATATGAACCCCATGTTCATTACTCGTTCTTAGTGTCAAAGCCATACCAATCATTGTATGCTAAGACCAAGCGTCCATCGCAACGACGTTCCGTTCACAGCGTCTATACGCTTCACACAAATCTCTCATTATCATGATATAACATCGAAATGTTATTCATTACCCTCGTCACTCAACGTCTAAGGAATCACAACCATAGCAATTCCTCACGTTCGTTCATCCCGACTACTGGTCCCCGGATATCGCCACGTAACCCATGATTATATTCTTTGTCATTTAATCTTGTTTAATCTATACGTTCAACCTTTAATAAAGGTTTACATCACTTGATTAAGTGTTACATTAGTTGAATATTATATTCCTTATCGTTCCTTGCATTTCCCCCAAGAGCTGAGCAGTTAAAAGATCATCTTTGGGTTTTTCCCAACATTGGCACCGCGGCATCACTCCCTTTGTTATCTCTCGTCATGTGCATGAGTTTGAAGTACCGACCCCGATGCAGCTATTTGCCAGCGCCACTCTACTATAAGGTATGATGGCGCCATGACGCCAAGCCCTAACCCTAGAAATTTTCTCTAAGTGTTAAATAAATTTTGAGATGCTTACTTCGCGATCTCATATCTCCTTCGTTATAACTCGTAATGAGGTCATTCCAAGGCCATTCTCTTCCTTATCTTATGTACTTTAATACCCCTCAGACAGAACTTTGTTCTGAATCTGTTAACATGCCATTAGATTGGCTTGATCTTCACTCTTCGTTTATTTTTACATTTTTTTAACGCTCTTCGTTTGTTCGTCGGTAATTCGATTATTCGAACTCAGAACTTGTTCGTTCTTGAGTCTATGACTCACGTTTTCTATGTTCTATTACTTTCTTATGAAACCCTACATGTTCGGGTTCATTTACTAACTTTCTAATTCTCGTTCGTCTTTTACGAAATTTCGCCATAACTTCGTTATAGCTAAGTTTTAATCCGTTCTTCATGAACGTTTCTACCGTTCCTAACCAAACAATACACATCTAACTTATACGCGATGGTTTTAAACTTGTCCATCAACAACAATTACACTACGATTGTTTTAAATTTGTCCATCAACAACGTTCTTCGTGTTCTTCGTTCGTTCTTCATTTTAATCGATATTTTGGATTATGATTCCACTTTTTATTGGAATTTGATGTTATAGAACATTATTCCTTACTTATTTCACCTACTTATTCATATAATCCATTCGGATCACTCTAATTCATTACGAATCTTATACTTCCTTAAGAAATTTACAAACTAAACTTCTAATTTATTATTTCTTCATTTTCTTATGATTTCAACCATATGAAATCATCTCTAACCTTATCTACCTCTTATCTTCATTAAGTTATGTTTTTAAACATAAAAACTTAAAGAAATTTAAAAGAGATTAGGTTCCGGATTACCGTTCTTCTTTAATCCTCTTCCGTTATACAAAGCCGACGATTTGCAAGCTTTGCTATTACACGATCACTTTCGATCCGATCATTCATGCTCATGCTCTTCCTTCTCCCTCCCATCCGACTTCTCTCTCTCTCTCTCTCAAGTGTGGGATTTTCAAAATCCAAAAATAATGAAATAAGCTTACTATTTATAGTTTTTCAAAGCTAAGGGCATTTTAGTCATTTCGCCCCCACCTCCTTACTATTCCCACCTCCTCCCACAACTTAGCCACCAAGTTTACTTGGCCACCACCCTTACTTGGTGGCCAAGTAGCCGCCCCACATGCCCATGGGTCAACCCATGGGTTGCCCATTGGTTATTACCCATCCGTTTACCAATCGATTCGATCCGTGGTTTCTTTTCTTGGTTTGGGCCTTAACCCTAATTTTTATTGGGCCTATCTTGGGCTTGATTTCACAAAGAGTTGGGCTTGACATAATCCAAGTCCAATTAGATTCTACAAAGTCCATGAACTCAAAGTTCATTAAGACTTATCGTATTCTACGCATCTCATTCTCGTATTCTCGTATTTTCTTCGTATATAGCTCGTACGATATTCGTATTATACGTCGTAATAATCTTCGTACTATACTCGTATAATAATTCATATCATACTCATATCTCTCACGCATAATAACCCTAATTATTATACGTGATCATAAAATTCTCGGAACTCACTTTTCCTAACCCTTAGGTTTTGAGTCCGTAGGCGAAAACTTCATTTTTTCCATAACTGAAATATTATTGAATATTCCATCACGTCTCAAAATTAAACGTAATCTATAGCTTCTCGGAATTTCAAAATAATTCTCCGAGCAGAAACGGATGAATAGTGCCTATTTCATCTTTTTCCCCAAAAAAATTTTGTTCCCGGAAAACATCTATTTTCGTCTTGAAAATTCTTATTCACTCAATCTAGCCTGTAGCCAGAATACTCCCGATTTATAATCATCCTAGGTTATAGAACGATTAATAAACACATTTTCAAAGAATGCTTATGATTTTCATAAACGTTGGTCTAGCCGAATCAAATAGCTTAGACTCGTATTAATAATTCAATTCAATTGAAATATTTAGGTATAGCCAAACCCCGTTGGCAAATTATAATTTCAAAAGTAGTTTAAAAAATGACGTCATGATGTTGTACTGGATTAACAGCCCGTCGAGGATGCCTTCATTGAGTGACTTTGTCATAACACATTATACAATAGTGGAACAACGATTTTAGATCAAATTCAACACTAAGTATTCTTGTATTTACAACTCCATCAAATTTTTTTATCATCTCTGCACCGGGTTACATGGGGTATAAATGATAAATAAAAATATATTTTGATATTTCAAATCATTATCGTCTAGCCGAAATAAGTAGCATAGACTATACTTTAAACCGTTCAAAAACTGTTGCAATTCAGTTTTATCATCTCAACATGCAACGATGTGTCGGTGGCCCGAAGTCCACTCATACACAATGGTGACCAAGAGTTGAGAATAAAAATTCCTTTTCAAAAGCACATAGTGCGTAATTAGCTTGATGTCAAAATTTTTGAAGTCTAGCATAGCTAGGAGATTTGGAAAACATACGTCTCCACTAATAATTAATTTCTTAATCAATTTATCTATTCCTATAATCCTCAATACTGAATTCATAGAAAACTTTATCCAGTTCGTTAAACTTACCACACTTATGAGTTCAGGAACTTGCCACAATAATATGAGTTTAAGAACATGTGCTGGACAGACCTTTGGCGTCCATTCGCTGAGGGGTTCATAAACATTTTATATAATTATGAGTCACGAACGTATCATAAATATGAGTTTTAAGAACTTGTACGTAACCTTATATTCTCTAATTATACCCTACCTATCTGTTATACACTTGAGAAAAGAATCACCTTCTCAACAGGTATATAGAAAATAGCGCGACACAGACATTCCAATAATTATCCTAACTCCATTCTCATTACGAATTTCATTTAATCCGTATTCATAATCCTTTCCTAAATCTGTACCAATTTATAGTACAACTGACACACATCAATCTTGCTGTAAACTTTTCAATCATTAGATTGATTCTTTTCCCTAATATCACCTTATCAGATCACGGGGTGATCTCATCGAATAGATTATGATTCATTTCTATGTCTTGATCATTTTGTTTTATGATCTCCTATCGCTGTACTTTTAGTCTTTTAGACTCTATCTATTCACCACTACCGTTCAGCTTTATTATCAGAGTTAAGGAACTCTGTAGCTTTTATAACCCGCCGATATTCGTCTTTGAATCTTACCAACACACTAACTCTATTGGAGTTAGTACTTATCCTAATCACTACAGTTATTAGACTAAGGTAATCCTACCCTAGGTTTATAACCAACAACTTTGATACCAACTGTGAGAGCCCCGAATCCGAGTCCCAAATCACCGCGGATCCGGTACACTAATTCAACAACTATTGCGGAAGATATAAACATAAATTGTTTATACAATAAACTTTACATACTATCCCCAAGGTCGAGTAACCTTAACTTATACACAATTCATAACCTAATTGACATACAATGCCATTATAATACATTACTGTTACATTTTTAGCTGCACATAATAATTCCAAGTTGGACTTGTCTTTGACCTTTCCTTGTATCCGACGTATTCGTCTTAATCTGCAATGTTAATCATGATATAGAAAGGGTGAGCAACAAGTTTTCCCAACAAGTTTAAGTTCAATAAATTAAAGATATATCATGATATGAAGAATTTTGAATAATAGCTGGCTAACATTCAACAATATAATTATGAACTAGCATGGACAATTTTTTATAGCTGAACTAACATTGAACATGAACATATCAATTATATCTAGACCGAATGGTAATGAAGGTGATCAGCCTTTCATACCTGATAAATACATGCAATATACACTGAGTACGATTCAACAATTCATAGACATGGTAATCAGTAATGATTATCCACAAGCATATTTGAATAAACAACTCGCAGTTGAGTTAAGGAAAAACTTGCATGTTCGGTCGATTACTGTTACACAATTTATTTAGCTTTGCCTGAATAGCTAATATAAATAATATCGATCTACAAATTAGAATAATATCATCACAATATTTAAAATAACCTAAACACATTATCACATAATCATATCAGTCTATAAAACACATAAAACCTAACCTCACGTCAAACTTTTACAGTCTAAGTCGAGTTCTGTACAATTCTGACATCCCGACGACCTAGTCGGATAATTATCGAGTTTAAGATCAATTAAAGTCTGCCTAAACACTTTAACGATTATCTTAGATAATTATATTATTAATCAAAATAATTTTCCAAGTCTTATAATAATTTTTAAATAATTATTATCATTTATCATGATTTTTCAATCATTAATATCGTATTTATCTAATTTAATTACCATAATTTTCTATTATAATTAATATTTATTTAACATCAAATATTAATGAAATACATGTCATAATATTATAATTTATTTATAATATATCAAAGTATTTTAATACCTTAAAATCATATTTATATGATTTTTAAACCTTTAAATCCATTATCCGATAATTGCTATTAATATTAAAATATTAATATTTTCATGACAAAATGTCAAAAGTTATATTTTATAACTTCAAATATTTTATAACACTTAAATAATTTTTATATAATTTTTAAATCATTAATTCTATTTTTCCCAATTTATTTAATACATTTATTAAATAAATTAATTACCATTAATAATAATTAATTAGTGAAATTTCTCACAAAATATTAAAAGTCATTAAAAATAACTTAAAATATTTTTTTATACCATAATATAATTTTTCATGATTTTTCAAGTATTAAAATTATTTTTAACTAATTTATTTAATATTATAATTAAATAAATTAAATACCATTAATATTCCAAAAATATTAAATATTTATGAAATATATTCAAAATAATTAAAACCCATTTTTAGGCTTTAAAGTATTTTTTTAGTAATTTAATATTAATTTTTAATAATCAAAAACTATTTTTTTCTATTTATTAAATAAAATAATTTATTTTTCGATATTAAATGTCACTAAAGGGGGCCTATAGCGACAAAACCGTCGCTATAGGTGTTCTTCATGTTCTTCAGCCAAACCCAGAAACTCATGCTCAGTGTTCAAGGTAGGAGGTTTGACTGGTTCTAGATCCTTGGTTATTAAGTTTTCTAGGCTGCTAAAATTTCAAGATTGTAATATTCATGTAATACTTCAACTTCAATCAAGTTTCAAGGCCATCATATAACATATCTAAGAGATCTAACCTCTCAAAATCGCTGTCAAACATGTTCTTCAATTTCTGGGTTTTCCAGAATTGAAGAACAGTCGAGGTACTTATTTTGAAGCTTTGCATCTTAGCTTTTTGGGATCAGTTTGTGTGATTTAAGAGTTTCGCCTTGTAGTAGGGATGTCAGGGAAGAATTCTATAACAACATATCATTATATCATCATCACACAAGAAAGAACAAGGCTGGTCAAACTATGTCAGAACGTCTGTTCTTAGAAATCTAGGTTTTCCATATTTCTTCTCAAGGCAGGTGGTCAACGCTTGTTTGACCAAAAATATCTTTAATCCTGTTATGGATATGGGTGATTTAAAGGCTTGAAAGTGTAGTCCTCATGTCTGACTACAAGATTAAAGCACTAACACGGACTAAAACACAAACAGTAGCAAGATCAGAGGCTCGAAAAATGTTGTCAGACGAAATCTGGGTTTCTGGGTTACCCAAAACTTCGATGTTACGTGATCGATCAACGAAGTTTTGATCGCTTATATCTTAAGATTTGTACATGATCCGACCTGCTTCAGCCCGGATCATAGTCTACATGGATACAACGCTTCGAATGGAGCAATGCCAATACTTGCTTGATAACTGTTGTTGTAGGAAAACTCCACCAATGGAAAGAACTTGTCCCAACTTCCCTTGAAATCAAGGACACAGAGTCTTAAAAGATCTTCAAGAGTTTTAATAGTCCTCTCCGACTGTCCGTCCGTCTGAGGATGATATGCCGAGCTAATTCGTAAGTCTGTGCCCATAGCTTTTTGCAAACTAACCCAAAATCGTGAAGTGAATCTTGGGTCTCGATCAGAAACTATGGATACCGGCATACCATGCAGTCTTACAATCTTGTTTATGTATATACGAGCAAGATGTTCAAGTGTATAAGTTTCTCGTATCGGTAAGAAATGAGCATACTTGGTCAATCTATCAACAACGACCCAAATCGCATCTATGCCTTGAGAAACCTTAGGAAGACCGGTAACGAAATCCATGGTAATGTGCTCCCACTTCCATTCTGGAATTTCAAGTGGTTGCAATGGACCTTTTGGTACTTGATGCTCCGTTTTAACTCGTTGACAAGTTAGACACCTTGAGATAAACAACGTTATCTCTCTCTTCATATTTCTCCACAAAAATGTATGATGAATATCATGATACGTTTTGGTACTCCCATGATGGATTGCAAACGGTGTGTTGTTTGCATGAGGATTGTCGCCTTCCTGATGCACATTATCCTGATTATTGATATATGGTGAATCCTGGCTAAAATGTGAGAATAGTACTAGGAGGGGAGAGACGGGGAATTCCTTCGCTAGTATGACCTACCTAAGTTTATGTGGTATTTAATTGGTCGGTCAGAATTTAGGGATAATATGTTACATGTCAATTAAACTTTGTTTTGTGGCAGTATCTGAAAATGATATCCGAGAATGTTGAGAATAACAATGGAGCCTTAAGTAGAAAGGGTTTGGAGAAGTTGATGATGTTGACCGCTCAGGAGGAGCTAATTTCAGAAATGGAGAAACTGGAGTTGGAAGTGAAGTATCCTATGGAAATTGATTAGAAGCTATTTCAGATGCAATCTGGTATAACCCTACTGGATAAAGTTAAGGAGGCTCAACTTCAGGACGAGGAATGCAAAAAGGTGATAAGGAAGATATCTGAAGGAACCGAACAAAGATTTAAGATGGATAAAGAAGGAATACTGAGATTTGAGAGCAGAATTTGGGTACCGCCAGTACAAGAGATGAAGGAAGACATTTTGAGTGAGGCTCATAGTTCACGCTATTCGATTCACCCCGGTAGTACCAAGATGTACCATGATCTTCGACAATATTTCCTGTAACGACCCCAAAATTCATACAATTTAATTCCCGACTTTGGTCGTTAATAATACATTCAACCTCTAATTTTACATCATTAAACGATAATACAACCATTGAAATTTTCCGAATAATTAAAATTTTCTATTACAAACTATCCTCGTTCCCAAAACCTTTAACCATTACATCTAAATATCTCAGAATCATTTTAATACTACAATAGTTTACATTCGCAAAACTATATTACAATTCAACATTAATACATTATTCGAAACCTTAAACATGGTTCAAATAATAATAACACAACAAAAGTATATAAATCTTCAAGTATCACATCTGATTCATGTCTTTCAAGTAACACATAACTTTATCTTGAATCTTGAACCTGCAAAAGTGGTTATTTGTAAGGTTGAGCTCGACAGCCCAACAAATTTAACAGTCTATCATGTTTCACATAGCACACAATTCATGCATTCTACATTTCTAATTTATCGAGTTATATTATACAACATGCATGTGTTATCACATATCACATATAAATTGAGTTCCATAACCCAATTAACTTGGTCATATTTTGACTTTAACAATTCATAAAGCATGGTATGTAACTCACCACATAATCACATTTAATCCATAAACATAATAGAACTGAAAAACTTGCCTTGGATGTTGTTTAATGTTTATAACTTATCTGCACTGTGATGATCCTAGACAAGTTGAGGATACATACATGTACATATTAGTTTCACATACAAAATTCACATACTCAATGTAAACTAATTTTATTTAACTATAATATTTTGTTCTTGTCTTAAAACCATTCAATGTTTCTTTAGAAACTTTTGTCCGTTATAACCTTTTTACGCCCAAAAAGGTTCTCTCATGGATTTAGTATGTAAATACTTTACATATCAAAACATAAACCATTTATATCCCCTTCGTTTTACATTACTAGGTTCAATATATTTTCAAAGGATTTGCGCATTTCATTATGTTACATATACGTTTTACATATCATTTTTCGAATTACACTCGCATAGTTATGAAAACTTACATTGACATTACATTTCTATCGTTTTCTTTACATTTAAAGTGAGTTTTTGCGATATATAAGCATTATATAATATCTATACATCTCTCTCGGTGTTTTGTTACATGTTAAATGTACCACAAAACCACCCAAAAGTTCTGAGAAAAAAATCATACGTTTGAACAACCCATGGTTCTTTGCTTCGTCTGCCACTTTGCCACAAAGAATTTCTCACCTTTGACACCCACTTTGCGGCTTAATAGCTTGCAATCTACTTATCCAATCGTAAGGCATTTTTAGTATATTTTTCATGGCATACAAGACTATTTTTAAGAAATACTAACCTCTCATTTCGGGTTTGTTAAGTAGTCTAAAAAGCGTGCCAAAAATTGACGTTCATAGCAGTCTTCAATTTTTTTTCCCAACTTTACCCTCTCTCGCTAAAACAGTCATAACTAATTCGTTTCAAAACATTTTTGAGCGATTCTTGAGCCCATGCGAAAATTCGTTCAAGGTGACTGTCCCGAGTTGGTTAGACAGTTTTGACGCGACTACTTTGAATGGTCATAACTCTTTGCTCCGAAGTCGGAATTGGTCCATTCCGGAATCTATGGAAAGCTAATTCAGTGTACTATAACATACCAAAAGCCCAGAAGTTTTTGGAAACATTAACTGATTGAAACAGTGTCCCGAATAGCACGTCCCGCTGCTAACTTTCAATTTGACAAATTCGACACATTTCTTTCCAATCACCCTAAACTACCTCATCCAAGGTCAGAATGAGGTCATTCCAAAGCCTATGGCTTCCTAACTCAGTGCACTACAACTACCCAAAAACTCAGAAATTTTCAGTCAACATAGCTATTCCAGAATTTGACACTATAGTTACTGTTCATTCAGTTTTCATTTCTAGACATGGTTTACTAAAATCTTCACCACGGATTCATTTTAACTCCGTTTTGGTTCATTCTAGTTAAGAAATCTTCAGAACTTAGAGGGATATAACATACAATCATTAAATTAAGCTTTTAGACATAAATCAAAAGCACAAATGGTCCCCAAGCTCAGTCCCAAAAACTGCCCAACAAGGTTCTTTGTAAATCTTTTATTTTGTGAGTTTTGGTTACACTTGGATGATGTTAAGGCTTCATATCTCTAATTACAATCATTAGAACTCATTTACATAATCAATTACAAGCCAAAATAAATATAGTAAACTAACTAGTTTTCTAACAAAACTAACTAAACTTCCAAAATACAAACATTAACTAACAAACTAAATACAATATTTAAAATAATAACATTACCAAAAATTAAATAAGAAACATACCCGAAAATACGAATTTCACAAACTGAATATGTACTCGACCAAAATTTAACTAAGAAGAACTTTATAAAAAGTCCTCCCACAACAAAGCCTTTCTCAAAATTGGAGGCCATATTGTTGGTGAATGTAACAAAGGATCAAGCCCTTCTATTTATAGGTTTAGCAAAGGGTAAAGTTCTCAATTTAGTTGATGTGGGACTTGGTTTATACTAATTCTAATTTGTTTATACTAATTTTTCCTATTTTCAACATACTGAGTGTATTCATTCATCACGAATTCATTTCTTAACCAATTTGATCCATTCAAGTTGCGTTGTTTTCGTTTTATAGAGGAGAACAACAATCATCCATCAATTTAAAGTTTCCATCATGAATTCATCATCAAATTTAGTCCCAAAGTACACCAAAACACACATTACAATCAAAATCCAAATTCCTCTTCTTTAGTATAAATACATGAATTTGATTTCTGAAAATTTGTTTCTAGATGACCACTATCAAATTATAAATATCTAATAACATATATAACATTGTAACCCACAAATTCATTATCCAAAACTCCAATTTTAAAAGAAACTCAAGAACACATAAACTGGATTATGTACCTTTAATTCCTTAAGAAATAAAATTAACCTTATCAGTAAAATTATAATTTCTATTCAACCATTATAATCATAACATTATTTAACAAATTCTCACTCCTCTAATTTAATTATTTAATTAAATTAGAATATCACAATTATACTCGCGTAATAAAATACGTATAAATCTCATCTATTTTATAACACTTAAATAAACTATCCCATAACAATTTTAATCAAATATTTATTTAATATCATAAATAATCATTTTATTCCATAAAGTTTCCAACTAAAATATTTAATGTACTTAATAAATATTTTACTCGCAATATACTAATATTTACATTTTCATGCAATATATTACCTTCTCACTTTATTAAATCAATTATACTTGTATTAATTCACTATTTTAATTAAGTGAATTATTCACACTATTTATGAAACTTAACTCATAATAATTTCAATTGCCCACAAGGCATAATAATTAAAATTATATTATCTCATAACATAATTTCAACTTAATTAAATTAACTAATATTATTTAATTTCTTTCATAGTTTAATTAACTTTTAAATCTCACATTCTCCAACATATGAATATATAATTCTCTTCACACCAAATCATATAATTCAAAATATATACACCTCATAATAAGAATTTAATTATTAAATTCTTATTTTAATAACTTATGAAAATTCGGGTTGTCACATTTCTGGTGGCCGAATTTGAAACGTGAGGTTGCAGAATATGTTGCCAAGTGTCTGACCTGTTAGAAAGTGAAAGCAGAACATCAGAGACCAAGTGGATTGCTACAACCGTTGGAGATTCCAGAATGGAAATGGGAACATATTACAATGGACTTCGTGGTTGGCCTTTCGACGACTCAGAAAGGCTACGACGCAGTATGGGTTATCGTTGACCGACTGACGAAATCCGCACACTTCCTTTCGATCAAAATCAGATTTAACTTAGATCAGTTGGCGAGACAGGAAATGCATGGGTACGCAATTGTGGATGAGTACAGCATATCACCCTCAAACAGATGGACATAGTGAAAGAACAATTCAGACCTTAGAAGATATGCTGAGAGCCTGTGTGATGGACTTTAAAGGAAATTGGGATGATCACCTACCGTTAGTAGAGTTCGGCTACAACAATAGTTACCACGCTATTATTGGCATGCCGCCTTATGAAGCGTTATATGGCAGAAAGTGCAGAACTCCGCTTTACTGGGATGAAGTTGGTGAAAGGCAATTGCTAGGCCCAAAATTGGTACAGCAGACAGCAGAAATAGTCAAAGTGATCCGAGCACGACTGGTAGCAGCTCAAGATAGACAGAAGAAGTACGCTTATCCACACCGTAAGAATGTTGAATTTGAACCGTGTAGTTACGTGTTCTTAAAGGTCTCTCCCTGGAAGGGAAAGATTAGGTTCGAAAAGAAAGGAAAACTGAGCCCAAGATTCATTGGACCCTTTGAAGTACTACGAAGAATCGGAGAAGTCGCGTACGAGGTAGCCCTACCTCCAACACTCAAGAATGTCCACAACGTCTTCCATGTTTTTGTGTTACGACCCTACAAAGCAGATTACAAACATGTAATTGAATACGAACCCCTACATTTTGAAAAAGACTTATCTTACGAAGAAATTCCTGTTCAAATTGTTGGTAGAAAAGAACAAGTTCTCGAAAATAAAGTTAAACCTTCATTAAGGTAATTTGGAGGAACCACAACGTGAAGAAGCTACGTGGGAACTCAAGAGAATATGATGAAGAATTACCCTCGATTATTTACTTAAATTATGTGTGCCGATTCTGGGGATAGAATATTTGTAAGGGGGGGAGAATGTGACGGGTTGAATTTATTGAGTCGTGATTCTGGGGACAGAATCCTTTTAAGGGGGGAAAGATGTGACGATCGAGATTTTTATAATTTAATTTTAAATATTTATTGAAGCAAATAAATATTTTTGATGATTTAATTATTAGATTAAATAATTAATTAATGCAATTATGATCGATTAATTTAATTATAGGAGTTATATTCATTGAATTAATGTAGAGAATTTTATTATTCAAAGTATGTAATTATGTGAGTTTATTATATTAAATGAAATATTTAATAAGCCTAATATTATTTTATAATTAATGAGAAAATTAATTATATGACTATGTGAATTAATGAGAAATTATTATATTTTATTTATATTAAATTAAATAATATATTTGAGTTATTGTATAATTGGGTGTGACACGATTTAAACTATAGTGTAAGAGATTTATTAAATTAAATGATTTTGAATCAATTAAGGCTTGCCAAACAAGGCCCTAGTAGAGGTTGGAAGCAGTTAACCATTATTGGGTTAACTGACCACTCAGTGCGTCAGTTCCTTTCATTTTATACGCATTCTTATTATTTCCTATTTTTAAAGTCTAAGAACAAAGCAAATCCAGAGATCAATTATCATAGAGAAATTTTGATATTGAGAAGGAGATTAAGAGTGTGTGATCGAAGAAAAGCATCTAAACCTACAAATCTACACTTTATACTCTGGGTAAATTCTCCAAACCAAATTATGTTTTACGTTGTTTGAGTTTTCATAAATATGGCTTTCAAAGTTTTGTAAAGTCTCTGTAATTGGGAAAGGGTATGATTATGAGTTTGTATATGTGTTAAATGTTACCATATCGTATTTGATTATATATATATATATATATATATATATATATATTATGTAAACCATATCTTCAGTATCATAAAACATATTGTATATGTTGCTCAAAACTTACAGAGTATGGAATATGGCCATATGTCCTTATACATGATTTTAATATGTCAAACATATATGTTTTTGTAAAATTCCCACTCTTATTTGATTATGCATGTTGATACAAAGAGACCAAACCTTAAATGAACGGATTCAGTGTTATAACGAATCCGTAGTATTAATTTCCATGATTTATGTTCAAAACCTTCAAGAACATCGAGAACAGTGAAATTTACATATTTTAATTCTGTAATTATGTGTTTTAATGGGTTAAAATCATTTTATAAATGTTGGGTAATGATTATGTATGAATTATATCATGTGGGTATGCCCAAATTAGTGTAGAAAATAAGAAATTGGTAGAAATTGGCATGTTCTGCGATTTTTTCATGAATCAGAATTTCCGGTGAATCAAGTAAGCATGTGACAGACATGGTACTTTGCCTAATTCTCAGCGCCCATATTTTAATTTACCGCCTAATTCCGTGTCACAACAATAAGACTACATATGATGGTTGCCATTTAACTCTCCGTAATGTTCGAAATGAATTATTTTTAAATGTTCAAGTCTAGCAATGTTATAGCAACTTAATTTAAAGAACATAGAGATATGTTAGAAATATAATGAGATGTTAAAATAGATTCTTAATATGTAAATAACATAATTGCACGTGGACTGAATTATTAAATGCATAGTTAGCTTATGATTCGTGAAGTGCTTATTATGTGACAATAAGTGTGATAATTTGACTAAGTATAGTCATAACCAAAGTTAGACAGAAAGAATGAAGTTGCTATGATTAATTACGTTATAATTGGTAGTATTGTGAACATAAATGATATGTAGGATTTAAATCAAGTAAGTTTTAATTAACGTGTAATCTACGCATTTGAGGAAAGTTTCCTAACCCTACTTGTTATCATTATTCAAGTTTATAAATCAAGTTCATTTGTTATGTTATAGATTTAGTATCTTTTCAAAGTATGATTCTGTTATATAATAATTGTTCTATTGTATACCTATTGAGATTGTTATTCATTATAAATATCATTTATTGTTGAACTTTGTTAGACTAGCGAATCCTTATTGATTCAACTAGTCCATAGTTGATGAACGTTCTAAATTGAGGCGCTTATTAATTTATCAAACCAAACTTCCTTTGAGTGCGGACTCTAATGTCTAAGCGAGATGAACAACCATTCAAAGGGATTTACTTATCGTTAGCGTTAAGATATTGTGCCTGATGATGTATGGCACTAAAGTTGATCCCCTAAAATGCAGTAGAAGGTCTATAGTCTTATGACTGTTAAAGGTTTCAAGTATAACCCTTGCTAACCTGGAACATAGTTTAAGGTCTTATGACCCTCAGAAATCTTTTAATTCTTGTTATTCATTCTTGATTCAAAAGTTGAGCTTTTATTTCAGAAGTCTTTGATTCCCTCGCATGTTATTATACATTATTATTTCATTATTTTATTTGTGGGCAATCATGCTCACTATTGCTTAATAATAACATTGCAGTTAAGAACGAAAAGTACAACGAGCCTTCTACTAGTAAATGCAAGGGCAAGGTTAACAAATGTTGAAGACTTGTATTTATGAGATGTTCATTTTATGTGTTAAGACTTAATGTTGTTAAGACTTCTTAATTGTTTATGTTTCCGCACAAATGTTTAAGGTTAGTTTGACCTGGGATTGTATTTACTATTCGGATGTTGTAACCCCATAAGGGGAGGATTTTATTTCTATCTATTGCATGGTTTGCATTTATTATGGGTAGATAGATAGATGATATGTGACACCCCCAAATCCGGGTACTTCAATTCCACGAGATTTGGTGTTCACTGTACAAATATCATCTATCTATCTACCCATAATAAATGCAAACCATGCACTAGATAGAAATAATAATAAATCTCCCCTTATGGGGTTACATCAACTACATTATAAATACAATCCCAGGTTACTCTAACCTTAAACATCTGTATAGAATCATAAACAATTAAGTCTTAAACAACATCATTAACTTAAGTCTTAAACAAATACATCATCATATAAAACAACAAGTCTTCATCACTTGTTAACCTTGCCTCGCTTTTACAAATAGAAGGTTCTTCTGGTTCTTTTCGTTTTAATCGCAATGTTATTATTACGCAAGAGTGACCGTAAATGCCCACAAGTATAACAATGAAATAACAAAGATAATAACATGCGAGTAAATCAAAGACATCCAATAAAAGCTCAACTTTTGAATCAAGAATGAATAACAAGAATCAAAAGATTTCGAGTCATAAGACCTTGAACTATGTCCTAGGATATCAAGGGTTATACTTGAAACCTTTAACAAATATAAGACTATGGACCTTTCTACTGTGACTTTGGGGATCAAATTTTCAGACCATAATCATGCACAATATCTTAACGCTAACGATAAGTAAATCCTTTCATAGGTTGTTCATCTCGGGGCTTGATATTCGAGTCCGCACAAAGGAAGTTTGGTTTGGACAATTCATCAAGGGTTCTAAAATTTAGAACGCTCATCAACTATGTACTAGTCGAATCAATAAGGGTTCGCTAGTCTAATAAGGTTCAACAATAATGATATTCAAATTGAATAATCTCGGGAAGTATACAATAAGATAATTATTGTATAACAGAATCATGCTTTGAAAAGATAATCAATCTTTAATATAACATTTGAACATGAATAATAATAATGATAATTTACTCGAGGTAATTAATAAACTTGAACAATAATGACAAGTAAGGTTAGGAAACTTGCCTCGTGCGTAGGCTAAACGATTACTACTTCCGTTCACCACAAATCCTACACATACCATATGTATTCACGACATTCATTAGTTACATTTTTACTTAATTATTTAATATAAACTCCACTTTATTTAACAAATCATTACCCTTCTAATTTAATTACTTAATTAAATTAGAATATTTTCATTCTCTTACTATTATTACACTCTAATAAATTATTTCATAATAATTTCCTTGAATATTTATTTTATTCCATAAATATCTCAATTAAAATATTTACTTTATTTTATAAATATTTTAATAATAATATTCATCGAATATTTATTTTATTCCATAAATATCTCAATTAAAATATTTAATTTATTTTATAAATATTTTAATAATAATTTTCATCGAATATTTATTTTATTCCATAAATATCTCAATTAAAATATTTAATTTATTTTATAAATATTTTAATAATAATTTTCATCAAATATTTATTTTTTTATTTTTATTTTATTTTTATTTTTATTTTATTTTTATTTTTATTATTTTTTATTTATTTATTTATTTTTTTTGACCGTCGAGTATGGGTAATTTAGTTTAGTAACGCTTGTAGAAGCGCTAAGTTATCGTGCTCATTTTTTGCGATTTAGTAGTTCTGCGAGTCATTGAACATAACAAGGCCAAATTAGGCCAAAAATCAATCATGTAAAAAATTATACATGAATATGGCCATAACTTCCAATTAGTTATTTTTACACGAATTTAGACATACCCAATCATTGTAATACATATATAATCATTACTTAACCCAACTAGCATGATTTTTAACAAGTTACAACACATAATTTGCAAAATCAACACATTTACTTCCACTTGTTCTTGATGTTCTCAAGGTTTTGAAAATAAAACATGAAAATTGTCCCTACTGATTCGTTATAACAATCAATCCGCTTCATTTAAACTTTGGTCTCTTTGTATCAACATGCATAACAACATACGAGTGTAAAAATTTAGGGATAATATACGATCAATACATAAAATATCACGTATAAGGCCATAAGGCCAAAACCCATACTCTGTAATTTTGTAGAAATCATACACGACGTAATTTCATGAAACTGATGATATGGTTTACAAAATATATATAATAAAATACGATTTGATATGCCATAACACAAATAAAACCCATAATCATTACTCCTATCCCAATTATAGATGTTAAACCAAAACTTTGAAAGCCATTTTTATAAAAACTAAATGACGTAACAATGAAAATTGGGTTGGAGAGAATTACCCAAGTGTATAATTAATGGAAGATGAATTCCTTCTCGATTTGACTCTCACAATCCTCTTAACAAACTCCCGACTTCTCAACTCTTTCTCTCAGATTTCTCTCTGTTATGATTTCTAGACTTAGGTAAATAATGAAGATGAAATAAAAGAATACGATACTAAATAATAATAATCGACGCGTTGGTGGTCGATTACCCAATCATGGGTTAATCGGCCCCAACTCCCTTTAGTGCCATGTTTGCTAGCTAGAATAGGTTTCAAAAACCATTTAATTTAATAAAACTTTATCATATAGTTTAATTAATGTCACACCCATTTCAAATATCTTATTTAATATAAATAAAATATAATAACTTCTCATAAATTCACATAGTCACATAATTAATTTCCTCATTAATTAATAATGTCAAATTATTAACTCTCTAATTAATAATTAAATTAATTAAAATACCAATATGCTTATTAAATATTTCTTTTAATACAATAAGCTCACATAATCACATACTTTGATAATAAAAACACTCTCTATATTAATTTAATAAATGTAACACATATAATTAAATTAATCTACCATAATTACGTCAATTAATTATTTAATCTAATAATTAAATCATCGAAAAATATTTATTTAATTCAATAAATATTAAAATTAATTACAAATTCTCGTTCGTCACATCTTTCCCCTTAAAAGAATTACATCCCCGAATCACGACTCAATAAATTTGACCCGTTACATTCTCCCCCCCTACAAAGATTCTTTCCCGTAATCGGTTACACATAATTAAGTAAATAAATGAGGTAATTCTTCATCATATTCTCTTCGAGTTCCCATGTAGCTTCGTCGGCATTGTGGTTCCTCCAAATTACCTTAACAGAAGGTATAACTTTATTTATGAGAACTTGTTCTTTTCGGTCGACAATTTGGACAGGACTTTCTTTGTAAAATAAGTCTTTCTCAAAATGTAGGGGTTCATATTCAATTACATGCTTGTAATCGGCCTTGTAGGGTCGTAATACAGAAACATGGAAGACGTTATGGACATTCTTGAGTGATGGAGGTAAGGCTACCTCGTACGCAACTTCTCCTATTCTTCTCAGTACTTCAAAGGGTCCAATAAATCTTGGGCTCAATTTCCCTTTCTTTCCGAACCTGATTTTCCCCTTCCAGGCAGAGACCTTCAAGAAAACATAACTACCTAATTCAAACTCGATATATTTATGATGTGGATCGGCGTATTTCTTCTGTCGATCTTGAGCTGCTACCAGTCGTGCTCGGATCACTTAGACTATTTCGCTAAATCTGTTGCACCAATTACGGCCCTAGCAATTGTCTTTCACCAACTTCATCCCATTAAAGCGGAGTTCTGCACTTTCTGCCGTATAACGCTTCGTAAGGCGACATGCCAATACTAGCATGATAAATGTTGTTGTAGCTGAACTCTACTAACGGTTGGTGATCATCCCAATTTCCTTTGAAGTCCATCACACAGGCTCTCAGCATATCTTCTAATGTTTGAATCATTCTCTCACTCTGTCCGTCTGTTTGAGGGTGGTAAGCTGTACTCATTCACAATTGCGTACCAATGCATTCCTGAAGACGTTTCCAGAAATTTGATGTGAAGCGCGGATCTCTATCAGAAATAATTGACACGGGCACTCCGTGTCTCAAAACAATCTCTTTCACATATAACCTTGCCAACGATAACCCATACTGCGTCGTAGCCTTTCTGAGTCGTCGGAAGGCCAACCACGAAGTCCATTGTAATATGTTCCCATTTCCATTTTGGGATTTCTAAGGGTTGTAGCAATCCACTCGGTCTCTGATGTTCTTCTTTTACTTTCTGATAGGTCAGACACTTGGCAACACATTCTGCAACATCGCGTTTCAAATTCGGCCACCAAAAATATTGTCGAAGATCTTGATACATCTTTGTACTACACAGGTGAATCGAATATCTCGAACTATGAGCCTCACTCGCAATTTCTTCCTTAATTTCTTGTCTTCGGCGGAATCCAGTTCTATTTTCAAATCTCAAAGATTCCTTCCTTATCCATCTTAAATCTTGGTTCGGTTCCTTCGGATATCTTCTTTGTCACCTTTTAAATTCTTCGTCCGGTGTCGAGCCTCCTTTACTTTATCTAGTAGAGTTGTACTGCATTTCATCCGAAATAGCTTCTCATCAATCTCCATAGGATACTTCACTTCCAACTCCAGTTTCTCCATTTCTGTAATTAGCTCCTTCTGAGCAGTTAACATCATCAATTTCTCACGACCCTTTCTACGTAAGGCGTCGGCAACCACATTTTCTTTTCCCAGATGGTATAAAATCTCACAGTCGTAATCCTTAATTAATTCCAACCATCTTCTTTGACGCATATTCAAGTCCTTATGCGTGAAAATATATTTCAGACTCTTATGGTCCGTATATATTTCACACTTCTCCCCGTAAAGATAGTGCCTCCAAATTTTCAAAGCAAAAACAACTGCAGCTAACTCCAAGTCATGGGTTGGATATCCCTTCTCGTAATCCTTCAATTGTCGTGATGCATACGCAATGACTTTGCCGTTTTGCATCAGCACACAGCCAAGTCCTTTATGCGATGCATCACTATAAACAACAAAATTTCCTATATCATCCGGAAGAGATAACACAGGGGCCGTACTCAACCTCTTCTTCAATTCTTGAAAACTTTCCTCACACTTATCCGTCCAAACAAATTTCACAGTTTTTCGAGTTAAATTCGTTAACGGAGTTGCGATCTTGGAAAAGTCTTGTATGAACCTTCTATAATATCCTACCAATCCAAGAAAACTTTGTATTTTCGATGGCGTCCTCGGCTGATCCCAGTTAATCACGGCTTCGACTTTGGATGGATCTACCGAAATTCCATTTTTATAGATCACGTGCCCAAGAAATTGCACTCGTTCAATCCAAAATCCGCATTTCGAAAACTTGGCATACAACTTTTCCCTTCTCAATACTTCCAACGTTAATCTCAAATGCTCTTCGTGTTCTTCTTTGGTTTTCGAATAGACCAAAATGTCATCTATAAATACCACTACGAACTTGTCCAAAAACGGCTTGAACACACCATTCATTAGTTCAATAAATGTTACAGGAGCATTCGTAAGACCAAACGACATTACTAAAAATTCGTAGTGACCGTATCGCATTCTGAACGCAGTATTTGGTACATCCTCCGGCCTCACCTTCAATTGATGATAACCTCTTCTCAAGTCTATCTTGGAAAAGTATCTCGCTCCCTTCAATTGATCAAACAGGTCGTCGATCCTCGGTAATGGATATCTGTTCTTAATCGTGACCTTATTCAGTTCTTTGTAGTCAATGCAGAGTCGCATCGATCCATCCTTCTTTTTCACAAACAACACCGACGCTCCCCATGGCGATACGCTCGGTTGAATGTACTTCTTGTCCAACAATTCTTGTAGTTGTACCATTAATTCCTTCATCTCTACTGGTGCCATTCGGTATGGTGCCTTCGATATTGGAGTAGTTCCGGGTGCCAAATCGATTACGAAATCTACCTCTCTATCTGGTGGAAGTCCTGGTAAATCGTCTGGAAATACGTCGACGAAGTCCTTCACAATCGGTATTTCTTCTACCTTCGGATTCTCTTTTCGACTATCGACTATGTAAGCTAAGTATCCTACACAACCTTGTCTCAATAACTTCCTGGCCTGCATCATCGTTAGACAACTAGCTTGTCTAGGCGACTTGCTACCATAAAATACAACCTTTGACGGAGTCATAAGGTTAATACGCTTCTTTTGGTAATAAATTACAGCCCCGTAATTGAATAACCAGTCCATTCCCAAAATAACGTCAAATTCCCCAAGTCGAATAGGGATAAGATCTACGTTCATGATATTACCCTTAATATCCACTCTACAGTTCTTAAACACGCATTTACATGAGAATTATCTCTCTATTCGCAATTTTTATATTCATGGGATATTCCAACTCATCCATACATAAAATCTAAACTATTAGCAAAGTCTTGGATATAAAGGAACAAGTAGCACCAATCAAATAAAACATAAGCATTAATTTCATTGATCGAAATGATACGACACCACATCACGAGATCGGATTGCATCCTGCCGTCGTATTTAAAGTCCGGCGATTGATTCGGTTTATTCGCGGTTGGTCCGGTGATGGTTAAGGCATTTCCACCGTTATTTCCCGATTTCCTCCTGATCCTGACCCTCCCGATCCCTTCTTGGGACAATCTCTTGCCAGATGGTCCTTCGAACCACAAGTAAAACAAGCACCCTTCTTTGGGTTTGGACAGTTTGGTGCTATGTGGCCTTCCTGTCCACAATTGTAGCACACTCTTTTTCCTTTCATACAAACTCCCAGATGGGCTTTCCTGCAAGTCGGGCATACTTCGATTCTTTTCTTCTGAATACCTTGCTGATTCCCCGATGATGAGCTGTCGTTCCACCTTTTCTTCTGATTGAAATTTCCACCTCCTGTGCCACTTCCACTGACCTTGTTATTTCCTTCACCTTCACTCTTCTTCTTCTTTTGATCTTGATTGTACTTGGTCACCGCATCGCTTCCTCCTTCAGCGAGGATGGCCTTTTCCAGTACTCCAGCAAACGTGTTTAGCTAAAACATTGATACCTTGCTGTACACCCAAGGCTTTAGTCCTTGCTCAAACCGTCTCGCCTTCCTCTCATCCGTGTGAACTTGATACGGGGAAACCTTGCCAATTCGTTGAATTTAGCCGCATAGTCAGGCACGCTCATATTTCCCTGCTTCAACTCTAGAAATTGAACCTCCATCCGGTTACGTGAACTAGTTGGGAAATACATATCGAAAACATCTCTTTAAATCTCTCCCACATAATTATACCTTCACCTCCTCGTACTTTGTTTGCTTGCCACCAAGAGCTAGCCTCGGACTTGACATAAAACGTTGCAAAAGCGGTCTTCCGTCTTCTAACCCTAGCAACGTCAAAACCTTTCTCCATTTCCATAATCCACGTTTGAGCCTCGATTGGATTCATGGAACCTTTGAACTCTGGCGGTCACACATTGCCAAATCCTTAAACGTTGTGTTTGGTGGAGCTTGAGGTTGGTTATTCATGGCTCCAGTTAGTAAGTTCACCAACTACTGTACGGGATTAGCGTTGGCATAATTATTATTATTGGTTGACTCTTCCTGAGCTGGTTGACGTTGTTGTCTTCTCTTTGGCGGCATTTTTCTGTTAAATAAACGCTTTATTAGAACTTTATTTATTTCTCTAAATAGTTAAGACATTACTCAATAATTTAACATATCACTTAACACATCATCTCAAACAACTTGATATATTTGCATTCAAATCAAAGTTTTAACATTAAACGTTACAATAACTGCTATTTACATCAACTATCCTGGAATAAAGAATCCACGGGATTTAAAACATTCAAATATTCTTTCGTTCATAAACACGTCAGAATTTACATATAAAAACCAATTAAGTCTTTCACATAATTAAACAAATTCTATCACCGTATCATCAAGGTCTTTGAATAGCCTTGCCACGCTCCTCATCCATGATACGAGACATCGTCCACGATCCAAAGATATCGATGGAAGTCCTTGAACCGATTGGGGTACCTCAAAACTCGATCTTGGGCCTCATCCATTGCATGATTAAGTGTAGAATATGTCTCTTCAAGCTTTGCCTTCTTTGCACGACTATCATCTTCTGCATGATTAGCTCGATGCGATTCTTTTACCCATCCCTCTTCTGCTATGTTCAGTCTTTCGGAGGTTTCCTTCAGTTCCTTCTTCAGTTTCTCTATCTCTTCGGCCTTATCTTCAGTTTGACCCTTCTCATGGACCAAATCCCATTCTACATTTGCCAGTCGAGAGTGAAGAGTCGAAATCTCCCTCTCCTTCTGCTCTAGAGTAATATGTTGAATAACCGCTCGCTCAGTCAAATCCTGGACCTCGTCTCGTAACTCCACGTTACGGCCGTATAACGTGTCATACATCTCAGCATCAACGGTGTACCGTGGTAACTCTTCTTCTTCCTCTTCCTCTTCCTCAACAAATTCCTCCTCAGGATCCTCCTCAGGATCAGTCTCGGGCTCATGCTCCTGAACAACAACGGTGATCAATGGAGATGACTCCCTCTATACCAGCTTCTCCCTAACAACATGAATGTCTCGGGGCTCCTCCTCTGTCGGTACTATAGGTACACGGGGTTCTTCCTCCCCAGCTTGACAAGCTTCTCCAACATTCGACATCCTTACAACAAAATTTTAAGTTTTAGTTACTAAGTCGTATCATCTAACGCATACTTTAACACATAAACACATAAGGTCTTTTATTATCTTCAATGAATTACATAAATTCATTTCCTAGAACTCGATAAGAGTTTTCCATTACTATCTTCTTCTATAAGTCTACTACCTAAGGTTGTTCTCCCACCTAAGGTTCATAACCTACAGCTCTGATACCAACTTGTGACACCCCCAAATCTGGGTACTTCAAATCCATGGGATTTGGTGTTCACTATACAAATATCATTTATCTATCTACCCATAATAAATGCAAACCATGCAATAAATAGAAATAATAATAAATCTCCCCTTATGGGGTTACATCAACTACATAATAAATACAATCCCAGGTTACTCTAACCTTAAACATCTGTGCGGAATCATAAATAATTAAGTCTTAAACAACATCATTAACTTAAGTCTTAAACAAATACATCATCATATAAAACAACAAGTCTTCATCAATTGTTAACCTTACCCTTGCCTTTACTAATAGAAGGTTCATCGGTTCTTTCGTTCTTAACTGCAATGTTATTATTACACAAGAGTGAGCACAAATGCCCACAAGTATAACAATGAAATAACAGTATAATAACATGCGAGTAAATCAAAGACATCTGAATAAAAGCTCAACTTTTGAATCAAGAATGAATAACAAGAATCAAAAGATTGCTGAGGGTCATAAGACCTTGAACTATGTCCTAGGTTATCAAGGGTCATACTTGAAACCTTTAACAGTCATAAGACTATGGACCTTTCTACTGTCGTGCTGGGGGATCAACCCTTAGTACCATCATCATGCACAATATCTTAACGCTAACGATAAGTAAATCCCTTTGCAGGGTTGTTCATCTCAGTTTGACATTCGAGTCCGCACCAAAGGAAGTTTGGTTTGGACAATTCATCAAGGGTTCGGAAATTTAGAACGTTCATCAACTATGGACTAGTAGAATCAATACGGGTTCGCTAGTCTAATAAGGTTCAACAATAATGATATTCAAATTGAATAATAAACTCAGGAAGTATACAATAGGACAATTATTGTATAACCGAATCATGCTTTGAAAAGATAATCAATCTTTAATATAACATTTGAACATGGATAATAATAATGATAATTTACTCGAGGTAATTAATAAACTTGAACAATAATGACAAGTAGGGTTAGGAAACTTGCCTCGTCGCAAGTGAGGCTAAACGATTACTACTTGGTTCACCACAAATCCTACACACATACCATATGTATTCACGACATTCATTAGTTACATTTTTACTTAATTATTTAATATAAACTCCACTTTATTTAACAAATCATTACCCTTCTAATTTAATTACTTAATTAAATTAGAATATTTTCATTCTCTTACTATTATTACACTCTAATAAATTATTTCATAATAATTTCCATCGAATATTTATTTTATTCCATAAATATCTCAATTAAAATATTTACTTTATTTTATAAATATTTTAATAATAATTTTCATCGAATGTTTATTTTATTCTATAAATATCTCAATTAAAATATTTAATTTATTTTATAAATATTTT
The DNA here is from genome assembly GCA_020205605.1 of Panax ginseng. Lineage (NCBI taxonomy): Eukaryota > Viridiplantae > Streptophyta > Magnoliopsida > Apiales > Araliaceae > Panax > Panax ginseng. Next base: position 63,986,396 of record CM035136.1, read on the forward strand.
AATAATAATTTTCATCGAATATTTATTTTATTCCATAAATATCTCAATTAAAATATTTAATTTATTTTATAAATATTTTAATAATAATTTTCATCAAATATTTATTTTTTATTTTTATTTTTTTTTATTTTTATTTTTATTTTTATTTTTATTATTTTTTATTTATTTATTTATTTTTTTGACCGTCGAGTATGGTAATTTAGTTTAGTAGCATGCTTGTGAAAGCTGGGTTATCGAGCTCATTTTTTGCGATTTACGTAGTTACTCAGTTCATGAACATAACAAGGCCAAATTAGGCCAAAAATCAATCACAGGTAAAATTATACATGAATATGGCCATAACTTCCAATTAGTTATTTTTACACGAATTTAGACATACCCAATCATTGTAATACATATATAATCATTACTTAACCCAACTAGCATGATTTTTAACAAGTTACAACACATAATTTGCAAAATCAACACATTTACTTCCACTATTCTTGGTGTTCTTGAAGGTTTTGAAAATAAAACATGAAAATTGTCCCTACGGATTCGTTATAACACCGAATCCGTTCATTTAAACTTTGGTCTCTTTGTATCAACATGCATAACAACATACGAGTGTAAAATTTAGGGATAATATACGATCAATACATAAAATATCACGTATAAGGCCATAAGGCCAAAACCCATACTCTATAATTTTGTAGAAATCATACACGACGTAATTTCATGAAACTGATGACATGGTTTACAAAATATATATAATAAAATACGATTTGATATGCCATAACACAAACAAAACCCATAATCATTACTCCTATCCCAATTACAGATGTTAAACCAAAACTTTGAAAGCCATTTTTATAAAAACTAAATGACGTAACAATGAAAATTGGGTTGGAGAGAATTACCCAAGTGTATAATTAATGGAAGATGAATTCCTTCTCAGATGACTCTCACAATCCTCTTAACAAACTCTGACTTCTCAACTCTTTCTCTGTAGATTCTCTCTGTTATGATTTCTAGACTTAGGTAAATAATGAAGATGAAATAAAAGAATACATAAACTAAATAATAACAAGCCCGACGTTGGTGGTGGAGCACCCGATCATGGGTTAATCGGCCCCAACTCCCTTTAGTGTCATGTTTGCACTGGCTAGAATAGGTTTCAAAACCATTTAATTTAATAAAACTTTATCATATAGTTTAATTAATGTCACACCCATTTCAAATATCTTATTTAATATAAATAAAATATAATAACTTCTCATAAATTTATATAGTCGCATAATTAATTTCCTCATTAATTAATAATGTCAAATTATTAACTCTCTAATTAATAATTAAATTAATTAAAATACCAATATGCTTATTAAATATTTCTTTTAATACAATAAGCTCACATAATCACATACTTTGATAATAAAAACTCTCTACATTAATTTAATAAATGTAACACATAATTAAATTAATCTACAACAATTGCGTCAATTAATTATTTAATCTAATAATTAAATCATCGAAAAATATTTATTTAATTCAATAAATATTAAAATTAATTACAAATTCTCGTTCGTCACATGATATTTGTACAGCGAACACCAAATCCCGTGGAATTGAAGTACCCAGATTTGGGGGTGTCACATTGGGTGATTATGAACAAATGAGGTATGAATGTACATGTTTCTCTCTCTTGATCTATCTATATGATGAATGTATTGAAGTGGCTGAGATATAATGGCTGAGTTGTGTTATTCTCAGTCATATGGCTAATCTATTAGGTCACTAACTCCAAAATATGGCAAGATCCACAAGTTATGTCAAATAATGCAACAAGGGCAAATTGGTCTTTTGGCTTGAAATTTTAATGGCACATTTTACATTTGCTACAACCTTTAGGGTTTGGACCCTTAGGGTTTGACCTTTAGGGTTTAACCCTAAGGTAAAAAAAATCTAGGATTTCTAATTTAGGTTTTAAAATGGAAAATTATGATTTCTAAATTATAATTAGAGTTTTCTAATTATATTAAGATTTCCTAATCATAATTCAAGCTTGCTAATTAGGATTAATATTTTCTAATTAAAATTGCTAATTTAGCAATTAGGTTTGTAATTGTACATTAGGGTTTCTAATGGAACAATTAGGGTTTCAAATTTTAACATTATGGTTTTTTAACTAATTCGTTTGGCTTTACCTTAATTAATCTTATAATCAATACACATAAGCCTTTTAGTTCCCGAATTAGGGTTTTCGTAATTCGAATTAGGGTTTCAAATTCCTGGAATTGAATTTAGGGTTTCCAGAACCGGTATTAGGGTTTCTTATTAATCGTTATGGTTTTCTAACTGAAAGTCTATGTTCTTAATATAATATTAGGGTTTTGACACTGCTATAATTTATCTAGTCAACCTTTGACCCTTAACTACATTCTATACAAATATATGACCATACACACAGAACATATACACTTATATACTTAATCTTGAATAATTCACCACAAAAATTTTTAAATCCATAAAAATCCTTCAAAAATGCCAAATCCATACACTTATTTTCTGTCTAGGTTTATTATTTAACATGTATTCAATATTTTAAGATTTTATTAAATATCTAAATTCTTGGTTTGTCACATTCACCTCTTCTTCTAAAAATTTCGTCCCCAAAATTTATCTTACACCTTATACCTTTCATACACAACATCACATGGTACGCACAACATTTCTTACAAGAGTTAAATTATTCAAATCATACTGAGGAGTCATATAGACTACGAACTTTCATTTTCGAAAAGGTTTTATGGAAATTCATTTGCAAACTGTCATACTTACGTATTACATAGGGTAATTAGCTTCGATATGCCCAATCTTGGCCAAGATCACTGGTTGGAACAATTTTTCCCAATTATTTATCCTATCACCTTAGGCATACAAAAAATTTTCTTACCTTAGTCTTTATCGAAATTCACACCAAAACAATTTGGTTCAGGAAATTTTTTAAATAACGCTTAGAATTTACATAAACGTTGGTCTAGCCGAATCAAATAGCTTAGACTCATATCAATAATTAAATTCAATTGAAATATCTAGGTATAGCCAAACCTCGTTGGCAAATTATAATTTTAACAGTAGTTTAAAAAATGACGTCATGCCATACCTCGTTTGAGGATGTCGTCATCGAGTGACTTTGTCATAACATATTATATAATAGTGGAATAACGATTTTAGATCAAATTCAACACTAAGTATTCCTGTATTTACAACTCCATCAACTTTTTTATCATCTCTGCACCAGGTTACATGGTACATAAGTGATAAATAAAAATATATTTTGATATTTCAAATCATTATCGTCTAGCCGAAATAAGTTGCATAGCCTATACTTTAAACCGTTCAAAAACTGTTGCAATTCAGTTTTATCATCTCAGCAGGTAACGATATGTCAGTGGACCAAAGTCTACTCATACACAATGGTGACCAGGAGTTGAGAATACAAATTCATTTTCAAAAGCACATAGTGCGTAATTAGCTTGATGTCAAAAATTTTGAAGTCTAACATAGCTTGATGTTCTAAATCTCTGATTTATTACTGACGAAGTTTATTGATAATTTAATTATCTTTAGTCATGATATTCTTTATTGGGCTAGTTGTGCTCACCCTTTTGCTTCACAATTCCTTTTAGGTAATAAGAGTGTAGCTGGGTCGAGCGGGGCTACCAGGGGAATAGAACGATGGTCTATAGTTGTTGAGGTTTCCCCTAAAATAGTATGGAAATAATTTTATTGAGAATTTTAGATAAGTGTGTCATATTTTATACGTCATCTTAACCGTTGATTTTGGTGAACCGAATAGGGTGAGGTGAACCCAACTTTGGAAGGGTGTTTTGCCACTATCATATAAGATGTCTAATGACAGACGACTTTGTGTTTTCATAAGATAGGGTTGTGCACATGAACTTTCTGATTATATCTATGAGCACTACCTATATAATATTGGGGTTTTGTTGAAATATAATTCTCAATTAGAGATAATAGAGATAAATATATGTGAAGAGAAGACTCACCATTGGAAAGAACATGATAATAATCTTCTCTTTTTTCTTTGGGGTCTATTGGGTCAACCAAGGATAATTCTTGAGTCATATGATATCTATCATAACTTAGATTCATGGCCTCCCATGTACGATGGTTTCCTTGAGCATTTTCCAAACATTTTAATTTCTAAAAAAGTTATTGACTGTAATTTTATATAAAGTACCATTGTAAGGTATTGTGGTCGAGACACTATGAGAATTACATATATTTGTATTAAAACTCACAACTTATGTGTTGTCGTACTCTGCACGATAGTTCAACAGTTGTATAAATGAAGTTTGTATTTGATTTCTATAGTGTGATATCTGGCGACTCAGAATGGGTCGTATGACCTATTTTGGGGGCGTCACAAATTGTATTAGAGCTTAGGGATATGGTCTCTGGCGGAGATCCGGGATTAGAACTAGGAGGGGAGAGACGAGTAATATCATTCGCTAGTGTGTGTCCTACCTAAGCTTAATTTTCTTCCTTAAGTTGAGAAGTTATGATATGTCAATTAACCTTTATTTTGAAGATGTATTATAGAATGATATTTGAAATACAAGAGATGAACAATGGAAAAATCATGATACAGAGGAAATAACAGGGAAGGTATAATCCAAAAGAAAGCAAAGTATTCTCATCTCTTCGAACTACCAGCTACGTAAATTTCGAGGGCAAAATTTCAAAAGGAGGGGAGATTGTAATACCTCGAATTTTACAAAATGAAAGTATTCAATTTTCTGATAATTGTTATTCTATTTAGTAAATGGTTAAATTGATAAAAGGTTAAAGTTAAGGGTGATATTTGAAAATTTTGCAAAGTAAGCAAGTTGATATAAAATATTCGTTTGGTCGGGGAATATTCTTTTTGTCAAGGGATATCCGTACGACGACACCATCATTGGTGGACCCTTCAATGGAAGTATTGTCTTAGTTAGAAAATGACAAAAATATAATTTATTAAAATAACGGCGAAAGTTTTACCGTTAAACTATTGAAATACCAGGTGGTAAAAGTACGATGTCTGGCGCTGGGTTGCATAGTAGCACACGTTATTGATTATTGATCTTGACGTGAGAAGTCACTCGGTTATACTCGATTATTACTTCAATAATTCTTGCGATAATATCTCTCTCATATTATTGATTCAATTATTGTCACAAAGATCATCTCAGATAATATTTTTTAAATTAATAATTGAGATGACAAAGTTATCATATTATTATTTGCAATATTGACGATGTCTAGAAAGTTCTGTCGAGGAGAGATTTGGTCACCAAATTGCGCGCCAATAGGGAGAAATCCTTATCGGAAAGCCCCTTCTTTCTTGGAAATGATCTGGTTGTTAAATATTGTGAGTTATAATATTAATGATGAATAAGTTTGTGTTGATTAAAGATGATATTGATATTTCCATTATGTTGGGATTATTAGTGTTAGTGAAAATCAACATTTATTTCGATAATAATTGATTTCTGGAGGTTATATTGACCAATAGGGTAATTATTCGGATAAATGAGCAATTAATTGCTATTAATTCATATGCTTATAACTATTTGTTCACATGCATGTACTATTAGGGGAGGTCGTGTAAGATTGATAATACTTGAATGACTAAATTAAAAAAATGGAGGTATAGATGAATATAAATATATGTCAGGAGAAGACTCACCATTGGAAAGAACATGATAGTAAGCTTCTCATTTATCTTTGGGGTCTATTGGGTCAACCAAGGAAATTTCTTGAGTCATATGATATCTATCATAACTTAGATGCATGGCCTCCCATGTACGAAGGTTTTCTTGAGAATTTTCCAAAGATTTTAATTTCTAAAATAGTTATTGACTGTACTTTTATGTAAAGTACCATTGTAAGGTGTTGTGGTCGAGACACCATAAGAGTTACATATATTTGTATTAAAACTCACAGCTTATGTGTTATCGTACTCTGCACGACAGTTCAACAGTTGTATAAATGAAGTTTGTATTTGATTTTTGTATTATGATATATGGCAAATAAGAATGGGTTGTGTGGACCTATTTTGGAGGCGTCACATAGGCCCTCACTTCCACCTTCTGCAATAATTGCCTTCTCTAAACTCCCGTAAAAGTGTTCAATTGGAACATTGACACTTTGCTGTATAACCAAGGTTTCAACCCTTGTTCAAACCTCCTAGCTTTCCTCTCATCCGTATTCACCTGATAAGTTGCGAACCTAGCCAACTCGTTGAATTTTACAGTATATTTTGACACCGTCATATTACCCTGCTTCAATTCCAAAAACATAACCTCCATCTGGTTTTGAGAGCTCGTTGGGAAGTATATCTCCTTGAAGCTATCCCATGCGATCGCACCTTGTCCTCCTCTAAACTTGTTCATATTCCACCAGTAGTTGGCCTCTGACTTCAGCATAAGCGCTGCAAAGGCGGTCTTATGGTCGTCATTGACCCTTGCAACGTCAAATACCTTCTCTATTTCCATAATCAAGGTCTGAGCTTCGACCAGATTCTTTGATCCCCTAAACTCTGGTGGTCTTACCGACTTGAAATCCTTGAATGGGGTAGCTTTAGCTTGTGGTTAATTCGTAAGTGCTGCAGCTTACAGGGTTACCAACTGCTAAACAGGATTGGCGTTGGCATTGTTGTTGTTAATGTTTGTGGATTCTTCCTGAGCTTGTTGACATGTTGGGCATCTTTTTGGCGATATTTTCTATTTAAGATATACGTTTGTTAGATCATTACTCAATCTCCTAAGTATTTAAGGCTTAACTTAAACATTTTAAGATTATTTAACACAGAACATCTTGAATAAACATTGATATTTTATTCATTAATAACTTTCAAAACATAGAGAGATAACATCACTGCTATTTAAATCAACAATCTCGAAATAAATAATCTTCAAGATTAAATCATCGTATTGCATTACTTATATTTACACTAGAATTTACATCATTAACTAACATAGATATTCACATAATTTATATTGTTCCTATCACGGCCTATTAAGATGTCGAAAATCTTCTCTGTGCTCTTCTTCCATGATACGAAACATCGTCCTACGATCCAGCATGTACCAAGGTAAGTCTTCATACTTGACTAGATAATACATAATGTTAGTTCCAAGTAGGCACACAATAGATCTAGAAGGGGGGGTTGAATAGATCCTTTTTTAATTTCAAATACTTTTCTCGTTTATTTTGTATTGCTAATGATTTAGCATATGACAAACATAAGAATCTTTTGAAGCACTACAAAATAAGTAAAAGATCTCCTTCATTGATATATTCATAATCATACATACATTGTTCTTAGAGTTAGTTAAGTTGTAAGCAGTTAATATATGCATAGCAGTTATAACATTTAGGTACATAATGTAAATGACATAAAGTAAAAGACACAAGGGATTTTAAGTGGTTCAGAGACTCAAGCTCCTAATCCACTCTTCTGCGTTCAACTACCAGGATTTCCACTAATGAAGGGCAGCACCCAGAATCACTAAGATTCATTCAAGGCCAGCAGCCTTGGAACTTCAGTTCACTAAGAACTCTTCAAGGCTAATAGCCTTGGAACTCCTTTAGTTCCCTAGGAACTCTTCAAGCCCAACAGGATTGGAACTTCATTTAGTCCCTCCGGACAAGGACCCCTCAGGCCCTGGCTTCTTGTTGTTGTTGATGTTGTTGTTGTTGTTGTTGTTGGTCTTGAGCTGCTAATATATCTTTTAAGCTTGAACATTTTTTGTACTTAGCATCTTGGTGTGGTCCTCTTTGTATTCTACTTCGAGTTTGGACCCCATCTTCTTTGGTACAGTTGATCTTCATTCTGTTATACTCATCTTCATTTGATGTCAGCTGTACACCATCACCATTCCCTGAACCCTTCTTAACTGGTTGGCAGACATGATTCTGCACTTGTTCTGGTTCAGCTTCAGGTTCATGGTGATTCGTGGAGTGGCTCTCTGGATCTTCTTTATGCTCTACCACTTTTCGGAATGCTATCTTCTTATCCTTCTCAGCTCTCAGCTTAGCTGCCATCTTTATTGGCATTCTCATCTTTTTTGAGTGAAGCTCTGCTCTATTTAAGTCCTTCTTCAAAGCTGCTTCACTTCCACCTTCGTAGTCTCACTGTCACTAAGACTGGTTCTATTAAACTCTGGTGGAACTCGTAGAGTCAACAATAACATTCCAACAACTCAACAATTCTGTAACTTAGCAATCATCATCACTTTTGATCTTTGAAGCTATTGTTGATTTATACTCCTTCCCGATCTTCCCGTTGGTATATAGCCGTTGAAAGCTATTTAAATTGCTTCGCAGATCTTGAGTTATTTGGTGTAGACTGCAGATGTGACATGACATCTCCTTTATAACTTTCTGACACTGCAGTCTACTATTTCACCTACCATATCAGAGATGTCACTTTGATGTCTCAAGAAGGTAGTTGACTTTATTTCCTCCTTCTAATTTCTCGATCAGAGGTTGTCCTTTTGCATCGATGCTCTCAATAAGCTCTGTTCGAATATCAATCTTTAGATTGAACCATTGCCAATGCTTCAATCTTCAGTTGACCGAACTCTACAATTCTGATGCATATCTTCTTGGACCTGATCGTAGTGTCTTGTTGAATGTTGTGTATTGATAGGTTAAGACAACGCTACGATCTTTAAGAGTGTTCAGTTGATCTTCAATGTAGAACACCTCTTCCTTCTCTTGTGCAGTGCTTCAACACTTCTATTTTCCTCGACTGCTCTCAAATACTGATGTCCTAACGCCTTGTTCTGGCCTCTTCTGAATAGCAAGACACTTCAGATTTGTGGTATGCCCATCTCGCTTTCTCCTTGTGATCTCCCGTTCACTTATCATCAATGGACTAACCCAATGCCTAATCACCTTAGCCTTGATCTTCAGAAGCTGATCAGTATCTCTGTGTATACTTCATCAGTTCCTGCTTTGTTTGGAAAACACTACGATCCTGGTTACTTCCAAGATCATTGTCTTCTGTTCACTTGACAGCTACTGCACTTGCTGACTTTCCTTAGTCAGTTACATTGATTGAAGTCTTCTTCTGATCAACTTGTGGAAGACTTCAACTTGAATGGCTTCACAACTCAATCTGAATGTTGATTGGGTTGGTGCTTAGATCTTCTGTTAGCTTTGCATGCCATTCTTTGAGTGCTCTCTAGTTTCCTTCAAGTTGGATGTAACTTTGTAGCTTAGACCAGAGGCTTCACACTTAGGATATTCTGGGAGTGCTCATTTGTTGAGAATCGTGTTTTCTCTATGATTATGCCTTGGCGTTGTGAGCACATCTGTTGGGGCCTTAGTTTTGCACTCTACGATTTGGCTTAGGCTTTGCAGACACTACGACTCCGAGATCAGATCTTGACATTCTACAATATCTGTCGTTATGCTTGTTGTCTTCATCTGATCTTGCTCGACTACGATCTCTGCCTCTGATATAATCAGTAGACTCTACGACTTTGAGTGCTACAATTCTGGACATGGCTTCGGCAGATGCTCGGTCGGCTCATAGACAGGCTGTCTCTATGATTCTGAACATGACTTCCTCAACAGACTACGACTTCAAGGAAGTTCTTCTCGACACACTACGATCCTTCCTCGTCTCTCTTGGCAGTCTACGAACTATGAGATCTACTATCTTGCAGACTATGATTCTGCCTTGATAGCTCTTGAGTTTTCCTTGACTCTCTTGGCGGACTCATTTACAGTGCGGTTTTCGACGATCGATGCAAGCCTATCTATTATATTATAAGATCAACCTAAAAAGCTTGATCTTTCTACATTTATAGTCCTTATACATCATTTGTTTTTAAGGACTTTACAAAGCTGTTTTGCTTATGTAGGATCAACCTAACATATTTGATCAATTCATTCTAAGTCCTTGTACATATGTTCCTATTATCTATCAAAGGACTTTACATCTTTTCTTATTGTAAGCATAATTGCACATTCATTCATATATATCATAATCTAATCATATATAAACATGCTTATTCATGACAATCTCTCCCTATTTGATTATGACGAAAACAATAAGTGCATATGCATGATATGAATGAATCTTATATACAGTGAGTAGTTGTATTTCTAAAATAGATAATCATGAATGTCATTGATAATAATATGGAATTTCTTAAGCTTTGACACTTTACATCATGGATCAGAACATACCTAATTAGTTAGAGATATACCTCTTTGGCTCCATACCTCTTTCTGGGATGTCTGTTAATTGGTTACTTATCCGCTTGATCGTTTTGCTCCTGTTCCCCCTGGGATGGTAACATTATTTCTTTTCTCTGCTCCCCCTCAGATTCATGCTCTTCTTCTTTTTTTGGCTCCCCCTCAAACTCTGCATTCATAGGATCATCATCCTTTGGCTCCCCTCGATGATGATTCAAACCTGCATTCTTTGCCTTCTTCTTTGCTTTTCTCTTGGCCTTCTTGTTTTCTTTTCTTTTGCTCTCCTTTCTCTTCATTGAATGCCTCTTTCTATGCCTCTTTTTCTGCCCCTTTTAGTCATTAATCACTTGTGAAAGCTGCTCCATGTTGGACATAAGTTGTTCCATTAGATAAAATGAGTTACCAACCTCAATCTTGAGTTCTTGTTGGCTCAGCTCAAGTTGTAGAGAGAAAGACTGATTCAGATTGTCAATCTTGTCAGAGAGAGCTTGGATTTGCTCTTCATTAGCCTTATGTGCTCGTAGAGCTTCTGCTTTCTGATCATTTATAGCTTTCAATTTGATTTGATCTCTCTCTTCTATTTTAAAAGATATATCAGACATAGTGGTTTGAAGTCTGTTTTGAATTGCATTACCTCATGCTTCGGTCAACATCTTGGCCTCTTCAGTGATGATAGACATCTTCTTCACCAACTCATCAGAATTCTTTAGTAACTCCTGATCCGTAGAAGTTTGATCATGTGGTTGGGCAGGCTTTTGTTGAGCACTGGACTTGGCTCCACGATTTTCATTCTTGGATAGATTTTCGAAAGCAGTGAGAATCTGATAAATCGTTGAGTGCCAAACATTGGTGGAGGATGGAGGAATATCAGACAACTGTGCTTGGGCAGATGTAAGCTCCTCAAACTGAACTTGATCATTTTCAATGGTAGAGTGACAAGACTCTACGATCATCTCATTGGCCATGATCCTTCTGCAATCAGAACCCACTCTACGATTATAAGGAATGTAGTTATTTCAAGCATGTTGGTAGACTTTGTAGTGACGGTAAACTTTCATAATCATTGTAGCAAACTTCTTTACTCTTGGGAAGTACTGTGCCACCAGCTCTATGTTGGGATGGTGAGAGAAGACCCATGTGAGATAACTGTTGTCTTTAGTTAGGGATGCCTTTACCCATGGCATATGAGAGTAAAACCATCTTATGGTATGATTCTTAGCTTCAGACTCATATATCACAGTTGAAGTGTCCGGCTTCATAGCTCTACGATTGTTGAGAAAGTTTTCTGAGGTCATCATTACCACATTTAACCTTCCATCTCAATGATTAATCCATCTGCCAAGAAGCACCTCTAATGGTTCTTCATCAACTTCCACTATAATTCTTCTCTTGTGATGAACAAGGTGAGGAATGTGAAAATCTTCTGGTTCTTCTTCTTCAGACATGGAGTCTCTTCCACCTTCTCTCTGTTCTGAACTGGAGTTAGACCTTTGTAGACTTCCCTCTGATTCCTTATTTTCAAAGCTAAAATCTTTCTTCATTTCTTCACCTTCTAAGCTTAAATCATGCTGACTCCTTTGATCAGATTCATCAGTGAATCCTTCTTGCTGATTTTCATCATCAGTACCTTCTTCAGCATCTTCTCCCTTGGATTCAACTTCATCATCACTCACTTCAATGATTGTAGTAGATGGTTTTCCTTATTTCTTTGGGACATATTTAGCAAGCAGTCTGTTGCACGTTCTTCTCCTTGGAGGTTCAGCTATAGGAGAGTCAGACTTTTCTTCTTCTTTAGAATCCAAAGCTTCTGAATCATCACAAAGACTTCCTCGATGTTCAGGAACAGTAGGGGCATGTCCTTCTTATTCGGACTCAACATCTTTTGAGCTTGTTGGAGCATTTGCAGTAGAAGATGTTGTTGTGTCAACTTGCAACCTTTCTCCATCATTAGAGTGGACTATTTCTTTTATAGACTCACCTTTTTCTTCATTGCTAGACTTGCTCTTCGAGGGTTCAATCGTAGAGCTTTCAGTTCCCTTCCCATCTTTGGACTCAACGTCCTCTTCTTTGTTGGATGGAATTTCTTGGGGAACTGGGGCAGACTTCGTTATCACCTTTGCTTTCTTTTTGGATGGCCCGTTAGAGTAATCTGTTACTTCTTCTCTTTGTGGTTTCTGTAGTTGAGACCTTTTCTTCTCCTGCTTCCAGATTGTCAGTGGAGAGACTTCTTGGTGGAGCCTCTGTTTTCTTCACACCCTTGGACTTCTTCATTACTGGTTCGGCTGCTACTAGTACAGAGTCATCAGATAGATAGCTTTCCACCTCTTGTGCCTTCCTCTTCTTTGCAGAGACCTTGCTGCTGCTCCTAGTTGTTATTAGCCTCCTGTTTTCCTTGGGATTTTTCTTCCAGTTCACAAACAACTGTGGAGACATGACTTTATGGACGTTTAGTGGTTCTCCCTCATCATCCTTGATCTTGTTTCCCAATTTCTTGTTCAGCACAATGCTCAAGAGTCTTCCATGAAAAACCTTTATAAGGGTTTTTTCTGTAGACTTCTTCATCTCAGCCTTGTCCACCCATTTTTCCAGCCAATCAATTAAAAGGGCTCCGAAGTTCATCTGTTGCTTCATAACGATTGCAATCATGACTCTTAATTGTAGATCACTGACTATATCATGTGCGGTGTCTTTGCACAAGATGCATTTTCCTGTAATCTCTGCCAGAAATTCAAATTCTTCAGGAAACTCTTTCTTCTTCATATCCTTCAGATTAAGTTCCTCTTGTAACGCATTAACCTCTTGCCTTCTTCAATGTCAACTTCATCGAGGCTTATCAGACCTTGGTTGGGAAACCCTAGACATTGATTGATGTCTGATGCCCTTATCTTCAGACTTGCTCCTTTGACCTTCGTGGACAGGAGCCCAAAATCTATTGATGCATTTAAGTAGAACTATTTAACTAACTCTGTATACACTGGAGTGTCAGCCTCCAAGCACTCAAAAAACCCAGCTTTCTTTATGAGCTCAAGTATGTCCTTGAACTTCTTTTTTGATCTTTCGAACTTCTTGAAGCCGAGTTGAATTCCAATTATAACTCGCTATTCTTCCATTATGAGGGTTCAAAATATATGGGTATTTGGTTTCAGACCTCTTATGAGAGATAGTTGAATGCAATTTGGGCGAATCTAGATGTTTGATGGATTTAAGCTTTGAAGATGATTCTAGGGTTTGAAAAAGAGAGGGAGAGAGGTTCAACAGCCTTTGATAACTATTTGTAGATTTTGAATTTATCTTAATGGCAGTTCCTTATGACTCTGTATAAGCTGTGATGTGTCGACCAGCCATTGGTTGCACGATGCCCAGTAATAAACTGTAACTCCCCATAAACTTTTTCAGTTTGATATTTCTAAAAAAAATAGGCGTTAAATAACGTGGATTGACCGTTGACCTTTTTGGTTCGTAGAGTAGCTTGGTGAGGTAGCTATGGACTCTACGTTTCATTGTTGACTCAACGATCTTCTTTTGAGAGATGCTGCATTGGATGGTTTGACACTAATCCTAATCTTGAGACTACATAGCTCATCCACTGATGTACTCTATGACTGTTTGGGCACTCTACTTTAGAGGTGAGTCTGTAGGACATCTTTCCAACCAGTATTCAAACTTTTCTCCTCATGATCTGAATAGTTGAGCATTTGTTTAGTTCTTTATATCTCCTCATGAGCTAGTGTACCCTCTGGGAAGTCTGCGATCGTCGAGTTTGCTTCTTCGATCGTTGAGGTTGCACTATGATCGTTGAGTTCTCTTCAAACTCTACTCTTTGGTCGTTGACTGTCTTGGTCCTTGAGATGAACTTTACTAAGAATTCGTTCTAGGTTAAGGTAGCTAAGGAAGGCCCAACCTCTTAGAGTGAAATAAGGGTCAGGTTTGTCCTTGAGGTGCTTTCCAGATGAAAAACTTTAGAAGTGGTTAGCACTAATATCTCATTTGACCTTTTCTGTTGGGGAGTTCATCAACCAACTCTAGACATTTGCATTGGCTGTAATCGTGGTGTCCTCTTGCTCTTATACTATGATCATGTGTTTAATTTGTAGGCGTTTAACAATTTTGAGTTGGGTAGCTGACAAGGTTATTGTGACGCCCCCAAATTCAGACACTCGTATCTCGAATTTGGTTTGCCACATGCTAATTCTAACATCACACTAAAATCATTAACAATGGAAATAATAGAATAATTTACATTGATATAATATAAATATTCGCGTCCCAAGGTTCCGTAACCATTACTACAACAATTCAGTGATTAAACTTAAACATAATTAATCATCCTTAGTACATCATAATACGCATAGAAATAATAATACTAATTCTCTTAAAGAACTAAGCTACTCAAGTAGCCTTGCCCTTCCCTTGTCCTTTCCTTTCGAGGTACCGCCTTTGCTCGCCTTTTTAACTGTATGTGTTTTAGGGAAGCAAGAATGAGCAACAAGTTTGCCCAAAGAAGTAATATAGCAAAGAGAATGAACAGTTATAGCATTTGAATCTTTAAGGGTATAACAGTAAATGGTAGTTCAAGGATATCAAGAAATATAAAAAGTGTTTCATAAATGTCACTAAAGATTGAAGGATATCAATAATATTTCAAGGTTTAATTATTTCGAGGTTCAATAAGAATGAACACTGAGCAGTCATTAAAGACTATGAACTCTTACTAGAATCAACAGTATTACACTGCAATCCAAGATAGACGAGTACAACAGGTGATCAGCCTAAGGTACCTACGTTATGCATAACATTTAATCATACTTGTATGTATGCGTCGGTTCCCAGACAATATAGAATTTCCTTTTAAGAGGGTTGTTCATCTCAGTAGATTTTCAAGAGTCCGCACCAAGTCAATTGGTTTGGATAGCTTTCTAACATATGATAACAGTCTAACCGAATCAAAGGTTTAGACAAATTTTATAATGAACTTTAAGAACAATAAGTCTAAAGCCTGCAATAATGTCAAAGTAATTGATTTTCGTATAGTAATAGTCATTTGCTCAATATAAATATATCAATATCTCGGATTCATACAATATACAATGTAGGAATTTAGATAACTTGTATTCGATATTGGAATCAATGGAAGTTAGAGAACTCGCACAAAATCCAAAGTTGTGAGAGATAGGATGTGACGCCCCCAAAATTAGGTATACATCACCCATCTTGGGTCGTCAGATACATGGTACAAAATTCAAATACAACTTACTAATACAACTGTCGTGTACAATACGACAAAACATAACTGTGAGTTTGAATACAATTATTGTCTACTAGAGATTATACAAACTCAAAAGGAGTCCTTATTACAATTATTAACACACTATTTCACAGAATAATGAGGACTACTAATGCTATCCTCTGGACCGTCACACCGTTCCCCGACTAGTCCCTGCTAGGATCTCATTTCCTAAAGAGAACATTGAAAGAAATGGTGAGCTCAACTAGCCTAGTAAGATATATTATGACTAAGATAATGCAGAATAAATGATCGTTAGCCTTCAACAGTGTTAAACTGATAAAATATAACAACATCAAGTTTAACTACAGCGGAACAAGCAATCCATTAAAAGAGTCAAGTAGAGAATAAAATCTACTATCTTTTATGATTTAAAAGGTTTTTCATGAATTTTATTGCTGGAACTCAGCTTAATAAATAATCTACATCATCGAATCGCCCCTGCACTACGGCCAAGGATATTCTTTAGTATCACGACCACAAATTATCCATGCACTATAGCCAAGGACATTTGTGTATTCATTAATGGTCATGATCATGCCAACAACTGTACATCAATGCACTACAGGCCAATGAGGACTTTTATCACATCATTTGTAACATTACTACCATGATTACACCGAAATAATCCTCGTTTCATAATCATACCAAGTCCATCTATGCACTACAGAGCCAGAGATGACTTTCAAAAATATAAATATGAGGATGATGACAATGATATAAGAATTCAATAAAACAAGTTCAAGAATTAATTTATCCAGAACTAATAATGTCCAAATTGTCAACATGATACCGCTTTGTAGAGTAAAATTCAAGAATGATCGGAAGAATATTTCCATGAAAAGATATCTTTGGATGAGCGCAAATATCAAGGATATTCTACTAATTTCATGTAGTATAGAAGTCAAAACTTTAACCAAATGAGTATAATAAATAATGGAATAACAAAAGAAATCACCATGCATGCGGTGATTGAGCATAAAAGTTATTCCAATGTAATAATAAATACAGAATAATAAAGACGGAACCAGTCCTGTAAAATAAAATGTATGGGATATTCCAATGTAATAATAAAGACAAAATAATAAAGATTTTAACCAGTCCCAAGCGTAAAAAGCATGAATGTGATGTTCCAACGGAATAATAATAAAGATTTAAACCAGTCCTGTAAAACACATGCATGACGGGATGTTCCAACAGAACGAGAAAGATAGAATAATAGAAGAATGTCACCAAGTATAGGGGTAGCCCGCATGATATCTGAGTTATTCCAATAGAACAATAAAGAAATGGAATAATAGAAGTTCTCTTCTTGAATACAAAAAGAAATAACACCCTCACCGTAAAAAGAACTGAATATTAAAGTAGTTAAGTAGCAGAATACTTTTCTTCTTTCTCTCTATAGTTTCTCTCTCTAGAGTTTCAATGAATTCATAAGAAATAATGAAGGAATGAGCTTCTATTTATAGAAGAATGGAAAGGGTACTATTTTAAGAAAATTCATGGATGCATGAAATGAAATAAATTCACGAGCCAAAGCTTGCGTCCCCGATAATTCATGAGGGCCTAACTCCTCAAGTAAAACAAAACTATAGAGTACAACTTAATTGGCTGAATCAATTATTCAGATGCAAAATTCAAACCTTCCTCCAATAAGAACAAAGCAACCCAATATCATATATATATATATATATATATATAAATAGACAACACATGCTAAATTAAAGAAATGGTCCAATGAAAACATGTCCCCACTCATAAGTTATCAAAAAGTAGCATAATTGGAGATTTTTGTCAACAAGCTACATCCTGCTAGATTACCCACTTGGAAGAAAATTGATGATTGCCCCTTTCATCACATAATACGCCCACTTCCAAAATTTAATAGAAGAAAAATTAATTTAGCAAAATAATAGAGTAAACATCTATTGCTTATCAATTAATACTCTTATCCTTAATCAACATAATCTTCAATAAAAATTATAACTCATAATATTCAACAATATTTATCATCATTATTATAATTCACAATATTAATCGACTAGGTCGTTCCCAGGAAAGAGGGGGCTTTCCAATAAGGATTTCTCCCTATTGGCGCGCAATTAGGTGACCAAACCTCTCCTTGACAGAACTTTTAGACATCGTTAATATTGCAAATAATAATATTAATAACTTTGTCATCTCAATTATTGATTTTAACAATATATAAAATATCGACAATAATTGAATCAAATAACGTGAGATACTGCAATAATTACTATAGCAATAATTGAACAAAACTGAATGACCTCTCACGTAAGCATCAATAATCAATACCGTGTGCTACTATGCAACCACGCCAGACATCGTATTTTTACTACCGAGTAGTTCAACAAGATTAATCTGTGAAAACTTCCGCCGTTATTTTCAATAAAATATTTTTGTCGCTTTCTCAATCCGACAATAATTTGGTTATGGGGTCCACTAATGATTACAGCCTTTATTTAATATTCCTCGTTAAAACGAATATTCCCCACCAATCGAATATTATATAACAACTTGCGTACTTTTGCAAAATTTATAAATATTACCCACAACTATTATATCAATTTCACTCCATAATATTCAAAAATAATATTTATAGAAAATTCATCTTTATTCAAAAAGTTGGGGTTTTACAATCTCTCCTTCTTATGAAATTTTTCCCTCAAAATTAGTGTATGTACCTGGTATGTCGAAGAGGTAAGGATACCTTGATTTCATTTCAGATTCTAACTCCCAAGTCATTTCCTCAACATCGTGGTTCTCCACAAAACTTTGACTTTAGTTATAACCTTGGTGCGTAAAATATGTTCCTTCTTATCCAAGATTTGAACAGGAACATCTTCATACGTCAAATCTTCTGCTATTTCGTCCGGTTCTAACTCAATAATGTGGTTCGGGTCTTCCACATATTTACGTAACATGGATATGTGAAAAACGTTATGAACACGACACATACTTGGCGGTAAAGCAAGTCTATAGGCCACAGTTCCTACTCGATCAAAGATTAAAAATGGGCCGATGAATTGAGGATTGAGCTTTCCTCTCTTTCCAAATCTCGTAACTCCTTTCCATGGAGCAACACGTAACAACACATGATCTCCTATATCGAATTCCACGTCCTTTCGATGAAGATCAGCATAACTCTTTTGTCGATCTTGTGAGGTTTTTTATCGTTGCGGATCGTTTGAATCTTTTCCGTAGTCATACATACCAACTCTGTCCCAACAACGTTGCTTCACCCACCTCATCCCAAAGATACCGAGAACGACATTTTCTTCCATACAATGCTTCGAATGGAGCCATGCCAATACTTGCTTGACAACTGTTGTTGTAGGAAAACTCCACCAATGGTAAGAACTTGTCCCAACTTCCCTTGAAGTCAAGGACACAAAGTCTTAATAGATCTTCAAGAGTTTGAATCGTCCTCTCCATTCGCCTCATCTGCCTAAGGATGATATGCCGAACTAAATCCTAAATCCGTGCCCATAGCTTTTTGTAAACTAACCCAAAATCGTGAAGTGAATCTTGGGTCTCGATCAGAAACTATGGATACTGGCATACCATGCAGTCTTACAATCTCGTTTATGTACATACGAGTAAGACGTTCAAGTGTATAAGTTTCTCGTATTGGTAAGAAATGAGCAGATTTGGTCAATCTATCAACAATGACCCAAATTGCATCAATTCCTTGAGAAACCTTGGGAAGACCAGTAACAAAATCCATGGTAATGTGCTCCCACTTCCATTCTGGAATTTCAAGTGGTTGCAATGGACCTTTTGGTACTTGATGCACCGCCTTAACTCGTTGACACATTAGACACCTTGAGATAAACAAATATCTCTCTCTCTCTTCATATTGCCCCACCAAAATGTATGTCAAGATCATGATACATTTTGGTACTCCTGTGATGGATTGCAAACTGGTGTGTTGTGCGCCTCCATCATGATTTTATACTTTAAATCGTGGTCGTTAAGAACACAAAAGTCCGGAGTTGACTCAAGTATTCCTTCTTCATCGAATCTTGCTTCGCATCGCACCTTCTTGCGCTTTCTTCCTCATACGCATCGACTCGGATCTCAGAATTTGAGCGGCTTTTATTTTATCAATTAAAGTCGGTTCTACTCGTATATTTACCATCATCACGTGGGTCCCTGGAGTCTTTATCTCTATCTCCATCCTTTGCAAGTCATACAAAATGGGCCTTTGTGTTGACAATATTGCACTCGTACCCGCATATGATCTTCTACTCAATGCGTCAGCTACCACGTTCGCTTTTCCAGGATGGTATTGGATGGTATGATCATAATCTTTCAACAGTTCAAGCCAACATCGTTGTCGTATGTTAAGTTCCTTTTGAGTGAAAAAATGTTTGAGGCTTTTATGATCCGTAAAGATCTCCACTTTCTCCCCATACAAGTAATGCCTCCAAATTTTAAGTGCGAAGACAACAGCTGCTAACTCTAGGTCATGAGTAGGATAATTCCTCTCATATTCTTTGAGTTGTCGTGAGGCATAGGCTATGACTTTCCCATGTTGCATGAGAACACATCCTAACCCTTTGCTCAAGCATCACCAGTAGATGACAAATCCTCTCCAACCGGATGGTATTGTCAAAACAAAATAAAATGAGTCTCCTCTTGAGTTCTTGAAAACTCTTCTAACATTCCTCGCTCCAACCGAACTTTGTATCTTTCCAAGTTAGCTAAGTTAGTGGAGTAGTTCTCGAATCTCTGATAATAACCAGCTAAGCCGAGAAAGCTACTTACTTCGGTCACTGATTTAGGTTGCTCACAGCTTTGAATAGCTTCAATCTTTGCTGGGTCAATAGATATTCCATGACTTGATACCACGTGCCCAAGGAATGCTACTTCCTCAAGCCAGAACTCGCATTTCTTCAACTTGGCATAAAGCTTGTATTCACGAAGCTTTTGGAGTATCAGCCTCAAGTGTTCCTCATGATCTTCATGACTTTTGGAATATATGAGGATGTCATCAATAAAGACGACCACAAAGTGATCCAAATATTCCTTGAATACTCAGTTCATCATATCCATGAAGGCGGCGAGGAGCATTAGTCAATCCAAAGGACGGACTAGGAATTCATAATGCCCGTCTTAAGTTTTTTGAAAGCCGCCTTTGGAATGTCATCTGCTCTAATCTTCAATTGGTGATATCCTAATGAAGATCAATCTTTGAAAAGAATTTGGCTCCTTGCAATTGGTCAAACAGTCATCAATACGTGGTAATGGGTACCTATTTTTTATGGTGACAGATTCAACTCCAGATAATCAATACAAAGTCGCATACTCCCATCTTTCTTCTTCACGAATAGAACAGAGCACCCCAAAGAGAAGTACTAGGACTTAATAAAGCCAATGTCTAACAATTCCTGCGCATTGAGTCTTTAACTTCAAGTTCAATAGAGCCATTCGATATGGGGCTTTGGAAATGGGTTTTGTCTGCCGGGTTCAAGGTCGATACAAAATTCAATTTCACGCCTGGGTAGGCCGAGAAGTTCTTCGTGAATACGTCGAAATTCATTAACAATAGAAATATTATTCAAAACTGACGTATTTTTGTTTAGATCCGTGGCGTGGGCTAAGAAAGCTTGACATCCATTTTTTAATAAACGAATAGCTTTATGGCTTGAGATGACAGTGATTGATTTTAATGGTTTGGTTGCTTGAATTCGCATAATAGGTTGATTAGGAATATGAAAGCTAATAACCTTACGAAAATAATCAATTTTTGCATGATGCGTAGTTAATCAATCAATCCCTAGAATCACATCAAATGCAAGTATTTTCAAAGAAATAAGATCGACAGGCAACGTCCAGGTACCGATTTGAATCAAACAAGACTTATAAACCGTGGATTTAATGAAGGTTTCTCCCAACGGGGTTTCAACAGATAAATCAAAATCCAATTTCTCTGGAGTCAAATTTAAACGTTGAGCGCAAGTAGGAGAAATGAAAGAGTGGGTAGAACCGGTATCAAATAAAGTATAAACTTCGCTAGAGTTTATGATTAGCTTACCCGTTATGACCTCGTTCGGGTTCCTTGCTTACTGGGAGGTCACGAAAAATGCTCTCCCTTGCACCACCGGCTTTGACTTTTCTGGTACGGCCTTTGGTGCCTCCATCCTAGCTGAACTTATCTTCGGTGAATGACAAAATCGGGCTAGGTGACCTTCTCTTTCACAATTATAACACGCTTTGGATGGCATCGCGCAATTTGGACTGATGTGTCCCTCCCCTCCGCATTTGAAGCATATGATAGGTGGTCTTTCTCTTTCCTTAACAACGGGTGCTGGTGCTAACGTCTTTCCATCATTGTTGAATCTCCTCTTCTTGAAATGTCCATTCTTATTATTTTGGCCCTGATTACCACCGAAGTGGTTACCATTTCTGGCCTATTGATTCCCTCCACGCTTGTTATCACCGCATCGATGACTGCTCTCACTGGTATTATCATTTTGCCTGCTGCTCTCTTTTGGTTGCGTTGACTCGTTATCCCGCTCCACCAACTGAGCCCTATTTACAACATCTGAATACAAACACAGTTTATGAGAAATAAGATGTTGACATATCTCCGGCTTCAAACCTCTTAAAAACATTCGTGCCATTCTCTCTTTATTATCTACCAAGTGGGACGCAAACCGGGATAACTCCGCAAATTTTACCTCGTATTGCGACACGGTCATATTGTTTCACTCCAATTTGATAAACTCCACCTCCTTCATGTGACGAATACTTTCGGGAAAGTATTTGTCATTGAACGCTCTTTGGAACTTCTCCCAAGACATCTTCAAGACGCGCAGGTTGAGTACGCTTACCGATTCCCACCAAGAATGTCGCCTCTCCAAGCAATATAAAGGCGTGAAGGGAACCTTTTGCTCCTCGGAGCATCCCAAGACATCAAATATCTTGGTGATCTACTTTATCCATGCTTCCGCCATAAGTGGTTTTGGCTCTCCCTTAAACTCCGGTGGTCCGAGCTCCTTGAATCTGCTTTAGCGATGTGTGTTCTCAAGAGTTTCCAAAGAGTTTTCACCTACATTTTGGACAGAGCCGCTCTACTTTCTTTGTTGCATGAATTGCACAAAGCCTCTCGAACAATCCATCATTCATCATTTGGTCAGTGTTGTTGTTTACATGAGGATTGTCGCCTTCCTGATGCACATTCCCCTGATTATTGATATGTGGAGACTCAACCGTCCCTTGTGCTCCATTGATATTCTCAACATTTTCGGATGTCATTTTCAGATACTGCCACAAAACAAATGTTAATTGACATGTAACATAATATCTCTAAACTCTGACCAACCAATTTAAATACAAAATAAATTTAAGTAGGTCATACTAGCGAAGGAATTCCCCGTCTCTCCCCTCCTAGTTCTAGTCTCACATCTTAGCCAGGGATCATATCCCTAAGCTTTGATACCAACTGTGATGCCCCCAAAATTAGGTATACATCACCCATCTTGGGTCGTCAGATACATGGTACAAAATTCAAATACAACTTACTAATACAACTGTCGTGTACAATACGACAAAACATAACTGTGAGTTTGAATACAATTATTGTCTACTAGAGGTTATACAAACTCAAAAGGAGTCCTTATTACAATTATTAACACGCTATTTCACAGAATAGTGAGGACTACTAATGCTATCCTCTAGACCGTCACTCCGTTCCCTGACTAGTCCCTGCTATGTTCTCATTTCCTAAAGAGAACAGTGAAAGAAAGGGTGAGCTCAACTAGCCCAGTAAGAAATATTATGACTAAGATAATGCAGAATAAATTATCGTTAGCCTTCAACAGTGTTAAACTGATAAAATATAACAACATCAAGTTTAACTGCAGCGGAACAAGCAATCCATTAAAAGAGTCAAGTAGAGAATAAAATCTACTATCTTTTATGATTTAAAAGGTTTTTCATGACTTTTATTGCTGGGACTCAGCTTAATAAATAATCTACATCATCGAATCACCCCTGCACTACGGCCAAGGATATTCTTTAGTATCACGACCACAAATTTTCCATGCACTACAGCCAAGGACATTCGTGAATTCATTAATGGTCATGATCATGCCAACAACTGTCCATCAATGCACTACGGGCCAATGATAACTTTTACCACATCATTTGTAACATTACGGTCATGATTACACCGAATAATCCCTGGTCATAATCATACCAAGTAAATCTATGCACTTTCTGAGCCACGATGACTTTCAAAAATATAAATATGAGGATGATGACAATGATATAAGAATTCAATAAAACAAGTTCAAGAATTAATTTATCCAGGAATTAATAATGTCCAAATTGTCAACATGATACTGCTTTGTAGAGTAAAATTCAAGAATGATCAGAAGAATATTTCCATGAAAAGATACTGGATGAAGTGAAAATATCAAGGATATTCTACTAATTTTATGTAGTATAGAAGTCAAAACTTTAACCAAATGAGTATAATAAATAATGGAATAACAAAAGAAATCACCATGCATGCACGGTTGCAGATAAACAAAGTTTATTCCAATGTAATAATAAATACTGAGAATAATAAAGACGGAACCAGTCCTGTGTAAAACAAATGATGAGGATATTCCAAATGTAATAATAAAGACAAAATAATAAAGGCGGAACCAGTCCCAGTCCGTAAAAAGCCTGAATGAGGATGTTCCAACGGAATAATAATAAAGACGCGAAATCATGTCCTAAATTGTAAAACACACAAATGTGATGTTCCAATGAATGAGAAAGATAGAATAATAGAAGAATGTCACCAAGTATAGGGTAGCCCGCGTATACAGGTTATTCCAATAGAACAATAAAGAAATGGAATAATAGAAGTTCTCTTCTTGAATACAAAAGAAATAACACCCCTTACCGTAAAAGAACTGAATATTAAAGTAGTTAAGTAGCAGAATACTTTTCTTCTTTCTCTCTATAGTTTCTCTCTCTAGAGTTTCAATGAGTTCGTAAGAAATAATGAAGGAATGAGCTTCTATTTATAGAAGAATGGAAAGGGTACTATTTTAAGAAAATTCATGGATGCACAGTTGAAATAAATTCACGGGCCAAAGCTTGCGTCTGATAATTCACAGGGGCCTAACTCCTCAAGTAAAACAAAACTATAGAGTACAACTTAATTGGCTGAATCAATTATTCGGATGCAAAATTCAAACCTTCCTCCAATAAGAACAAAGAAACCCAATATCATATATATATATATATATATATATATATATATATATATATATATATATAATAGACAACACATGCTCAATTAAAGAAATGGTCCAATGAAAACATGTCCCCACTTGGAAGAAAATTGATGATTGCCCTTTCATCACATAATACGCCCACTTCCAAAATTTAATAGAAGAAATATTAATTTAGCAAAATAATAGAGTAAACATCTATTGCTTATCAATTAATACTCTTTTCTTAATCAACATAATCTTCAATAAAATTATAACTCATAATATTCAACAATATTTATCATCATTATTATAATTCACAATATTAATCGACTGTGTCGCTCCTGTGAAAGAGGGGCTTTCTAGTAAGGATTTCTCCCTATTATAGCCGCAATTAGGTGACCAAACCTCTCCTCGATGTAACTTCTAGACATCGTTAATATTGCAATAATAATAATATTATAACTCGACATCTCAATTATTGATTTTAACAATATATAAAATATCGACAATAATTGAATCAAATAACGAGATATCTTGCAATAATTACTATAGCAATAATTGAACAAAACCGAATGACCTCTCACGTAAAGCATCAATAATCAATACCGTAGTGCTACTACTTTACTAATGCCAGACATCGCGTACTTTTTACTACCGAGTAGTTCAACAAAGATAATTCAAAACTTCCGCCGTTATTTTCAATAAAATATTTTTGTCGTTTTCTCAATCCGACAATAATTTGGTTGTGGGGTCCACTAATGATTGCGCCTTTGTACGAATATTCCCTGTTAAAACGAATATTCCCCGACCAATCGAATATTATATAACAACTTGCGTACTTTGCAAAATTTATAAATATTACCCACAACTATTATATCAATTTCACTCCATAATATTCAAAAATAATATTTATAGAAATTTCATCTTTATTCAAAAAGTTGGGGTTTTACAATCTCTCCTTCTTATGAAATTTTTCCCTCAAAATTAGTGTATGTACCTGGTATGTCGAAGAGGTAAGGATACCTTGATTTCATTTCAGATTCTAACTCCCAAGTCATTTCCTCAACATCGTGGTTCTCCACAAAACTTTGACTTGAGTTATAACCTTGGTGCGTAGAATATGTTCCTTCTTATCCAAGATTTGAACAGGAACATCTTCATACGTCAAATCTTCTGCTATTTCGTCCGGTTCTAACTCAATAATGTGGTTCGGGTCTTCCACATATTTACGTAACATGGATATGTGAAAAACGTTATGAACACGACACATACTTGGCGGTAAAGCAAGTCTATAGGCCACGCCCTACTCGATCAAAGATTAAAAATGGGCCGATGAATTGAGGATTGAGCTTTCCTCTCTTTCCAAATCTCGTAACTCCTTTCCATGGAGCAACACGTAATAAACACATGATCTCCTATATCAATTCCACGTCCTTTCGATGAAGATCAAGATAACTCTTTTATCGATCTTGTGAGGTTTTTATACGTCGTTATTGGATCGTTTGAATCTTTTCCGTAGTCATACATACCAACTCTGGTCCCAACAACGTTGTTTCACCCACCTCATCCCAAAGATACCGAGAACGACATTTTCTTCCATACAATGCTTCGAATGGAGCCATGCCAATACTTGCTTGACAACCGCTGTTGTTGTAGGAAAAACTCCACCAATGGTAAGAACTTGTCCCAACTTCCCTTGAAGTCAAGGACAGTAGTCTTAATAGATCTTCAAGAGTTTGAATCGTCCTCCCACGATTCATCGTCCGCTTGAGGATGATATGTCGAACTAAATCCTAAATCTGTGCCCATAGCTTTTTGTAAACCAACCCAAAATCGTGAAGTGAATCTTGGGTCTCGATCGTAAACTATGGATACCGCATACAATGCCTCTTATAATCTCGCTTTATGTACATAATGAAGCAAGACGCTCAAGTGTATAAGTTTCTCGATTGGTAGAAATGAGCAGATTTGGTCAATCTATCAACAATGACCCAAATTGCATCAATGCCTTGAGAAACCTTGGGAAGACCAAGAATAAAATTCATGGTAATGTGCTCCCACTTCCATTCGGAATTTCAAGTGGTTGCAATGGACCTTTTGGTACTTGATGCACCGCACTTAACTCGCTGACATCGTTGTAGACACCTTGAGATAAACAAATACTTATCTCTCTCTTCATATTGCCCCACCAAAATGTATGTCAAGATCATGATACATTTTGTACTCCCGTGATGGATTGCAAACGGTGTGTTGTGCGCCTGCGCCCATCATGATTTTATACTTTAAATCGATCGTTAAGAACACAAAGTCTTGAGTTGACTCGAAGTATTCCTTCTTTATCGATTCTTGCTTCCTGGCCTGCACTTTTCTTCCTCATACGCATCAGCCTCGGATCTCAAATTGGCGACTTTAATTTTATCAATTAAAGTCGGTTCGACTCGTATATTTGCCATCATCACGTGGGTCCCTAGAGTCTTTATCTCCATCTCCATCCTTTGCAAAGTCATACAAAATGGGCCTTTGTGTTGACAATATTGCACTCGTACCCGCATATGATCTTCTACTCAATGCACCAGCTACCACGTTCGCATATAAATGACAACACTTATCCCCTAATATCACAAAAGACGGGGACGACACTAGCTTACTACCCCTCTAACATTTTTTTTTCTTTCAAAAGTTGGGGTTACCATCATTTTACGTCTTACACAAAGACTAAGATCACAACAACATATTAACAACACATAATAAACTACTATACTACTGAGATTTCCCTCTAGACTCAATCTAACATCCCACGCTTCACGACGCTCTGATACTCCTTATGTGTAATGTGCGCCACCATATCCCGACTTATGGTATGTCGGGTCTGTCCTTGCTAAGTTGGGTAGTGATTTACCCCGTCGATCAACCTCTCTATAGCCGTGCGTAGAGCAAAGCCCATCTTGTTCAACTTCCTCCTCTTGAACCGCACCTCATCCTCTAGATCATCTACCCTATCATTGGAATCCTCCCACTTCTCCTCGAAGTGAATTCTATCCATCACCTCCATCTCTTACTGAGTATGGAGAGCTTCTTTCTCAGTCTTCTCACTAAGTTCCCTCTTCTAAGACTCTACTAGTTTACCAGCCAGCTCCACATTCGTAGGCACCAACCTATGAAACAAGGTTCCCTACCTCCCTGCGTTGAGCAATTTTCACCTCCATCTCTTGTATAGCTAATTTCTCCGATGGTCCTCATCCCTCAATTTTTGGAACTCAGACTCCCTCTCCCTAGCCTCCGTCTCTAGCTCTTCCACTCTACATCCTAACTCCAGAATCTGCTCCTCATATTCTCCCAACATCCGGTCCTCGAAAGTAGTCCCGTCGGAGTCCTCCATAGGCTCATCCCCCATAGGTTCCTCCTCCATAGGCTCCTCCTCAAATCGCACTCCTCGCAGAGACACCATCTCATCCTCCTCGTCATCATCATCGATAGGGGCCACTGCTGATACGGGCTCTGCTATCAATGGTGACTCAAATACCACGTGTATATCACGCGGCTCCTCTTCTATTACTCGACTAGGTCCTCCCATGTCAGTCATCCTACAATCACCAACATAAGACAAAACAAACAACAACTCCATCAGAATGTCAAATAACATAAGTTCATTGTATATAATGAAGTTATATTCTACAACACACTAAGTTATTTTCTATGAAAACTCTATGTGAGTCTCATCCCTCTCTATCTTCCAAGTTCTCCTAAGTTATAATCTAAGGACTCTCGTTCCTAAGGTTTATAACTATGGCTTTGATATCAACATGTGACGCCCCCAAATTCAGACACTCGTATCTCGAATTTGGTTCGCCACATGCTAATTTTAACATCACACTAAAATCATTAACAACGAAAATAATAGAATAATTTACATTGATATAATATAAATATTTGCATCCCAAGGTTCCGTAACCATTACTACAACAATCCAGTGATTAAACATAAACATAATTAATCATCCTTAGTACATCATAATACACATAGAAATATTAATACTAATACTCTTAAAGAACTAAGCTACTCCGTAGGCTTGCCCTTCCCCTTGTCCTTTCCCAAGGTACCGCCTTGCTCTGCCTTAACTGTAATGTTTTTAGGGAAGCAAGAATGAGCAACAAGTTTGCCCAGCAAGTAATATAGCAAAGAGAATGAACAGTTATAGAATTTGAATCTTTAAGGGTATAACAGTAAATGGTAGTTCAAGGATATCAAGAAATATCAAAAGTGTTTGATAAATGTCACTAAAGATTGAAGGATATCAATAATATTTCAAGGTTTAATTATTTTGAGGTTCAATAAGAATGAACATTGAGCAGTCATTAAAGACTATGAACTCTTACTAGAATCAACAGTATTACACTGCAATCCAAGATAGACGAATACAACAGGTGATCAGCCTAAGGTACCATACGTTATGTATAACATTTAATCATACTTAGTAAGCATACGCTTGCCTCCCGATAATATAGAATTTCCCTTTTAAGAGGGTTGTTCATCTCAATAGATTTTCAAGAGTCCGCACTCAAGTCAATTGGTTTGATAGCTTTCTAACATATGATAATAGTCTAACCGAATTAAAGGTTTAGATAACTTTTATAATGCACTTTAAGAACAATAAGTCTAATGCTTGCAATAATGTCAAAGTAATTGATTTTCGTATAGTAATAGTCATTTGCTCAATATAAATATATCAATAATTCTTGATTCATACAATATATAATGTAGAATTTAGATAACTTGTATTCGATATGTGAATCAATGGAAGTTAGAGAACTCGCACAAAATCCAAAGTTGTGAGAGATAGGAGACTTGCCTTTTAGCGCTGATTACCACTTTCTTAAAGCGTAATATCACTTCAATGAACTACGTTATCCTATATATGTATGTATATGTATTCATTAGTCATATATACTTGATATGCATTTTCACATACTTCCATCACACATACCTAAATTCATGTAGGCTACACACATTCAAACTCATAGATGCATAACTCACATCGATTTTACCTTTAAAGTCTTTTATACCATATGCTCATCCTTTGTATTTTCAAAATATCTCTTACTCTACATATTTTTAAGTTGTTTCACATATTAAAGAACCTTTTAAGCTAGTTTTGACCTTTATTAAAGTTATTCATATATTTCCATCTTTCAAAGTTAAAAGAGTTCATTACATAAATCAACTAGCCATAGTATTCATTATACTACATAATATTGTCAAACAACTTCTTTCTACACATGCTTGCATAATTTATCACAATGTTTAACTAGATGCGT
Source organism: Panax ginseng (assembly GCA_020205605.1). NCBI lineage: Eukaryota > Viridiplantae > Streptophyta > Magnoliopsida > Apiales > Araliaceae > Panax > Panax ginseng. The sequence goes on from CM035136.1 coordinate 64,016,497, forward strand.
GCGGAACATGTCGAATATCTCTAGAGGCATATGCATCCTATTCTAATTGTTCCTAAGTTCACAATATAATTCATAGAGTTTGACATCTCAATTGGTTTTCAATCACTAAGATGTCATGACTATCAATCTATACATGCAAGGTACATCGAGTCCACACTTCATATGTATTTATCAAACCAATTAAGCTATAAACATATGCTCACAAGGCTAGATTCAAAAAGGCGTAAGGTTTTATAAACATGTTTTTCGCCTTTTAACTTTTCTTTAAAAAGGTTATGATTCAATTCCAAATCTACTAAACACCTTGTAAAATACATTGATATATGTTTAGGGAGTATGTATGTTCTTGAAATTAAGTGGAGTGTAAGACTTCTTGCATCAAATAAGAAAACCAAAATCATTTCCTCATATAAAGACTTCTTTCACGGGCGGGCATTTGTTTTTCAGACCCCTCACGGGCGCATGTGTCCCCTCGCTAAAACACGCAGCAGTGTCCCCCTGTCACTGCTCGCTCGATTTTTGAGAAATTTTCATCCAATTCTCATCTAAGCAACAATGTAATCATGTATAATTGTTATAAACTTGCTACATAACCTTCCTAGCATGCTTCTAACATTCTACACACATACAAACAATAAATTTCAAAGATCAATTCAAGGTTTTTGCCATTTTTCCAAAGTTTAACACCCATAGCAATTTTCTTCCTTACGAATTCACATTAGATCATTTTACTTCGCTTAACTTTCATTGATTCGCTTTTTGACAACATTAACAATATCTAGCATCAATTGATACATTCTAGCAAGTTTCAACTATAAACATTTCAACTCAAACAAGTGTTTTTCTAAGAACTTTGCAAGGCTTGAGTGTATGAACATTTAGAGGAGTTTACCTTTTCTCAAGTTGAATTGCTACTCTAGCTTCAATTTGCAAATTATATAAGCTCACAATACTCACACTCCTACTAGAAATCTCAGAAATTTAGCAACATGCTTATGAATGAGAAGGGCTTTATTTATAGGCAAGCTTGTGACCAATTTGATTTTGTGCAATGAATCAAACCATTGAAATGGAGAAGAAGCTAATGGTTATGAAGGATTTGGTAGAAGAGTACAATTTAGCCCACTCCCTTCTCCATGATTTGCTAGCTATGGAGTTGGTGTTGAGGACTAGGCCAATGGCCTATAACGTGAAGAAAAGAAGGAGTGACTCTCATTTTGGGACACCACCAATTCTCAAAGACTTTAGTAGTACACTTTAGGTCCATTTTGCCCTTTGTTCACACTAGAGCATACAATTACACCCACTCATATATTACACATAAAATCATATAATCCATGTATATTGATTTATTTCAAATAATATTTATCCTAGACTAGGATATAATTTAATTGTGTACCAATGCTACTTATTATTAATTTATTTATTTAATCAAGTTACTTTCTCTCATAGGTTTAAAATACCCATTTAATTATTCCCACACACATCAATATGTCACATAAGACTTTTATACAACTTGGTCAATTACCTAAGTCAAGCTTTACTTTTTATCACATAGTGTTATATAATAATTATTTTCATTACAATGTCACCCCTCACTTTATATTAAATGAAAAACCTTATTATATATGATTTCTCTTCACACACTATTATTCATGATAATTAACAAATAACAAATAAATCAACCTCATTATGAAATTATTTACTTATTAGTAATACTAATTAATTCCATCATTAGTTAAATTAGTATTTTCTCAATTCATCATCTTGCCACACTAGGCATAACTCCACAAGTTTAAACTAAGCTTCTCATCGCTTTTTTGCTTCATTGTTTAATTATCACTTAGCTTAATCAATTAAAATGCTCATCACAACACATGTCGATATATATATATATATATTATATTCAAATAAATATGCAAACAAAAATCTTTATTCTCAATATTATAATTTATTAAAAAATTCATGGTATTACATCCTCCCCTTATAAAAAATTCCGGCCCTCTAATTGTACAAAGTTACTCAAATAAATGGGGATAATCCCACGATCTTATCCTCTAATTCTCACGTGGTTTCTTCTTGTGATCGTGGTTTCGCCAAACCACCTTTTTACGTAAGATATAATTTATTCCTCAACGCTTGCTCCTTTCTATCTAGTATTTGAATAGAGTTTCATCACACGCTAAATTTTTCTCTACTTGAATAGGCTCATAGAGATCACGTGTCCGTAGTCGGGCTTGTAGGGACGTAACAATCGAAATGTGAAACACGCTGTGGATGTGTTCCAATTCGTGGTAATGCAACTTTGTATGCCACTTCGCCACTCGCTTCAAAATTTCGAATCTATCCTATGAATCTTGACTTCATTTCCCTTCTTTCCTAATCTGATCTTTCTTTCCGTGGAGAGACCTTCAAAACACAAAACTTCCGACTTCAAAATCTCGGCTCGACGATGCAAATCGACAGATTTCTTTTGGCGATCTTGAGTCGCTACCAATCTGCCCTTATTGTTGTTACCACGCGCCACCGCTTGTTGAACTAATTTCGTCCCAAAAGTCGCCGCTCTCCCACTTCGTCCCAACATAATGGTGTTCTACACTTTCTCCCCCATAAAGAGCTTCATATGGCGGCATACCAATACTCGATGATAGCTATTATTGTGCAAATTCTACTAATGGTAAATGGTCATCCCAATTCCCTTTGAAGTCCATCACGCAAGCTCTAAGCATGTCCTCCAACGCTTGTATGGTTCGCTCACTTTGTCCGTCTTCTTGCTTGAGGGTGATAAGCGAGACTTAATCTCAACCGAGTTCCATTCGCTTCTTGCAAACTTTTCCAAAATTTTGACGTGAAACGCGATCTCGACGGAGACAATCGACACTCGCACTCCATGTCGTGACACGATTTCTTTACATACGATAAATTTGCTAATTGGTTCAAACTGAATCAATCTTGATAGGTAGAAAATGAGTCGTCTTTGTTAGTCGGTCCACGATAACCCAAATGGCATCATAACCTTCTCTGTGTGATCGAAGTCCAACCACGAAGTCCATGGTAATATGCTCCCATTTCCATTCCGGTATTTCCAATGGCTGAAGTAGTCCACTAGGCCTTTGATGTTCTCGCTTTGACCCTTTGACAAGTAAGACATCTACTAACGATTCTCGCAACTTCTCTTTTCAAATTAGGCCACCAAAAGTGATGTCAAGATCCCAGACATCTTTTTGTGCCTCCCGGATGAACAGAGTACGTAGTATTATGTGCTTCATGCAAAATTTCCTCTCTAGTTCTATAATAGCCGGCACCCATATTCAATTCCTCAAATCTTAATATACCATCCTTATCTACTTTGAACTTTTCCTCCTCATTTTCTACTATTCTCTTCCTTATCTTCTCACATTCTTCATCTTTCTCTTGTGCTTCTTTTACTCTATCCAAGAACGCTTCAGTGAGCTTCCATCACTAAATAATTTTCCTCCCGCTTTTTTTCGTTCTTTCACCCTCTATTTCCAATTTTTCCATTTCTCTTATTAATTCCTCCTTGAGTTGTCGACTTGAATAACTTTTCCTTCCTTTTCTACTTAAAGCGCTTACACTACGCTTGCTTTTCCCGTGATAAAGAATTTCGCAATGTAATCCTTGATTAATTCCAACCACCTTCTTTTTGTCGATATTCAACTCCCTCTCGTGAAGATATATTTTAGACTTTGTGATCCGTGTATATCTCACATTTTTCTCCATACAAATAATGCCTCCAAATCTTTAAAGCAAATACTACCGCCGCTAACTCCAAGTCATGGGTAGGTATCGCTTTTCAAAATCCTTCAACTGTCGTGGACGATACGCAATGACCTTTTGCCATGTTGCATTAGCACACAACCAAGTCCTCTATGCGAAGCATCACTATACACTATAAATCCTCCTGTATCATCCGGTAATGATAATACAGCGCTTCACTCAACCTCCTCCTTCAATTCTTGAAAACTCTCCTCGTGATTTGTCCGTCCACACGAACTTCACCGCCTTCCTTGTTAGATTGGTCAAGGGTTGCTATCTTAGAAAAATCCTCGGATAAATCTTCGATAAGTACCCACTAAAACCTAAGAAACTTCTTACTCGCTCACATGCCCTTGGTTGTTCCTGCCATTTACCGCCTCCACTTTTGCAGGATCCACGGAAATTCCATTTTGATCTATTACGTGTCCTAAAAACTCAACCTTCTCCATCCAAAATTCACATTTCAAAAATTTAGCGTACATCTTTTTCCCCATTGTAAGGCTTCCAATACCATCTCCAGTGTTCTACAGTGTTCTTCCCTAGTTTTTGAATAAATCAAAATGTCGCCAATAAACACTACTACAAACTTATCTAAGTATGGCTTGAAAACTCTGCTTCATCAAGTCCATGAATGTCGCCGAGCATTGTTAACCCAAATGACATCACTAGAAATTCAGAATGTCCGTAACGTGTTCAAACGCCATCTTTGGTATGTCCTCCTCTCGCACTTTCAACCGATGATGATAACCCGCTCGTAAGTCTATCTTGAAAAACACTTCGCCCCTTCAATCGATCGAAAAGGTCATCTATCCTTGGCAATGGATATCTATTCTTAATCGCCACTCGCTCAACTCCCGATAGTCGATACAGAGCCTCATCGATCCATCCTTTTTCTTACAAATAACACCGGTGCTCCCAAGGAGACACACTTGGCCGAATGTAACCCTTTATCTAGCAATTCTTGCAGCTGTATCATCAATTCCTTCATTTCCACCGGCGCCATACGATATGGGGCTTTTGAAATCGTGTGTCGCCCCGGTGCTAAGTCTATTATAAATTTGATTTCTCCGTCTGCTAAGACCAGCAGATCGTCTGAAACACGTCTTGAAAATCTTTGACTATCGACATATTCTTCATTTCTACCCCCTTTTTCCGAGTATCTACTATATAGGCCAAATAACCTACACATCCTTTCTTTAACAATTTCTTGGCCTGCATCATCGTAAGGCAACACGATTGCTTGAGCGATGAGCTACCATAAAACACTACCTTAGACTAATTTGAAGTCCTAAGGTTCACACTCTTCTCTTTGACAATTGATTATCGCAGCTGTATGGTGGATAACCAATCCATTCCTAATATTACATCAAATTCTCCCAAATAATCGAATTAAGTCTACCTTTAGTTCGTGTCTCTAATGTTCGCACACAATAGTTTCTTAGAACAAACTCTACGGGATTATTTCTTTATTTGCAACCTCTATGTTCAACTAATTTTCTAAGCGCTCATGGGTTATGTTTAGTTGCTTAGCAAATTCTTCTGCATAAAAAGGAATAGGTAGCGCCTTAATCAAATAATACATATGCATTTATATTATTGATTGGGAGAATACCGACACCACATCCTCAGCAACATCAAGGCCCCGGATAGTCATGTTAAAGGTTCTGGCAAGTGGTTGGTCGGCTGATTGCGGCTGGTCCGCCGATCATCGCCTTGTCGCGCCCCTCCTCGTTGGCCGCCTCCTCCGCCGCTCCCTTCTTTGGGCAATCCTTGATTTGATGCTCAACCGAGCCACACGCCAAACATCCTCGATCTTTTTTGTTTTTGGGCGCTAGTGAAATGTGCCCTTCCCGGCCAGTAGCTAGTAGCAGACGTCATCCCCTTCCAAAGACTTCTCGATGATTCCTCCCACATTTCAACAAGCTTCAGCTTTTTTTTAAACCCTCCTTGATAACCCTCTCGATCGATCGATGGTTCGATTGTTGGTATTGTTGTTGTTATTGTTGTTGTTATTACTATCCCATTTCTCTTTCCTGATGGCTTCCACCACTACTACTCCTCCCACGAAGTTTCTCCCACTACATTCTTGTTTTTTCTTCTCCTTGTTGTATTGGCTCAATGCCTCGCTACCTCCCTCAAAGAATTATCGCCTTCTCTAACAATGTGACGAACGAGTCAATTTGAAGGACCGACACCTTGTTGAACAACCAAGGTTTTAGTCCTAGTTCAAGCGCCGAGCTTTCCTTTCTTCTTGTGTCGACTTGATGTGTTGCAAATCGTATGAGTTCATTGAACTTGGCCACAGATCGCGCCACCGCCATCTCTCCTTGTTTCAGCCTCCAAAAATTTTACCTCCATCCTATTCTTCATGCTCTTCGAAAGTAATTCTCAAGAACAACGCCTTAAACCTTTCCTGTGGTATAATTCTTCTCCCGCCTCCGCTCGTTGATTTGCTTCCCACCAAGTAGTTTGCTTCACCCTCAAAGATGTATGTAGCTTACACGGTTTTCTGTCTTCACCCACACGAGCAATGGCAAAGGCTTTCCCATTTCCTCGATCCACGCTTATGCTACGATAGATCTGAGAGTACCCATGAATTTCGGAGGTCCCACGCCTTAAAGTCCTTTGAAGTTTCATGAATCGAGCTACTAGGGGATCGGGTGGTACCGGTTCGCTTTCTTCCCCAAGAGCTTCTCCTAACAAGTCAACAAGCCTCCTCCAGACGGGTCCACTGGTCCTCTCTCATCATTAACCGATTCTTCCGTGTGCAGCTATTTCTACGCCTGGCAAGATGATGTTTCGCATCATCATAAATTTTTTCCATTTTATCATTTAGTTATATTACTTGACATTTCCTAATTAGAAAAAAAAAATTAACACACGCTTTGAATTAAGATCATTTATATTCATATGCCAACTCATTACATCATATGGTTATCTCTAGCATACTTCTATAAATGACAACACTTATCCCCTAATATCACAAAAGACGAGGACGACACTAGCTTACTACCTCTCTAACATTTTTTTCAAAAGTTGGGGTTACCATCATTTTACGCCTTACACAAAGACTAAGATCACAACAACATATTAACAACACATAAATAAACTACTATACTACCGAGATTTTCCTCTAGACTCAATCTAACATCCCACGCCCACACTGCTGCCTCGACACTCCTTCTTGTGTAATGCGCGCCACCATATCCCGACTTATGGTATGTCGGGTCTGTCCTTGCTCAGTTGGGTAGTGATTTACCCCATCGATCAACCTCTCCATAGCCGTGCGTAGAGCATAGCCCATCTTGTTCATCTTCCTCCTCTCAGACCGCACCTCATCCTCTAGATCATCTACCCTATCATTGAATCCTCCCACTTCTCCTCAAGTGAATTCTATCCATCACCTCCATCTCTAACCGAGTACGGAGAGCTTCTTTCTCGCCTTCTCACTAAGTTCCTCTCTCGCTCGACTCTTCTAGTTTCCCACTACCACATTCCTAGCCACCGACCTATGAAAACAAGGTTCCCAACCGATCCCTACCTCCCTCAAGCTGAGCAATTTCCACCTCCATCTCAGATAGCTAACTTCCTCCGATGGTCCTCGCCCCTCAATTTTTGGAACTCGCACTCTCTCCCTAGCCTCCGCCTCTAGCTCTTCCACTCTACATCCTAACTCCAAAATCGCCTCCTCATATTCTCCCAACATCCGATCCTCGAAAGTAGTCCCACTTTGAGTCCTCCATAGGCTCATCCCCATAGGTTCCTCCTCCATAGGCTCCTCCTCCCGATCGACTCCTGCAGAGACTCCATCTCATCCTCCTCGCCATCATCATCGATAGGGCCACCGACGATACGGCTCGCTATCAATGGTGACTCAAATACCACGTATATCACGCGCTCCTCTTCTATTACTCGACTAGGTCCTCCCATGTCACCATCCTACAATCACCAACATAAGACAAAACAAACAACAACTCCATTAGAATGTCAAATAACATAAGTTCATCAGATATAATGAAGTTATATTCTATAACACACTAAGTTATTCTCTATGAAAACTCTATGTGAGTCTCATCCTCTCTATCTTCCAAGTTCTCCTAAGTTGTAATCTAAGGACTCTCGCTCCTAAGGTTTATAACTATTGCTTTGATATCAACTCAGACGCCCCCAAATTCGCATACTCAGATCTCAATTTGGTTCGCCACGTGCTAATTCTAACATCACACTAAAATCATTAACACAATCTAAAATAATAGAATAATTTATATTGATATAATATAAATATTCGCTATTCCCAAGGTTCCGTAACCATTACTACAAATAATCCAAAGATTAAACTTAAACATAATTAATCATCCTTAATACATCATAATACGATAGAAATAATAATACTAATACTCTTAAAGAACTAAGTTACTCCGTAGCCTCGCCTTCCCCTTGTCCTTTCCCGAGGTACCGCCTTTTTCCTTTTTTTAACTGTAATGTTTTTAGGGAAGCAAGAATGAGCAACAAGTTTGCCCAAAGAAGTAATATAGCAAAGAGAATGAACAAATATATAGATTTGAATCTTTAAGGGTATAACAAAGAATGGTAGTTCAAGGATATCAAGAAATATCAAAAGTGTTTGATAAATGTCACTAAAGATCAAGGATATCAATAATATTTCAAGGTTTAATTATTTCGAGGTTCAATAAGAATGAACACCGAGCAAATATTAAAGACTATGAACTCTTACTAGAATTAATAAAGATTATACCGCAATCCAAGATAAACGAGTACAACAGTGATCAAATTTAAGGTACCCTACGTTATGCATAACATTTAATCATACTTAGTAGCGCACGCTTGCCTCTCGACAATATAGAATTTCCCTTTTTAGAGGGGGTGTTCATCTCAAGAGATTTTCAAGAGTCCGCACTCAAGTCAATTGGTTTGATAGCTTTCAACATATGATAATAAATTTAACCGAATCAAAGGTTTAGACAACTTTTATAATGCACTTTAAGAACAATAAGTCTAATGCTCGCAATAATGTCAAAGTAATTGATTTTCAATAGTAATAGTCATTTGCTCAATATAAGTATATCAATAATTCGATTCATACAATATATAATGTAGGAAATTTAGATAACTTGTATTCGATATGTGAATCAATGGAAGTTAGAGAACTCACACAAAATCCAAAGTCAGAGAGTTAGAGACTTGCTTTTAGCGCTGATTACCACTTAAAGCGTAATATCACTTCAATGAATTACGTTATCCTATATATGTATGTATATGTATTCATTAGTCATATATACTTGATATGCATTTTCACATACTTCCATCACACATACCTAAATTCATGTAGGCTACACACATTCAAACTCATAGATGCGTAACTCACATTGATTTTACCTTTTAAAGTCTTTTTTGTACCATATGCTCATCTTTCAGTATTTTCAAAATATCTCTTACTTTACATATTTTTAAGTTGTTTCACATATTAAAGAACCTTTAAGCTAGTTTTGACCCTTTATTAAAGTTATTCATATATTTCCATCTTTCAAAGTTAAAAGAGTTCATTACATAAATCAACTAGCCATAGTATTCATTATACTACATAATATTGTCAAACAACTTCTTTCTACACATGCTTGCATAATTTATCACAATGTTTAACTAGATGCGTGAACATGTCGAATATCTCTAGAGGCATATGCATCCTATTCTAATTGTTCCTAAGTTCACAATATAATTCATAGAGTTTGTCATCTCAATTGGTTTTCAATCACTAAGATGTCATGACTATCAATCTATACATGCAAGGTACATCGAGTCCACACTTCATATGTATTTATCAAACCAATTAAGCTTATAAACATATGCTCACAAGGCTAGATTCAAAAGGCGTAAGGTTTTATAAACATGTTTTTCGCCTTTTTTAACTTTTCTTTAAAAAGGTTATGATTCAATTCCAAATCTACTAAACACCTTGTAAAATACATTGATATATGTTTAGGGAGTATGTATGTTCTTGAAATTAAGTGGAGTGTAAGACTTCTTGCATCAAATAAGCAAACAAAACTCTTTCCTGATTATAAAGACTTCTCGGGCACGGGGGGTATTTGTTTTCAGACCACTCACGGGCGCAAGGTGTGTCCCTCGCTAAAACACGAAAGGTGTGTCCCCTGCTCGCCTCTGCTCGATTTTTTGAGAAATTTTCACCCCAATTCTCATCCAAGCAACAAAGTAATCATGTATAATTGTTATAAACTTGCTACATAACCTTCCTAGCATGCTTCTAACATTCCCACACATACAAACAATAAATTTCAAAGATCAATTCAAGGTTTTTGCCATTTTTTCCAAAGTTTAACACACATAGCAATTTTTCTTCCTTACTTAATTCACATTTGATCATTTTACTTCGCTTAACTTTCATTGAATTCGCTTTTTGACCACATTAACAATATCTAGCATCAATTGATACATTCTAGCAAGTTTCAACTATAAACATTTCAACTCAAACAAGTGTTTTTTTTCTAGAACTTTTGGAAGGCTTGAGTGTATGAACATTTAGAGGAGGTTACCTTTTCTCAAGTTGAATTGCTACTTCTAGCTTCAATTTGCAAATTATATAAGCTCACAATATTCACACTCTACTAGAAATCTCGTAGAAATTTAGCAACATGCTTATGAAATGAGAAGGGCTTTATTTATAGGCAAGCTTGTGACCAATTTGGTTTTGTGCAATGAATCAAACCATTGGAATGGAGAAGAAGCTAATGGTTATGAAGGATTTGGTAGAAGAGTACAATTTAGCCCACTCCCTTCTCCATGATTTGCTAGCTATGGAGTTGGTGTTGAGGACTAGGCCAATGGCCTATAACGTGAAGAAAAGAAGGAGTGACTCTCATTTTGGGACACCAAAGAAATTCTCAAAGACTTTAGTAGCACACTTAGGTCCATTTTGCCCTTTGTTCACACTCTGAGCATACAATTACACCCACTCATATATACTACACATAAAATCATATAATCCATGTACATTGATTTATTTCAAATAATATTTATCCTAGACTAGATATAATTTAATTGTGTACCAATGCTACTTATTATTAATTTATTTATTTAATCAAGTTACTTTCTCTCATAGGTTTAAAATACCCATTTAATTATTCCCACACACATCAATATGTCACATAAGACTTTTTATACAACTTGGTCAATTACCTAAGTCAAGCTTTACTTTTATCACATAGTGTTATATAATAATTATTTTCATTACAATGTCACCCCTCACTTTATATTAAATGAAAACCTTATAATATATATTTTTCTTCACACACTATTATTTATGATAATTAACGAATAACAAATAAATCAACCTCATTATGAAATTATTTACTTATTAGTAATACTAATTAATTCCATCATTAGTTAAATTAGTATTTTCTCAATTCATCATCTTGCCACACTAGGCATAACTCCACAAGTTTAAACTAAGCTTCTCATCGCTTTTGCTTCATTGTTTAATTATCACTTAGCTTAATCAATTAAAATGCTCATCACAACACATGTCGATGCTATATATATATATATATTTATATTCAAATAAATATGCAAACAAATCTTTATTCTCAATATTATAATTTATTAAAATCGCTCCCCATGGTTGATACTGTCTTCTCAGAGAGATGTGAGTTCTTCTTCTTAATGTGCATCAGAAGGCAGCCTTGTTTATCTCCTTCTAACTGCAATCATCACTGTCAATTAAATCTCCTTATATCGTAGACATAGATATCTTCAGGACTGATCACTCTATAATCATTTGACAGTACTACGAACATAGTCTTCCTTGTCAGTGTATACTTGTGGAGTTCTGCTTCCGTAATGAGTTCCTCATGATTAATGCTCGATGATCCTCTGATGTGAACATCCTTGAGGATTCTTCTTATATGATATGCTTTGCATGATTGAGCATATTAGACCCTTTTCATCTTAGGTTGAATGGCATGCTTTCATATAAAGATCAGCACCCATGTGAGCTTCATTCAGGTTAGCTCAACGGGTCTTCAAGGACAGAATTTGACACACAGGAATTTTATCAGAATAATTTCTGAACAGTCTTAATCCTTCTGCTGGTTGAATTTTCCTGATTGAAGTCTTCTGCTTCAGCATTCCTTAGTGTGGTCAGATAAACCAAGCACCTGCAGGTTAGATAGATTTCTATTTGTGGTACCCACGATTGAGTGGGTCCTGCCAAGTTAGTTTTCAAAATCCATGTTCCTCATATATTTGAATAATCATCATATTGATCACCAACAATCATATTCATGCATGTATCCAATTTAGATATGACACCTTAAGATGCATGATGATGAGTGTGTTTAAGATTAATCATTTTAATAAACCACTCTTTTTCCTTTAATGGTTTCATCATTTGTTTGATTATGTTCACAGAGTAAGAATCAACTCTATGACTTATTTATATCTGATTGATTCATGGGGGTGATCCATTTCTACAAATCTTCAAGATACTATTGTAGAACTAATCATACTCTATGTGTTATCAAAACCTAGAACATAGGTTTGTACATACATACTAACCCATCAGCAAAGATTACTCCACTTAAGATTAATTAACTCATGATATACTTATGACCTATTTCAGACTTCTTTCAAGATGTAATCTTCAACCTAAAACTTGGATTGGAGAGAAAGTTTGTTAACATTTGTTTTTCCAACCTCAGTGTACTTTCTCTCTTCCCTTTTTAGGTAGAGTATGGTCTCTTGATAGAATATTTTTATAGTGCATATGGTGATGCAAAATGATGTAGACATTTATATTAATGAGGACCCGTACCTTTCTACTGTCAGTTTCTTAACAGTCATTTAACTTAGATATACTGAGGTTAGGCATTGATGTGCATAGTTTTTCATTTGCTCCTGACAGCTTGTTGCTCCAGTTGTCCTTCAATCAATCAGTCATGATTTTGAAGATGTAGGCTAAGAGAATCTTGGCATATTTAGTTCTTTGACATCCTTGATTCCACAAAGTTCACATCCAGCTGTTGGTTGGCCAGATACATATTTGAGAAGTTCTTCTTTCTTCTCTGGATAAGCACTTCTTAGAATGTATGGCCTTTTCATCTTTCAGGTTGGTGGATGTTTAACTCTTTACTGTTGATGTCTCTTGAGCTTCCTCGCCTGGTCTTCAGACTGCAAGATTGATTGTGGACAAGGATTTGTCTTGTTGTCATAGTATTTAAGAACATGGACCAATCTGAGCAGCTTCAAGCGTATATACACATTTACTTGTACACAATATTTCCAACGTGTGAGCTCATCTAAATTTACAAGTGACTTACTATTACACTAAGTTTAGAACAATGTTTGTGCCTGTGATCAGACTCAAAGCTATTAGCTTTTGAATATAGCATGAGAACCTACTTTGAATCCAATTGTTAGTTCCCAGTAGGCATACAATAGATCTAGAAGGGGGGTTGAATAGATCCTTTTTAATTTCAAATACTTTTCTCGTTTATTTTGTATTGCTAATGATTTAGCATATGACAAACATAAGAATCTTTTCAAGCAGAATGAAATAAGTAAAAGATTCCCTTCATTGATATATTCATAATCATACATACATTGTTCTTAGAGTTAGTTAAGTTGTAAGCAGTTAATACATGCATAACAGTTATAGCAGTTAGGTACATAATTTAAATGACATAAAGTAAAAGACACAAGAGATTTTAAGTGGAAGACTTCAACTTGAATGGCTTCACAACTTAATCTTAATGCTGATTGGGTTGGTGCTTAGATCTTCTGTTAGCTTTGCATGCCATTCGTTGAGTGTTCTCTAGTTTTCTATAGGTTGGATGTAACTTTGCAGCTTAGACCAGAGGCTTTACACTTAGGATATTATGGGAGTGCTCATTTGTTGAGAATCGTGTTTGCTCTACGATTCTGCCTTGGCGTTATGAGAACATCTGTTGGGGCCTTAGTTCTGCACTCTACAATTCGGCTTCGGCTTTGCAGACACACAACTCCGAGATCAGATCTTGACACTCCACGATTTCTGTCGTTATGCTTGTTGTCTTCATCTGATCTTGCTCGACTATGATCTCTGCCTCTGATATGATCAGTAGACTCAAAGACTCTGAGTGTAGTCTACGATTCCTGACTTGGTTTTGGCAGATGCTCAGTCGGCTCGTAGAGAGACTGTCTCTACGATTCTGAACATCACTTTCTCAGCAGACTACGGCTCCGAGAAAGTTCTTCTCGACACACTACGATCCTTCTTCATCTCTCCTGGCAGTCTACGAACTCTAAGATCTACTATCTTGCACACTATGATTCTGCCTTGATAGCTCTCGAGTTTTCCTTGACTCTCCTGGCAGACAACTATTTTTGGTGCAGTGCTCGACGATCAGACACGCCTATATATTACATTATAAGATCAACCTAACAAGATTGATCTTTCTACATTTATAGTCCTTGTACATCATTTCTTTTTAAGGACTTTACAAACCTGTTTTGCTTATGTAGGATCAACCTAACATATTTGATCAATTCATTCTAAGTCCTTGTACATATGGTCATATTATCTATAAAAGGACTTTACAGCTTTTCTTAATACAAGCATACTTGCAAATTCATTCATATATATCATAATCAAATCATATATAAATAGGAATATCATTCACATGCTTATTCCCGACACATAACTCTATTCTAAGCTCTGTTCATCACAGTGTGGAACACACCATCCATCTCCCCCATCTTGGCCTTCTTTACATGCACCTCTTCCTCGGCTACTTCTGCTCGTTGAGAAGCCTCCTCGTAAGCATCTTCAGCTCTGGCTCGCTTGGCGGACTCCTGTAATACCCAAGAATTTCTACGTATTATTAAATTAATATACTAATGGAAATAATATTTATGTGAATATAAGTGTTATTGTTTTATGAGTTGGTTAATACAATTGATTCGTATCAGATCAATGCGTATTAAGAAGTGTGATTTGACAATGAGGATTATGAAACGCCTTGTGTGGCATATTGTGAAACGAAGAAATCCATTAAACAAATTAAAACAAGAATTAAGAAGATTAATCGTGTTGATTTTGTGATTTCATATAAGTAATCAATACGCTCTTAGACTTTTAGTAACACTCTTGTGAACATTAATTCATGTCATATAGAACGAGTTTAGTGATGAAAATTGGCATGGGCTGAAGCTAAACCAGTCTTGGCATCTTTTGTAGTATCAATGCAATGGCAATGCTGTAGTCTAATGATATAAACTAAATAAGCAATTTACATTAATGGTCAGTTGGAAAAAACTAATTTTTCCACTTTGGAAATTATATGGAACAATTATGTGATATGTGTGACGTTGATAAACCATGAATTAAAGTATGTTATGTCTGATAACGAAATTGTTAAATCATTAATTAATATTAATTAATTGTGGCAGAATATTGATTACTTGGTAATTAATTAATAATATATGATTATTATTAATTGCAATATATCTATAAATATAATAAGAATTTTATCAATAATTAATGGTTATGAAAATCCATAATTTCATCAATGAGAAATGGATTAAATTATATTAGTGGTAATTAATCAAGGAAAGGAATAAATTATTTATTTGACATAAATAAATAAGTTATTAATATAATAAGGTTATAATATGGTTATATGAGGGGTAGAGATAATTATGGAACTACCCGGACAATAATACCTGACTGTATTATTTCATTGCGTGTATTTAATGTACATGGACTATTTGATGTGATTATATAAATAACCCTAAATTCTCCTAATATAGTGAGACTTGGACATTAAAACCATTCTTGGATAACAAAGTAACTAAATGAGAGTGATGCTAAGCTTGTTGTTGAGAGTTCCATTTTGTCCCAAAATGAGTGGCACAAGCACATGAATAGTAACTCAAAGCTAAATCACGTATTTCTCCAAAAGGCTAGAGTAGGTGATTGTGACTCCCCAAAATTCAGGAAATTGAAACCCGAACTCGGTGCTTCACGATACCATTTTTATGAGCGGAATAATACTAATAATAATAACAATAATATAAATACTAAACTTAATTTACATATCAGAGTTTGAATCCCAGGTACGCGACCTTTAAACATTCCTTGCATGATAATTAATAAGTATCATCGTCTTAATAAACTATAGTTATTACATAAGAGAACATAAACGTATTCTACCAGTTTTCCTTTCCCTTTGTTCTTGGCAGAGCTTTCTAGTTGATCACGTTTAGCTGAAAACATTTAAATTAAACAAGGATGAGCATTTGGGTGCTCAGCAAGTAATAGCAACAATAAATATTAGCTGAAAGGATTAAATGTTTTTTTTGAATGACACTTCTACAACAAATCAATAGTTGTGAAGTAAGATGAACCAATAATAACAACATATCAATTCTATATCAAATTTTTGAAACTACGTACTGACTATAACTAGAGATCAGTCGACAGACTATGAACATTGTTTTAAATTTTCGATAAGGTTAAGCAGAACTTCATCTGCAAACCGTCATAACTTACAGGCACGTGGGTGATCAGCCCGTTATGCCCTGTATTGATCAATACTACATGCAATAACGAGATTATCATTCATCTTATCCGCCTTTGGCGCACAAAAGTTCTCCCATGTACCCGTTCATACTTAGTCGGGAATCCGAACCAAAATAACTTGATTGGATAATAATAAGGTTCTATCTTGTTCAAAAATATTTTTAAGTTTGTGTTTAGCCGGATTAAATAGCTTAGACGACTTTAAGTCAACGTATACATACTGGAAATCAATAAGTATGTATCAACATGTGATTAAATACAATGATTATCCAAGTGAGGACCGAGAGATTCGAATCTTATTGTAAAATGATTTTTATTAAATTAAATAATAATAAAATTCTATTCTATGTGTTATCAAGATGGTTGTCATTGTATAACCTATTGATGTTAGAATATCGTAGTATTTGAGCTACGTGAACAAATTAAAGTGTTTGAATTTCCAAGACGAAAATAAAAGTTTTTCGAGAAATTTTCCAAAAAACACTATTCATCGGTATTTGCTCGGGATTTATTTTTGAATTTCTGAGAAATGCGTAATGATAGAATGACAAGGTAAGATGGATTATGTAATAAAAATCTAGTTATGGAAAATATAATATTTCGCTTGCGGACTTAATTTATAAACGCTAAGGAAGGCGAAGTAGTAATGAATAAGTAATAATTGTATAATACTTAGGTATTGTACAAAGGTAATAAAAACGAGTATAATACGAAGTATTATACGAGTTTGTATGAAGGATGAAATATCGTATATAAATTCTATATGAATTAGAATACGAAAATAATACATAAACTATTTATATATGTATTAAGTAATGTTAATGGACTTGGAAATGTTGATTGGATTTACTACAAGTCCAAGTGAATAAAATGTTAAGGCCCAATTATTAATTAATTAACCAACTAGTGTTTACTAATGCAAAGCCCAAAGGTTTATTTAATGTAAGCCCAAGCTAGAATCCATGAGTTGTTTGACCCATGGGGCAAACCATATTAATATGGTTAATATGAAGTCCAAGTTAATGTGGTGACCAAGTTAAAGTAAAGACCAAGACTTAGGAGTAATGGCCAAGCAAAAGATAAGAGTTGTGTTAATCAAGTAATGAATAGTAAGGAGGTGGCTTAAGGAGGTGGGTTGATTTAATGACTAAATTACCCTAACCTTGCAAATTCTATAAATAGAGAAGCCTTGCAAGACATTTGTTAGTTGGTTAAATAATCCAAACATCTCAAAGTGCTTAAGTGTTAGAGACAATAAGCTACAATAAGTTACTTTCATTTGTAAGAAGAAGAAGAAGGCTACTTTACCGAGACTTCTAAAGTAAGACTTCTTTTCTAAATTATCTTCTATCTCTATTCATGATAGGTAGATAAGAAAAGATGGATTAAGGAACATGAATACTAAGAAGTAAGAAGAATGTGTAAGTAATGAACTTAAGCCACATAAGTTGGTAATATGTCATTTAAGCTAGCATAAGTTATAAACTTATGTGAAAGTATTATGAACTTGTAATGCGTTTATCAAGAGAAGTGATATGGATGTAAAAGAACTTATATGATCATATGTATCATGTATACATTAGTAAAGTTATATGTTAAGAACATATAAAGTATGATGATTAAGAAAATTTAATTGTCATAAGTCAGGAACAATAAAATCTTAAGTAGTTTATAATTTGACAAGTTATAAGCTCATGAAGAATAAGTCAAAAATCCAACAATGAATATAGGTTGTTGTAATAAGTATGTTGAGATGTTAACATGATGAATGGAATTCATTTGTAATATTGAACAAATCATAAGAATGAAGATTTGCCGGAAATTGCACGATTGGATGATAATCGTCGAATTTGTAAAATTCTCGGAATAGAAGTCAAATTTTGTGTTTGAACTTCGATCCATTGTTTTCCGATGGAGTCAAGTCATATTTGGCATTTAAGAGTTGTGGACTCGAAAATGACCGAATTCCAACTTAGAACGAAGAAACGAGCGTTGAACGTTCACGAACGTTTATCGTTTTCGTTAAAAATTAACTAATAGGTGAATTTTTATCAAAAGAAGTCAAATAGATAAAATTCTTGCATGAACGCGTAGATTACGTAATTTGTGAACCGTAGGCTTTTGAACGAGCCAATTCGGACTTATAACGAAGAAGTTATACGTCCGGAAGTTCGAAAAAATCACGCATCAATTTTTTCGGTGTGCACGAGAGTTGGCGCCATGGCCAACCCTAAACTAATCGTCACGCCAGCGGTAACGAGAATAAAGGTTGTCCGAGCACACTGCAAGAGTTCACATAAACGAACAGAGTAGTACAATTTATGGCACCGCAGCGCCATGTACAAGATCAAAAAACATTACGAAGTGTGGCGCGCAGCTGATGCTCAAGTAAGGACTCGCGCCGCAGCGCCAAGTCCGGGTTAATGCCAATATTAACTCAAGTAGCCACAAAGACGAGATGTGACTATAAAGCCAGCCAAGCAGTCAGCCAAATTTCGTAACAATGATGATAGTGATGAATGTTTCTAAGTACAAAGAAAAGAAAGTTAATTAATTTAAAAGTAAACACAACCTAAGGAATGTAATGTAACATTGTTTAAACTTTGTTAAACCTTAAAGATGTTGTATGAAGGTTGAGATAACCTAGTCGAATATAAATGCAAGGATAATGATAAATGAAAATGATAGTAATCAATCTAATACACAATTAGATTGAGATGAAGGTATGATATAAATACATACATACTTGATTATATGTGACCTAATGTAAGGCATTATGTGATCATGTATTGTAGAGACTTGAAAGACTTGAACATAAAGTTAATATACCGTAGCAGACGCTAAAGGCAAGTATTCTAACTCTTGTCTAAGTTCATTCTGAACAAGTTTTTGAAGTTCATGTATTCTTTCGTATGAATTGAAGTATGTTGAAGTTAAAGCCAATTCCTTTGGCTAGACTTGATATATTGATAATCTATTCATTTATTATCAAATGTGGTTATCTTTTGTCAACTACTTGATATGGTTTTCAAAAGAAGGCTGAAATGTTAAGCAAATGTTTTGTCGGTAAAACGACAGGCACGTGAGGTTGCCAAATGCTTAAACGTGCATACGTTTAATAGATGTAGTGTTGATCAACATAGAGTACAATAGGCTGATCACCTAGAAGTGCTCGTAAGTAATATTGGGCTTACGAACTTAGTTCTGGGTTATCCTTTTCCAATAAAGAATAAATACTCGAGGTCTTTGACCAGAGTAAATGTTTTACTAAATATTGTTATTATTGTAAAACATTAAGTAGTTTATAATTTGACAAGTTATAAGCTCATGAAGAATAAGTCAAAAATCCAACAATGAATATAGGTTGTTGTAATAAGTATGTTGAGATGTTCACATGATGAATGGAATTCATTTGTAATATTGAACAAATCATAAGAATGAAGATTTACGAAATTGCATTGATTGATAATATAATCGCTCGAATTCGTAAAATTCTCGGAATAGAAGTCAAATTTTTTGTTTGAACTTGGATCCATTGTTTTCCGATGGAGTCAAGTCATATTTGGCATTTAAGAGTTGCGGACTCGAAAATGACCGAATTCCAACTTAGAACGAAGAAACGAGCGTTGAACGTTCACGAACGTTTATCGTTTTCGTTAAAAATTAACTAATAGTTGAATTTTTATCAAAAGAAGTCAAATAGATAAAATTCTTGCATGAACGCGTAGATTACGTAATTTGTGAACCGTAGGCTTTTGAACGAGCCAATTCGAACTTATAACGAAGAAGTTATACGTCCGGGAAGTTCACAAAATCACAGGTCAATTTTTTTTCGGTGCCTGAGTTGAGTCAGCCATGCCAACCCTAGCCAACTGGTCAATCACGCCGCGTAGCATGTAATGTGTCCGAGCACCTGCTACGAGAGTTCACCGCATTGTGAATCAGTAGTACTGATTTATGCACCGCAGTAGCCGTATATGCATCACAAAAACATTACGAAGTGTGGCGCAGCATGCGCATACAAAGTAAGACTCATGCCAGCCAAGTCCTGGGTTAATGCCAATATTAACTCATCATGCAAAGACGAGATGTGACTATAAAGCCGCGTCATGGCGCAAACCTCGAAAACAATGATAGTGATGAATGTTTCTAAGTACAAAGAAAAGAAAGTTAATTAATTTAAAAGTAAACACAACCTAAGGAATGTAATGTAACATTGTTTAAACTTTGTTAAACCTTAAGGATGTTGTATGAAGGTTGAGATAACCTAGTCGAATATAAATGCAAGGATAATGATAAACAGAAACAGATAGTAACTAAATCTAATACACAATTAGATTGAGATGAAGGTATGATATAGTCATATACATACTTGATTATATGTGACCTAATGTAAGGCATTATGTGATCATGTATTGTAGAGACTTGAAAGACTTGAACATAAAGTTAATATACCGTAGCAGACGCTAAAGGAAAGTATTCTAACTCTTGTCTCAGTTCATTCTGAACAAGTTTTTGAAGTTCATGTATTCTTTCGTATGAATTGAAGTATGTTGAAGTTAAAGCCAATTCGTTTGGCTAGACTTGATATATTGATAATCTATTCATTTATTATCAAATGTGGTTATCTTTTGTCAACTACTTGATATGGTTTTCAAAAGAAGGCTGAAATGTTAAGCAAATGTTTTGTTTGGTAAAAACGACGAGCACACGTGAGGTTGCCAAATGCTTAAACGTGCATACGTTTAATGGATGTAGTGTTGATCAACATAGAGTACAATAGGTTGATCACCTAGAAGTGCTCGTAAGTAATATTGGGCTTACGGACTTAGTTCCGGGCTATCCTTTTCCAATAAAGAATAAATACTCGAGGTCTTTGACCAGAGTAAATGTTTTACTAAATATTGTTATTATTGTAAAACATTTTGAAAGAAAGATGAAGTGTTATTTTGAACTATCAATAGTACTTCATAACTATTGTTCAGTTATTGAAGATATACGATTCGTATGTGTCAAGCATGTTGTTATTGAATTGTTATACTTGATGAGCTAGTTATGCTCACTCTTGCTTGAACCATATTAATGCAGCTAAGACTGAATGCCCCGAAGGATCGAAAAAGGATAAAGGAAAAGCTAAGGCAGATGGTTAAGCTGTCTTGTAATAGTATAGGTCTATTGTTGTAATGTAACTGATATTATGACAAAGAACCTTTGTAATGGGTATAAAACTTGGGAAATATAAATATTACTATAAATATATAGAAGTTATGTTCATTCTTTGAGACTTTTCAATTGAATGAATGTATGAATGTTGTACAGTATAACACCATCTGTCGGGTTGGAAGATACCCAGATTTGGGGACGCTACAAGTTGGTATCAAAGCATAGGTTATAAAACTTAAGGGGGAAAGTAGAACCTTAAGTCATAACCTTAAGAAAGAATAAAGATGTAAAAGATTGAAAGTAACCCTATAAAAATGCATTATATTATGTTATGTGTTTCTATTATTTTACTGACGTGTACTAATCAAACTATATTGTTTTATTGTAGATGTCAGGAGAAAATGATATGTATAGAGATATACATGTAGTGAGCGAGAATTGATTAATCGGTAGAGATACTACCAAATCCGTGGCGATGAGAACCAGAGGTGGTGACAATCGAGTCCGGAGACTCGGGACGATTTAGACTACATGTCTAAATTTGATGGCATGCTAGAGGAGGAGGTGGACGTGATGTCCTTTAACTAGGTTCCACCTACAGAGGAATTGTCTTTGAGCTCAAGCAGGAGCTAAAGACTAAACAGCGGAAGTTTGAGAGGATGTCCTATATACATAGGAGTTCTCATGTGGATTTCCAGCAGCAGGTAGCTGGGTATCCGGTAGAAGCAGGACAGTTCCCTAGTATGCTGCCAAGTTTAATGAACTGGCACGATTTGCTCCACATCAAGTGGACGCTGAAGTGAGAAAGGCTAGAAGATTCGAGCAGGGCTTGAAACCCTGGCTCTATAGCCAAATTTCTGTGTTCCAAAGTATTTCCTTTTGGAACCATATTAGAAAAGGCAATAATTGTCGAAGGTGGGAATGAAGCTCTTAGCCAGTACCACATGGATAAGAAAAACAAGGGCAAGGTTGATGGAGGAACCAAGACCGAGGGAGCCAGTGGAAGTAGCAACAGTCAAAAGAGGAAGGGCTTTGACTCTGGGAATACCGGAGTAAAACAAGGGGATTCCAAGAGGAGGATGAAGGCCTATAAAACCTACGGGAAGACTCACTTAGGAGTCTGTCTTAAAGGAAAGGTAGTATGTTATAATTGTGGACAAGATGGGCACATTTCGCCTACCTGTCCAAATCCGAAGAAAAATCATGGATGTTTTGTATGTGGATCATCTGACCAAATAGCGAAGAACTACCCGAAGAAGGGGACATAAGGAAATAAGGGAACTAATAGCGGTAAGTTAGCTATTAGTAAACCAGCTCAGCTGGGTAAATCAATGGCCCATACTTTTAATATGACGGTCTAAGATGCGATGGAATCAGGGGATGTAGTTGCAGGTATTAAATCGATCAATAACATAAATGCATACGTGCTTTTTGATTCGGGTGCTACTTGTTCGTTTATAACATGTGATTTTACTAGACGACTAGAATTATTTCTCGAAAAATTGCCTATACCTTTGAACATTAAGGTAGCAAAGGAAGAGATAATTCCGATTGAAGATATTCATAGGAGTTATTGCGTAGATGTACGTGGTTGTAAGTTATCGGTAGATTTAAAACCGATAAAAATTCGACGTAATTCTCAGAATGGATTGGTTAATTAACCATGCAACAATCATAGATTGCCAAAAGAAATGTGTGAGCATCAGGACGTTGAAGCAACCTCCTGTAGTATTTTACGGTAATAAATTGTTGGGACGTCCGTGTTGCCTTACGATGACACAAACTAGAAAACTCTTAAGGAAGGGATGTGTAGGTTATCTATGCCATGCTGTTGATACCCATAGAGTGGGAGCAACCATAGAACAAATACCTATAGTAAATGAATTCATGGATGTATTTCTAAGTGAGTTACCGAGTTTACCGCCGGATAGGGAGATCGAATTTATGATAGACATTGTGCCAGGAGTGGCACCAGTCTCAAGGGAACCGTACCGTATGGCGCATATGGAAATAAAAGAACTAATGGTTCAGCTATAGGAACTATTGGACAGAAAGTACATTCAACTAAGTATTTCTCCATGGGGGGCACCGGTGTTGTTTGTCAAGAAGAAAGACGGATCGTTAAGGCTTTGTATCGACTATCGGGAGTTGAACAAGTTAACGATAAAGAATAAATACCCATTGCCCAGGATCGATGATCTCTTTGATCAATTGAAAGGGGCAAAGTATTTTTCTAAAATAGATTTGCGGATGGGGTATCATCAGTTGAAGGTTAGGAAGGAAGATGTACCAAAGACTGCATTCAGGACTCGTTATGGTCATTACGAGTTTCTGGTGATGTCATTTGGGTTGACGAATGCACCTGCTGCATTTATGGATATGATGAACAGAGTGTTCAAACCATATTTGGACAAGTTTGTCATTATGTTTATCGATAAAATTCTAGTCTATTCTAAGACGTTAGAAGATCATGTTGAACACTTAAGATTAGTGTTGGAGACACTAAGGAAGGAGAAGTTATATGCGAAATTCACCAAATGTGAATTTTGGCTAGGAAAGGTGCAGTTTTTAGGTCATGTCATTGACCAAGACGGGATTTCAGTGGATCCAGCGAAGGTAGAAGCAGTAATGAATTGGGAACAACTGAAAACGCCGACTGAGGTGCGGAGTTTCCTAGGGTTAGCAGGGTACTATCGAAGATTTATCCAAGATTTTTCGAAGATAGCTACCTCGTTGACTAATTTAACAAGGAAGATGGTGAAATATGTATGGATGGATAAATGTGAAGACAATTTTCAAGAACTGAAGAAAAGATTAAGTGAAGCGCCTGTTTTGTCATTGCCAGATGACACAGGAAATTTTGTAGAGCATAGTGATACTTCGCATAGAGGACTTGGTTGTGTTCTTATGCAACATGGCAAAGTCATTGTGTATGCATCGCGGCAGTTGAAGGATTATGAGAAAGTTTACCCTACTCATGATCTGGAACAGGCCGCAATAGTGTTTGCCCTAAAGATATGGAGACATTATCTTTATGGGGAAAAATGTGATATATATACATCACCCATTCTGAGTCGCCAGATACATGGTATAAAATTTAAATACAACTTCATTTATACAGTTGTTGAGTATGTCAGATAGAATACGACCACGCTTAATCGTGAGTTTTAATACAAATGTATGTAACTCTCATGGTGCCTCGACCACAACCTTACAATGGTACTTTACATAAAAGTATAGTCAAAGACTGTTTTAGAAACTAAAATCTTTGGGAAGTGCTAAAGGAAACCTTCGTACATGGGAGGCCATGCGTCTAGGTTATAATAGATATCATATGGCCACAGAATTATCCTTCGTTGACCCAATAGACCCCAAAGAAAAACGAGAAGATTACTATCATCTTCTTTCCAATGGTGAGTCTTCTCTTGACATATAACTATCTCCACTGTCTCCAAGTGAATATTATATTTTAAATCAACTCCAAGATCATATAGGTAGTGCACGTAGATATACTCGAATAAGTGGATGCGCACAACCCCGCCTTTATGATAACACGAGGTTGTATGTCATTAGACATCTTGTATGATAGTGGCAAAATACCCTTCCAAAGTTGGGTTCAACTCACCCTATTTGATTCACCAAATATAACTACTAAATGTTATATAGAATACATCACAATTTTCTATACTGTTTAAGGAGAACCTCCACAACTAGAGACCATTGTTCTATTCCCCTGTTATCCCCGCTTGACCCGGCACCACTCTTATTACCTGAAAGGAATTGTGAAGCAGAAAGGGTGAGCACAACTAGCCTAGTAAGGAATATCATGACTAAAGATAATTAAATTATCAATAGCTTTCATCAATAATAAATCAGAGATTTAGAACATATAGTAGATGATAAAACTTTTCAACCATAGTTGCAGGGAACGAACAATCCATTAGAAGAGTCAAATAGACCATAAGGTCTATTATCTTCTCTATGTTAAAAGTCCACCAATAATGTTTTATACAACTGTTGAGCTGTCGTATAGAATACGACCACAGTTAACTTTGAGTTTTAATACAAATGTATGTAACTCTCACGGTGCCTCGACCACAACCTTACAATGGTACTTTACATAAAAGTATAGTCAAAGACCTGCTTTAGAAACTAAAATCTTTGGGAAGTGCTCAAGAAAACCTTCGTATATGGGGAGGCCATGCGTCTAGGTTATAATAGATATCATATGGCCACGAATTATCCTTGGTTGACCCAATAGACCCCAAAGAAAAACGAGAAGATTACTATCATCTTCTTTCCAATGGTGAGTCTTCTCTTGACATATAACTATCTCCACCTTGTCTCAAGTGAATATTATATTTTAAATCAACTCCAAGATCATATAGGTAAGGCTCAGTAGATATACTCAAAGAAGTGGATGCGCACAACCACATGTTATGATAACACGAGATTGTATGTCATTAGACATCTTGAATGATAGTGGCAAAACACCCTTCCAAAGTTGGGTTCAACTCACCCTATTTGATTCACCAAATATAACTACTAAATGTTATATAGAATACAACACACTTTTCTATACTGCTTTAAGGAGAACCTCCACAACTAGAGACCACTGTTCTATTCCCCTTTTATCCCCGCTCGACCCTAAACACTCTTATTACATGAAAGGAATTGTGAAGCGAAAGGGTGAGCACAACTAAATGAAATAAGGAATATCATGACTAAATATAATTAAATTATCAATAGATTTCATCAATAATAAATCAGAGATTTAGAACATATGGTAGATGATAAAACTTTTCAACCATAGTTGTTGCGGAACGAACAATCCATTAGAAGAGTCAAATAGACCATAAGGTCTATTATCTTCTCTATGTTAAAAGTCCACCAATAATGTTTTATACAACTGTTGAGCTGTAGTATAGAATACGACCACAGTTAACTGTGAGTTTTAATACAAATGTATGTAACTCTCACGGTGCCTCGACCACAACCTTACAATGGTACTTTACATAAAAGTATAGTCAAAGACTATTTTAGAAACTAAAATCTTTGGGAAGTGCTCAAGGAAACCTTCGTACATGGGAGGCCATGCGTCTAGGTTATAATAGATATCATATGGCCACAGAATTATCCTTGGTTGACCCAATAGACCCCAAAGAAAAACGAGAAGATTACTATCATCTTCTTTCCAATGGTGAGTCTTCTCTTGACATATAACTATCTCCACTGTCTCCAAGTGAATATTATATTTTAAATCAACTCCAAGATCATATAGGTAGTGCCTGTAGATATACTCAGCAAGTGGATGCGCATAACCCTGTGTTATGATAACACGAGATTGTATGTCATTAGACATCTTGAATGATAGTGGCAAAACACCCTTCCAAAGTTGGGTTCAACTCACCCTATTTGATTCACCAAATATAACTACTAAATGTTATATAGAATACAACACACTTTTCTATACTGTTTAAGGAGAACCTCCACAACTAGAGACCACTGTTCTATTCCCCTTTTATCCCCGCTCGACCCGGCAACACTCTTATTACATGAAAGGAATTGTGAAGCAGAAAGGGTGAGCACAACTAGCCGAGTAAGGAATATCATGACTAAATATAATTAAATTATCAATAGATTTCATCAATAATAAATCAGAGATTTAGAACATATGGTAGATGATAAAACTTTTCAACCATAGTTGTAGCGGAACGAACAATCCATTAGAAGAGTCAAATAGACCATAAGGTCTATTATCTTCTCTATGTTAAAAGTCCACCAATAATGTTTTATACAACTGTTGAGCTGTAGTATAGAATACGACCACAGTTAACAGTGAGTTTTAATACAAATGTATGTAACTCTCATGGTGCCTCGACCACAACCTTACAATGGTACTTTATATAAAAGTATAGTCAAAGACTGTTTTAGAAACTAAAATCTTTGGGAAGTGCTCAAGGAAACCTTCGTACATGGGAGGCCATGCGTCTAGGTTATAATAGATATCATATGGCCACAGAATTATCCTTCGTTGACCCAATAGACCCCAAAGAAAAACGAGAAGATTACTATCATCTTCTTTCCAATGTTGAGTCTTCTCTTGACATATAACTATCTCCATTGTCTCCAAGTGAATATTATATTTTAAATCAACTCCAAGATCATATAGGTAGTGCCTATAGATATACTCAGCAAGTGGATGCGCACAACCCTGTCTTATGATAACACGAGATTGTATGTCATTAGACATCTTGAATGATAGTGGCAAAACACCCTTCCAAAGTTGGGTTCAACTCACCCTATTTGATTCACCAAATATAACTACTAAATGTTATATAGAATACAACACACTTTTCTATACTGTTTAAGGAGAACCTCCAAAACTAGAGACCACTGTTCTATTCCCCTGTTATCCCCGCTCGACCTGGCAACACTCTTATTACATGAAAGGAATTGTGAAGCAGAAAGGGTGAGCACAACTAGACTAGTAAGGAATATCATGACTAAATATAATCAAATTATCAATAGATTTCATCAATAATAAATCAGAGATTTAGAACATATGGTAGATGATAAAACTTTTCAACTATAGTTACAGCGGAACGAACAATCCATTAGAATAGTCAAATAGACCATAAGGTCTATTATCTTCTCTATGTTAAAAGTCCACCAATAATGTTTTATACAACTGTTGAGTTGTCGTATAGAATACGACCACAGTTAACTGTGAGTTTTAATACAAATGTATGTAACTCTCATGGTGCCTCGACCACAACCTTACAATGGTAATTTACATAAAAGTATAGTGAAAGACTATTTTAGAAACTATAATCTTTGGGAAGTGCTTAAGGAAACCTTCGTAAATGGGAGGCCATGCGTCTAGGTTATAATAGATATCATATGGCCACAGAATTATCCTTGGTTGACCCAATAGACCCCAAAAAAAATGAGAAGATTACTATCATCTTCTTTCCAACAGTGAGTCTTCTCTTGACATATAACTATCTCTATTGTCTCCAACTGAATATTATATTTTAAATCAACTCCAAGATCATATAGGTAGTGCCCGTAGATATATGATCTTGTGGATGCGCACAACCCTGTCTTATGATAACACGAGGTTGTATGTCATTAGACATCTTGTATGATAGTGGCAAAACACCCTTCCAAAGTTGGGTTCACCTCACCCTATTTGATTCACCAAATATAACTACTAAATGTCGTATAAAATAAAACACATTTTTCTATACTGTTTAAGGAGAACCTCCACAGCTAGAGACCACTATTCTATTCCCTTGTTATCCCCGCTCGACCCGGCACCACTCTTATTACCTGAAAGGAATTGTGAAGCAGAAAGGGTGAGCACAACTAGCCTAGTAAGGAATATCATGACTAAAGATAATTAAATTATCAATAGCTTTCATAAATAATAAATTAGAGATTTAGAACATATGGTAAACGATAAAACTTTTCAACCATAGTTGCAGCGGAACGAACAATCCATTAGAAGAGTCAAATAGACCATAAGGTCTATTATCTTCTCTATGTTAAATGTCCACCAATAATGTTTTATACAACTGTTGAGCTGTCGTATAGAATACGACCACAGTTAACAGTGAGTTTTAATACAAATGTATGTAACTCTCATGGTGCCTCGACCACAACCTTACAATGGTAATATACATAAAAGTAAAGTCAAAGACTATTTTAGAAACTAAAATCTTTGGGAAGTGCTTAAGGAAACCTTCGTAAATGGGAGGCCATGCGTCTAGGTTATAATAGATATCATATGGCCACAGAATTATCCTTGGTTGACCCAATAGACCCCAAAAAAAATGAGAAGATTACTATCATCTTGTTTCCAACAGTGAGTCTTCTCTTGACATATAACTATCTCCACTGTCTCCAACTGAATATTATATTTTAAATCAACTCCAAGATCATATAGGTAGTGCTCGTAGATATATGATCTTGTGGATCTTATACAACCCCTGCTCTTATGATAACACGAGGTTGTATGTCATTAGACATCTTGTATGATAGTGGCAAAACACCTTTCAAAGTTGGGTTCACCTCACCCTATTTGATTCACCAAATATAACTACTAAATGTCGATATAAAATAAAACACATTTTTCTATACTTTGTTTAAGGAGAACCTCCATGACTAGAGACCACTATTCTATTCCTTGTTATCCCTCAATCAAATTCTTAAGACCACTCTTATTACCTGAAAGGAATCGTGAAGCAGAAAGGGTGAGCACAACTAGCCTAGTAAGGAATATCATGACTAAAGATAATTAAATTATCAATAGCTTTCATAAATAATAAATTAGAGATTTAGAACATATGGTAAACGATAAAACTTTTCAACCATAGTTGCAGCGGAACGAACAATCCATTAGAAGAGTCAAATAGAGCATAAGGTCTATTATCTTCTCTATGTTAAATGTCCACCAATAATGTTTTATACAACTGTTGAGCTGTCGTATAGAATACGACCACAGTTAACAGTGAGTTTTAATACAAATGTATGTAACTCTCATGGTGCCTCAACCACAACCTTACAATGGTACTTTACATAAAAGTATAGTCAAAGACTATTTTAGAAACTAAAATCTTTGGGACGTGCTTAAGGAAACCTTCGTAAATGGGAGGCCATGCGTCTAGGTTATAATAGATATCATATGGCCACAGAATTATCCTTGGTTGACCCAATAGACCCCAAAGAAAAATGAGAAGATTACTATCATCTTCTTTCCAACGGTGAGTCTTCTCTTGACATATAACTATCTCCATTGTCTCCAAGTGAATATTATATTTTAAATCAACTCCAAGATCATATAGGTAGTGCCCGTAGATATACTCAGCAAGTGAATGCGCACAACCCTATCTTATGATAACACGAGGTTGTATGTCATTAGACATCTTGTATGATTGTGGCAAAACACCCCTCCAAAGTTGGGTTCACCTCACCCTATTTTATTTACCAAATATAACTACTAAATGTTGTATAAAATACAACACATTTTTCTATATTGTTTAAGGAGAACCTCCACAACTAGAGACCACTGTTCTATTCCCTTGTTATACCCGCTCGACCCGGCACCACTTTTATTACATGAAAGGAATTGTGAAGCAGAAAGGGTGAGCACAACTAGCCTAGTAAGGAATATCATGACTAAAGATAATTAAATTATCAATAGCTTTCATCAATAATAAATCAGAGATTTAGAACATATTGTAGATGATAAAACTTTTCAACCATAGTTGTAGCGGAACGAACAATCCATTAGAAGAGTCAAATAGACCATAAGGTCTATTATCTTCTCTATGTTAAAAGTCAACCAATAATGTTTTATACAATCTGTTGAAATGTCAGATGAATACGACCACGCTTAATGATGAGTTTTTAATACAAATGTATGTAACTCTCATGGTGCCTCGACCACAACCTTACAATGGTACTTTATATAAAAGTATAGTCAAAGACTGTTTTAGAAACTAAAATCTTTGGGAAGTGCTTAAGGAAACCCTCGTAAATGGGAGGCTATGCGTCTAGGTTATAATAGATATCATATGGCCACAGAATTATCCTTGGTTGACCCAATAGACCCCAAAGAAAAACGAGAAGATTACTATAATCTTCTTTCCAAAGGTGAGTCTTTTCTTGACATATAACTATCTCCAATGTCTCCAAGTGAATATTATATTTTAAATCAACTGCAAGATCATATAGGTAGTACCCGTAGATATACTCAGCAAGTGGATGTGCACAACCCTGTCTTATGATAACACGAGGTTGTATGTCATTAGACATCTTGTATGATAGTGGCAAAACACCCTTCCAAAGTTGGGTTCACCTCACCCTATTTGATTCACCAAATATAACTACTAAATGTTGTATAAAATACAACACATTTTTCTATATTGTTTAAGGAGAACCTCTCTGACTAGAGACCACTTGCTCTATTCCTTGTTATCCCCAGCTTCGACAAGACCACTCTTATTACACCGTAAGGAATTGTGAAGCGAAAGGGTGAGCACAACTAGCCTAGTAAGGAATATCATGACTAAATATAATTAAATTATCAATAACTTTCATCAATAATAAATCAGAGATTTAGAACATATTGTAGATGATAAAACTTTTCAACCATAGCTGCAGCGGAACGAACAATCCATTAGAGGAGTCAAATAGACCATAAGGTCTATTATCTTCTCTATGTTAAAAGTCCACCAATAATATTTTATACAACTGTTGAGCTGTCGTATAGAATACGACCACAATTAACTGTGAGTTTTAATACAAATGTATGTAACTCTCACGGTGCCTCGACCACAACCTTACAATGGTACTTTACATAAAAGTATAGTCAAAGACTATTTTAGAAACTAAAATCTTTGGGAAGTGCTCAAGAAAACCTTCGCATACATGGGAGGCCATGCCTAGGTTATAATAGATATCATATATTACGTAATTATCCTTGGTTGATCTAATAGACCCCAAAGAAAAACGAGAAGATTACTATCATCTTCTTTCCAATGGTGAGTCTTCTCTTGACATATAACTATCTCCACTGTCTCCAAGTGAATATTATATTTTAAATCAATTGCAAGATCATATAGGGAGTGCCCGTAGATATACTCAGCAAGTGGATGCGCACAACCCTATCTTATGATAACACGAGGTTGTATGTCATTAGACATCTTGTGTGATAGTGGCAAAACACCCTTCCAAAGTTGGGTTCACCTCACCCTATTTGATTCACCAAATATAACTACTAAATGTTGTATAAAATACAACACATTTTTCTATATTGTTTAAGGAGAACCTCTACAGCTAGAGACCACTGTTCTATTCCCTTGTTATCCCCGCTCGACCCGGCACCACTCTTATTACCTGAAAGGAATTGTGAAGCAGAAAGGGTGAGCACAACTAGCCTAGTAGGGAATATCATGACTAAAGATAATTAAATTATAAATAGCTTTCATCAATAATAAATCAGAGATTTAGAACATATGGTAGAGGATAAAACTTTTCAACCATAGTTGCAGCGGAACGAACAATCCATATGGAGAGTCAAATAGACCATAAGGTCTATTATGTTCTCTATGTTAAAAGTCCAGCAATAATGTTTTATCCATGTAAAATAAATCAACAGTTCTTGTCCACAATCATATGAATAACTCATAATCATAATTGTGGTTCTAAATTCCTCTTCGCAACTAGGACGAAGATAATTCTCATCACCTATCTTAACCTGAAATATCAAAAATCATGGTTATACCAAATTAGAATTCCTGCTCATAATCATACTAATAAATTCATCTTTGCACCACGGCCAAAGATATTCATTAACAATTCATCTTTGCACTACATGCCAAAGACATACAACTGTATTTTAGAAGAGTCAAGTAGAACATGATATCTACTATCTTCTACGCATTTAAAAGTGTATAATAAATATTTTATCACGATACTCACAATAAATAAATAATCCACATCATCGAATCACCCCTGCACTATGGCCAAGGATATTCGTTAATATCACATCCATGAATTTATATTTCATCGCTGAGACTCAGCTCGATAATCAATCCATATCACTTAATTATCCATGCACTACGGCCAAAGATATTCATTATTATCACATCCATGACTTAATATTTCATCGCTGAGAACTCAGCTCAATAATTAATCTACATCATCGAATCATCCCTGCACTACAGGCCAAGGATATTCATTAGTATCACGACCACGAATTATCCATGCACTACGGGCAAAAGATAATCGTGTTTTCATCAACTGATCCCCGATCATGCCATAAAACAATTCATCTTTGCACCCTTGGCCGAAGAAAATCCATAGCCATAATCATACCAAAAACTGTCCATCAATGCACTACGGGCCCATGAGGACTTTTTCCATATCATTTGTAACATTACGGTCATGATTATACCGAATAATCTCTGGTCATAATCATACCAAGTCCATCTATACACTACATGCCACAGATGACTTTCAACATAATATAAACATATGGATGATGACAATGATATAAGAATCAATCAAATGAGATAGATAAATATTAAACATTTATAATACAATTTATCCATCGTTCAATAATAACCAAATGTTATCAATCACTTAATAATCTCATAATATAATATCATTAATATTATAACAATATTTTAATCATTTCTTAAACTTATAAACAATTTATTTCAATTGTTTACACTTTATCAAATAATGCATTTAATCATTCAAAAATGTCATACTCATAAGATTTCATAATCAATGATCAAATCCCTCATCCAAATCTGCATATACCCTATATAGGATTCTCAAGCTATAAAATCCTATTTTCCAATTTTATTACTTCACATAACATATTTAATTCATTTACTCATAATTAGTTCATTTTTATGAAAAATACCAAAACAGTCCCAAAAATATTTCTTTTCTGGGATTTAGCAGAATATAGTCCCATCTTGAACATATATTTTTCTAAGAATTTTTAAAATTCATTTACTATTTTTCATATGGATAAAACTGCCGAATATTTAGACATTTATCATAAATTGTACTTTTGTTCAAAAATTCCGAAATTTGCAGAGTATACTCCTGTTATATACATGTACTCCCAATAAAAATTTCACCAATTTTGGAGTTAACCACAAGGAGTTATAAGAGTTAATTTTAAAATAGTCTTTTCCCATAAAATCCATAACTCTTAATCTATACATCCAAAAATCGCCATTTTTGAACACATTTTAGAAAACTCATTAAATTATCATTTCAAATGTTTCCAGAAATTTTGAGGGTCAGAGAAATTACGAATCTACCCCTAGCAGAAACCCCTTTTTAATGAAAATACTATTCGTATGAATATGAAAGATCATTCACCATGCATGTGGTAATCCACATAGATAGGTTATTCCAACAGAATAATAAATAATGGAATAACAGAAGGATTCACCATGCGTGGGATAGATCAAGAAGCAGTTTATTCCCAAAAAGAATAATAAATAATGGAACCAGTCCAGGCGTAAGCGCACGACGTGATATTCTGACGAATAATAAATAATGGAACTAGGTCCCAGAACGCACGCATACATGATATTCGGCGAATAATAAATAATGGAACCAGTCCTACAAATGCACAAAATGTGGATATTCCAATGTAATAATAAAGAATGGAATATTAGAAGAATTTCACCATGTATGCGGTAGATTACATAAAACAAAGTTATTCCAACATAATAATAAAGAATGGAATAATGTAAGAATTTTACCAAGTATAGGGTAGTAGTCCGCGTATACAGGTTATTCCAACAGAATAATAAATTATAATAATATCATTTACGAGTACGACAATTATATCCCCTACCTTAAAAAGAAAAGTAGTCCGATTGGTAGAGGCGGAATATATTGAAGAAAACTTGCACTACGCTTCAAAGCTTTCTTAAACTCTAAAGAAATACGCTCAAGATTATAGAAGAAGAACTCTCTCTATAGTTTCTCTCTCTAGAGTTTCAGTGAATTCGTAAGAAATAATGAAGGAATGAGCTTCTATTTAAAGAAATATGGACTGCATAGTAACTAACTCATGAACGGTTCAGATTGATTTACTTTAATCTGACGGTCCATATTTAAAGCAAAATCTTTTAAAGTAAATATAATATATTCTATTTATAATCTAATAAAACGAATAACTTTATAAAAGATTTTACTATACAAATACTATGCAAGCACTATGAAAACACGATGCACAATAGAATATAATATATTCTATTTATAGAATAACTTTATAAAAGTATTCTGTTTTATATAAAAATCTTTTCTGTTTTATTAAATTAATAATACCAATAAAACAAAACTGAGTGACCTATCACATAAGCATCAATAATCAATACCGTGCTATTTACCAAAATAGAAAAAAAAATTGAATACTTTTATTTCATAAAATTTGAGGTCTCACAATCACCCCTCCTTATGAAATTTCGCCCTCGAAATTTATGTACGTACCTGATATTCGAAGAGATGAGAATACCTTGCTTTCACTTTGGATTGTACCGTCACAGTCAAGTTATATCTTACAGATCATGATTTTCCATTGCTCATCTCCTCGTATTTCGGATATCATTCTAGAATATATCTTCAAAACAAAGGTTAATTGACATATCACAATTTGTCAACTTATCAAGTAAACAATTTCAGCTTAGGTAAGTCACACACTAGCGAAGTATATAACTCGTCTCTCCCCTCCTAGTTCTAGACTCTTATCTCCGCTAGCGACCATATCCCTAAGCTCTGATACCAAATGTGACGCCCCCAAAATTAGGTATACATCACCCATTTTGACTCGCCAGATACATGGTACAAAATTTAAATACAACTTCATTTATATTAACTATTGAGTCATGTCAGATAGAATACTCGACCACGCTTAATCGTGAGTTTTAATACAAATGTATGTAACTCTCATGGTGCCTCGACCACAACCTTACAATGGTACTTTACATAAAAGTATAGTCAAAGACTATTTTTGTGACAACCCGAGATTTTCTATATAAAATAATTAAGAAATTTGGCGTATAAATTTTTTTTTTTTTATTTAATGACGAGAATAAGTGTCTAGTAATGTGAATGATAAATGCGAATATATTTATTACTTGAAAAATTAGAAATAATTTTGGAATTATTAATTACTACAAATTATATTTTATGGTAATTAATTTCACAAGGTAAATATTTTATTAATTATTTTCCATGATAACATGATTGGAAATAATATATGAAGTGATAATTAGAATTATATAATAAATATTTTATTATATGATTTGCTCAGAATAATTAAGTTAACTATTTCAACTTGATTACTGATGTTGTGTAAGAAAGAGAAGTCAGATATGAGATCCAAACCCTGAATTGGGATTGTGATCAAGAGATGAGAATAATAATATTATATTATTGTTATAATGATTTTATAGTACCATAATTATGTACTATGTATGTGCGGACAGATAATATTGAGCAATGACGGTCAACTAGGTCATAGCATATTACCGTGTTGTGAAACCTTAATTATTAAACTCAATTATGAGATATGACCGAGTAAAGGATCAGATATATGAAGTTACACGTATTAAGAATGCTCTGTAATTAGGACAAACCCTAATTACCATTTTTACAATCGATAATTGTGACAAACCCTAATTATTATAACCCTAATCGATTGAAGTTAGAGATCGTAATGACCGTGTTAGAACATACATGTATAATTAGAGAACCTCTAATGGTCAATTAGAAACCCTAATTGATGGCGCCAAGAAACCCTAATTATAGAACCCTAATTTTTCTATAAAAACCTAATTTAAATTACCGGGTTTAAATTACGATGTTATTGTATAAATGTTTTAATTTACCAAAGGATAGAAATTAATTGGTAAATGGTAAGAATTATAATCTAATGATTAAATATTATATTTAATCGCCTTGTACAAAAATGCCCATGAAATTATATGTGAAATTACCAAAATACCCTTTTAGTGTATTATTAGTAGCATTGTTGATGGAATCTTCAATTATGCTAGCTAATCAATGCATTCTAGAATTCCCTCATGCTACTATACCATTACACCTCAATTATACCAACCAATTTAGCATCCAAGGCAATTAATTTGGCTTATAAATAGATTGGAAAGTTAACATTATTTTGCACACTAAAATTTTCCAAAGTCTCATCCTACACTCTCTCAACCTCTAGCCAACGAATTTCTCTTCCCCATACACTCATAATCAAAGCCCAAAGAACCACAAACAACAAATCGTAAGCATCAAAGCCAAAAAATCAAAAATCGAAGCTAGAAAAGGTATGAAATTCCCTAATTTTGAAATCCTTCGATTCGATGTTAATTGATGCAATTGATTGTTTAAAGTAGTGTAATAGAGAGTCTATTAATGTTCTGGGTTGTAAAATCATGAACCCATAACATCAAAGTGCACAAATTTGAAGATTTGAGCAAGTTGGAAAAAAACCGGATTCTGTGATTTTTCATCAAATGTCAGGGCTTATAACTCTTTGGTCGACCATACGTTTTGTTATTTAAAAGTTGTTATATGTAGCCTGACATGTGGTCTTTAATATGAAAAACGAATCAAGTTCATAGATATTGTGGATAGGGATTTATCAGCGGTCAAAGTGGGTTGACCGGCATTGACCGGCTGTTCTTCAAACCCAGAAAATATTCTAAGTGTCCAGAAAATATTATTTTGGAAACTGTCAGGCCTTATATCTCGGTTATATTTAATGTGTTTTGTGTTCTAAAGGTTGTTATGTGTAGCTTGTTATGTGGTATTTAACCTCCAAAACGAATCAGTCCATATATATTATGGATTAAGAGTTATTTAAGGTCAAACTGGGTCGATCAAGATTGACCGTAAAATTACGGGTAGCCCAGAATTTTCTAAGTGTTGATTTTTCTTACAAGGTTTGACCATACTTTAGATGCTTGATTTATTATTTCTATGATGATGTTAAGTGTTGGAGTTGTAGTCCTACATGTTGTCTACACACTGGAATTGATAGATCACGTAAACATTTCACGATCATCAAGTTATAGAGGTCCAAAGTAGGCATCACGAATCGCTCTCATTCACGAAGAACATTCCGATGGCCTACTTTGAGGTACGATTTCTCCCAGATCTGATGTTTTTTAGAGGTTATGATTGTTGGTAATTGTAGTCTGGTATTTCCTCTACAAGACCCAATTCATAGATTGTTCAGATTCATTAAGACCAAAAAAGTTATTCATGGTCAAAGAGCCCTCGAATCGCCTCTCGATAAAGGTGTTCTTGAGATGAAGAACACCTATACGACGGTTATTGTCCGTCGCTATAGCCTTTAGCGACGATTTTTATTTATTTTATTTTCTCGTAATTTTCAAAATGATTTAAAATTAGAAAAATTAGATTTTAATTATTAAAAGTACTTATTAAATTCTAAAAATTATTTTAAATTCAAAAATATTATTTAATTATTTTGAGTATATTTCATAAATATTTAATATTTTTGGAATATAAAAGGTATTTATTTATTTAATTATAATATTAAATAAATAATTTAAAATAGTTTTAATTCATGAAAAATCATGAAAAATTATATTATGGTATAAGAAAATATTTTAAGTTATTTTCTATGACTTTTAATATTTTGTGATGAATTTCATTAATTAATTAATATTAATGATATTAAAGTTATTTATTGATTATATTAAATAATTAGTTTAAAAATGATTTTAATATTTTAAAAATCATTTTAAATGAAAATAAAGTATTTAAAGATATTTTGAGTTATAAAATATAACTTTTAATATTTAGAAGATAATTTCATTAATAATTATATATTAATGATATTTAGTTAATGATTTGTGATATTAAGTTTATTTAATATTTATATTAAATAAATAGTTTAAAAATGGTTTTATTTATTTAAAAATCATTTAAAGAGGATATTAAGGATTTAAAAATATTTTAAGTTATAATTAATGACTTTTAATATTTGATGAATAGTACATTAATATTTATATATTAATGGTGATTATTTAAAATGATTTTAATTGTTTTAAAAATCATTTAAGGGTAATATAAATGTTTTAAAAATAGTTTGAGTTATTATAAATAACTTTTATATTTTGGCAATGGTTTCATTAATAATTTAATATTAATTAATTATTAATGATAATAGAATTGTTTGATGTTTAAATCATTTAATTATGATTCCGATGTTTGAAAGTTATAGCCAAACTAGCTGACTTGAGAACCGATTATGAAGTTCTGAATTTGAAGAAGAACACCTATAAGTAATGAGCTTATATCACTATAAGCCCTTTAGTTACTGATTTGAATTATTTTAAATTTTTCAATTTCGAAAATTTCAAAATGATTAAAAATAAAATGTTTGATATTTACGTATGTTGAGGTATAGAATAAGAGTCTTAGACTCAAGATTTACCCGATAAAGTCGCTTGCACGCTCGACAAATGTCGAATTCTATAATAGAGAGAAAAGGCTACCGTAAGAACATGGATGAGATATTTGAAAAATGTATAAAAATATTTCAAGTGTAGAATATGAACTAAAAGTATGATCATCACCGCGATTATGTGATGACGTGATTAGACTATGTGTCAATCGTAATAGACAAAGATTACGTTATGATATATTGTTCTAATCGAACGAATGATCCGATTCTTGATAGGTTGTGATAAAGAGATAAAACCTAAGTTGAGATTTGTAATCGTAAAATCGTGCAAGTATCCTACCTTTGCATTTTCTTTATGCAATGGACATGAGTAAGAAGTTTCGTAATTATGCTATTCCTCGCATGATTATGTGCGCTTTGATTATCAACATGTTAGCTCGTATATATATTCTCGTTAAGTTGATTTCTAAATGGTTATACAAGTGTCCCCACTTGGATAATCATGACATTTATTCACATGTTGATATACCTTTGTCAATTACCCGTATACATATATGTTGAATTACATATTATTGTTGAAAGAAGATTAAAACCTTCGGGTTTGGAACTGTGCATGTATGAACATCCCTATATGGGAAGATTTTTGCTTTAGGGGAATGTAATAAAACGATGAATTTCTTTCGAGTTATGTAGTATTGATCAATCAGGGTACAATGGGGTGATCACCCTGCACTGCAGTAAGCTAGAGCGGTTTACGGATGGATTTCGCTAAACCTTTTCAAAAATGAAAACAATGTTCATAGTATGTTTCTTAAACCCTATTCATGGGTAGAGCCAGAGCCAAATTTAAATAATTTGGAAGAGAGTTGTTATGTGAATTTTTTATCAGTACAGATTACTTCACAACTTTTGATTCGTTGTAGAAGTGTTATGTAAAGAGAATACTTATATTCTTTCAGCTTATATATATAATTGTTATTACTTGTTGGGCACTCAAATGCTCATCCTTGCTTAAACTAAATGTTTTCAGTTACGTACGATCGACCTGAAGGCTCAGGCACGAACAAGGGGAAAGAAAAGCTGTTCTAATGAGAATTAGTATGAGTTAATGGTTATAGTTAGTAAGACAATGGAATCTATTGTCAGGTATTGTAAGGAATGTATTTTGAAGGTCACGTACCTGGGAAAGTAAACTTTGATGTATGTAAATTAAGTTCGAATTATATTATTATTATTATTTAGTATTATTCAGCTTAAAGAAATGGTATCGTGGAGAACCGAGTTCGGGTTTCAAGTATCCGGATTTGGGGTCGTCATAATTTTAGAAACTAAAATCTTTGGGAAGTGCTCAAGGAAACCTTCGTACATGGGAGGCCATGCATCTAGGTAATAATAGATATCATATGTTCACATAATTATCCTTTGTTGACCCAATAGACCCCAAAGAAAAACGAGAAGATTACTATCATCTTCTATTCAATGGTGAGTCTTCTCTTGACATATAACTATCTCCATTGTCTCCAAAGTGAATATTATATTTTAAATCAACTCCAAGATCATATAGGCAGTGCCCGTAGATATACTCAGCAAGTGGTGCGCACAACCCTGTCTTATGATAACACGAGGTTGAATGTCATTAGACATCTTGTATGATAGTGGCAAAACACCCTTCCAAAGTTGGGTTCACCTCACCCTATTTGATTCACTGAATATAACTACTAAATATTGTATAGAATACAACACACTTTTCTATACTATTTAAGGAGAACCTCCACAGCTAGAGACCACTGTTCTATTCCCCTGTTATCCCCGCTCGACTCGGAAACACTCTTACGACAACACTCTTACGACAACACTCTTATTACTTAGAAGGAATTGTGAAGCAGAAAGGGTGAGCACAACTAGCCTAGTAAGGAATATCATGACTAAAGTTAATTAAATTATCAATAGCTTTCATCAATAATAAATCAGAGATTTAGAACATATGGTAGATGATAAAACTGTTCAACTATAGTTGCAGCAGAATGAACAATCCATTAGAAGAGTCAAATAGACCATAAGGTCTATTACCTTCTCTTTGTTAAAAGTCCACCAATAATGTTTTATCCATGTAAAATAAATCAACAATTCCTGTCCACAATCATATGAATAACTCATAATCATAATTGTGGTTCTAAATTCCTCTTCGCAACTAGGACGAACGATAATTCTCATCACCTATCTTCACGAAACATCAAAAATCATGGTTATACCAAATCGTAATTCCTCGCCATAATCATACTAATAAATTCATCTTTGCACAACTACCAAAGATATTCATTAACAATTCATCTTTGCACTACATGCCAAAGACATGCAATCAGATTTTTAGAAGAGTCAAGTAGTAAACATGATATCTACTATCTTCTACGCATTTAAAAGTGTATAATAAATATTTTATCATTTGAGACTCGACAATAAATAATCCACATCATCGAATCACCCCCGCACTACTACCAAGGATATTCGTTAATATCACATCCATGAATTTATATTTCATCGCTGAGAATCAGCTCGATAATCAATCCATATCACTCAATTATCCATGCACTACGGCCAAAGATATTCATTATTATCACATCCATGACTTAATATTTCATTGCTGAGAACTCAACTCAATAATTAATCCACATCATCGAATCATCCCTGCACTACAGGCCAATGATATTCATTAGTATCATGACCACGAATTATCCATGCACTACGGGCCAACGATAATCGTGTTTTCATCAACGGTCCTGATCATGTCATAAAAGAATTCATCTTTGCACCCTTGGCCAAAGAGAATCCATAGCCATAATAATACCAAAAACTATCCATCAATGCACTACGGGCCCATGAGGACTTTTTCAACATCATTTGTAACATTACGGTCATGATTATACCGAATAATTCCTGGTCATAATCATACCAAGTCCATCTATGCACTACATGCAACAGATGACTTTCAATATAATATAAACATAAGGATGATGACAATGATATAAGAATCAATCAAATGAGATAAAATGATAAATATTAAACATTTATAATACAATTTATCCATCGTTCAATAATAACCAAATGTTATCAATCACTTAATAATCTCATAATCTAATATCATTAATATTATAACAATATTTTAATCATTTCTTAAACTTATAAACAATTTATTTCAATTGTTTACACTTTATCAAATAATGCATTTAATCATTCAAAATGCCATACTCATAAGATTTCATAATCAATGATCAAATCCTCATCCAAATCAGATATACCCTATATAGGATTCTCAAGCCATAAAATCCTATTTTCCAATTTTATTACTTCACATAACATATTTAATTCATTTACTCATAACTAGTTCATTTTTATGAAAAATACCAAATCACTCCCAAAAATATTTCTTTTCTTGGATTTAGCAGAATATAGTCCCATGTTGAACATATATTTTTCTCAGAATTTTTAAAATTCATTTACTATTTTTCATATGGATAAAACTGCCGAATATTTAGAAATTTATCATAAATTGTACTTTTGTCCACAAAATCCGAAATTTACAGAGTATACTCCTGTTATATACATGTACTCCTAATAAAAATTTCACCAATTTTGGAGTTAACCACAAGGAGTTATAAGAGTTTACTTTTAAAATATTCTTTTCCCATAAAATCCATAACTCTTATTCTATACATCCAAAAATCGCCATTTTTGAACACATTTTAGAAAACTCATTAAATTATCATTTCAAATGTTTCGAAAATTTTTGAGGGTCAGAGAAATTACGAATCTACCCCTGGCAGAAACCCCTTTATAATGAAAATACTATTCGTGTGAATACGAAGGATCATTCACCATGCATGTGGTAATCCACATAGACAGCTTTATTCCAATGTAATAATAAATAATGGAATAATGTATGATTCACCATGCGTGCGATAGATCGCACCGACAAAAGTTATTCCCAATGTAATAATAAATAATGGAACCAGTCCCACAGAACGCACGCATATATGATATTCCGGCGTAATAATAAATAATGGAATTAGGTCCAAAGTAGAAACATGCGCATGTGATATTCCGGCGAATAATAAATAATGGAACAGTCTCCTCAGAAAACGCATAGCATACATATATTCAAAATGTAATAATAAAGAACTAATATTAGAAGAATTTCACCACGTATGTGGTACTTAGCATAAACAAAGTTATTCCAACATAATAATAAAGAATGTAATAATGTAAGAATTTTACCAAGTATAGGGTAGTCCATGATACAAAGTTATTCCAATGTAATAATAAATAATAATAATATCATTTACTTAGTAATACGACAATTATATCCCCTACCTTAAATAGAAAAGTATTCAAACCGGTAGGGCGGAATATACTTGAATAAAACTTGCACTACGCCAAAGTTTTCTTAAACTCTAAAGAAATACGCTCAAGATTATAGAAGAAGAACTCTCTCTATAGTCTCTCTCTAGAGTTTCAAAGAATTCATAAGAAATAATGAAGGAATGAGCTTCTATTTATAGAAAAATGGACCGTGATAAGAACTAACTCATGAATCTATTTGGGATTGATTTACTTTAATCTGACGGTCCATATTTAAAGCAAAATCTTTTAAATAAAATATAATATATTCTATTTATAATATAATAAAACGAATAACTTTATAAAAGATTTTACTATGCAAATACTATGCAAGCACTATGAAAACATCGATGCACAATATAGAATATAATATATTCTATTTATAGATTAACTTTATAAAAGTATTCTGCTTTTATATAAAATCTTTCTCGCTTTTATTACATTAATAATACCAATAAAACAAAACCGAGTGACCTATCACATAAGCATCAATAATCAATACCGTATATTTACCAAAATAGAAAAAAAATTGAATACTTTTATTTCATAAAATTCGAGGTCTCACAATCACCCTCTCCTTATGAAATTTCTCCCTCAAATTTTATGTACGCATTCTGATATTCAAGAGATGAGAATACCTTGCTTTCATTTCTTGATTGTACCGTCCCGGTTATATCTTCTCGTATCATGATTTT
This sequence comes from Panax ginseng, assembly GCA_020205605.1. NCBI lineage: Eukaryota > Viridiplantae > Streptophyta > Magnoliopsida > Apiales > Araliaceae > Panax > Panax ginseng. Next base: position 64,061,114 of record CM035136.1, read on the forward strand.
TTTTTATTGCTCATCTCCCCGTATTTCGTATATCATTCTAGAATATATCTTCAAAACAAAGGTTAATTGACATATCACAATTTGTCAACTTATCAAGTAAACAATTTCAAATTAGGTAAGTCACACACTAGCGAAGTATATAACTCGCCTCTCCTCCTAGTTCTAGACTCTTATCTCCGCCAAATGACCATATCCCTAAGATCTCGATATCAAATATGACGCCCCCAAAATTAGGTATACATCACCCATTTTGAGTCGCCAGACACATGGTACAAAATTTAAATACAACTTCATTTATATTAATCGTTGAGTCAATCAGATAGAATACGACCACGCTAATCGTGAGTTTTAATACAAATGTATGTAACTCTCATTGTGCCTCACCACAACCTTACAATGGTACTTTACATAAAAGTATAGTCAAAGACCTGCTTTAGAAACTAAAATCTTTGGGAAGTGCTCAAGGAAACCTTCGTACATGGGAGGCCATGCGTCTAGGTTATAATAGATATCATATGGCTACTTAATTATCCTTTGTTGACCCAATAGACCCCAAAGAAAAACGAGAAGATTACTATCATCTTCTTTTCAATGGTGAGTCTTCTCTTGACATATAACTATCTCTATTGTCTCCAAAGTGAATATTATATTTTAAATCAACTCCAAGATCATATAGGCAGTGCCCGTAGATATACTCAGCAAGTGGATGCGCACAACCCTGTCTTATGATAACACGAGGTTGAATGTCATTAGACATCTAGTATGATAGTGGCAAAACACCCTTCCAAAGTTGGGTTCACCTTACCCTATTTGATTCACCAAATATAGCTACTAAATGTTGTATAAAATACAACACACTTTTCTATAATATTTAAAGAGAACCTCCACAGCTAGAGACCACTGTTCTATTCCCCTGTTATCCCCGCTCGACTCGGAAACACTCTTACGACAACACTCTTACGACAACACTCTTATTACTTAGAAGGAATTATGAAGCAGAAAGGGTGAGCACAACTAGCCTAGTAAGGAATATCATGACTAAAGATAATTAAATTATCAATAGCTTTCATCAATAATAAATCAGAGATTTAGAACATATGGTAGATGATAAAACTGTTCAACTATAGTTGCAGCAGAATGAACAATCCATTAGAAGAGTCAAATAGACCATAAGGTCTATTACCTTCTCTTTGTTAAAAGTCCACCAATAATGTTTTATCCATGTAAAATAAATCAATAGCCTCACTCCCACAATCATATGAATAACTCATAATCATAATTGTGGTTCTAAATTCCTCTTCGCAACTAGGACGAACATAATTCTCATCGCCTATCTTCACCTGAAACATCAAAAATTATGGTTATACCAAATCAGAATTCCTGCTCATAATCATACAAATAAATTCATCTTTGTACCACGGCCAAAGATATTCATTAACAATTCATCTTTGCACTACATGCCAAAGACATACAACCAGATTTTTAGAAGAGTCAAGTAGAACATGATATCTACTATCTTCTACGATTTAAAAGTGTATAATAAATATTTTATCACGAGACTCAAATTAATAAATAATCCACATCATCGAATCACCCCGCACTACGTCCAAGGATATTCGTTAATATCACATCCATGAATTTATATTTCATCGCTGAGACTCAGCTCGATAATCAATCCGTATCACTGAATTATCCATGTACTACGGCCAAAGATATTCATTATTATCACATCCATGACTTAATATTTCATCGCTGAGAACTTAGCTCAATAATTAATCCACATCATCGAATCATCCCTGCACTACAGGCCAATGATATTCATTAGTATCATGACCACGAATTATCCATGCACTACGGGCCAACGATAATCGTGTTTTCATCAACGGTCCTGATCATGTCATAAAACAATTCATCTTTGCACCCTTGGCCGAAGAGAATCCATAGGCATAATCATACCAAAAACTGTCCATCAATGCACTACGGGCCCATGAGGACTTTTTCCACATCATTTGTAACATTACGGTCATGATTATACCGAATAATCCTTGGTCATAATCATACCAAGTCCATCTATGCACTACATGCCACAAATGACTTTCAACATAATATAAACATAAGGATGATGACAATGATATAAGAATCAATCAAATGAGATAATTGATAAATATTAAACATTTATAATACAATTTATCCATCGTTCAATTATAACCAAATGTTATCAATCACTTAATAATCTCATAATCTAATATCATTAATACTATAACAATATTTTAATCATTTCTTAAACATATAAACAATTTATTTCAATTGTTTACACTTTATCAAATAATACATTTAATCATTCAAAAATGCCATACTCATAAGATTTCATAATCAATGATCAAATCCCTCATCCAAATCTGAATATACCCTATATAGGATTCTCAAGCCATAAAATCCTATTTTCTAATTTTATTACTTCACATAACATATTTAATTCATTTACTCATAACTAGTTCATTTTTATGAAAATACCAAATCAAATTCCCAAAATATTTCTTTTCCGAGATTTAGCGTAATATAGTCCCATCTTGAGCATATAGATTTCTCAGAATTTTTAAAATTCATTTACTATTTTTCATATGGATAAAACTGCCGAATATTTAGACATTTATCATATATTGTACTTTTGTCCAAAAATTCCGAAATTTACAGAGTATACTCCTGTTATATACATGTACTCCTAATAAAAATTTCACCAATTTTGGAGTTAACCACAAGGAGTTATAAGAGTTTACTTTTAAAATAGTCTTTTCCCATAAAATCCATAACTCTTAATATATACATCCAAAAATCGCCATTTTTAACACATTTTAGAAAACTCATTAAATTATCATTTCAAATGTTTCCAGAATTTTTGAGGGTCGAGAAATTACGAATCGCCTCGCGTAAACCCCTTTTAATGAAAATACTATTCGTATGAATACGAAGGATCATTCACCATGCATGTGGTAATCCACAAAGACAAAGTTATTCCAATGTAATAATAAATAATAGAATAATGTATGATTCACCATACGCATGCGATAGATCGCACCGACAAAGTTATTCCCAATGTAATAATAAATAATGGAACTAGGTCCCACAGAACGCACAAAACATGATATTCCGGCTGTAATAATAAATAATGGAACTCCGTCCCACAGAAACGCATGCATGTGATATTCCGGCGTAATAATAAATAATGGAACCAGTCCCAGCCAGAACGCATGTATATGATATTCCAACAGAGTAATAAAGAACTGAATATTAGAAGAATTTCACCATGTATTTGGTACTTCGCATAAACAGGTTTTTCCAACATAATAATAAAGAATGGAATAACAGAAGAATTTTACCAAGTATAGGGTAGTCCGCGTATACAGGTTATTCTAACATAATAATAAATAATAATAATATCATTTACGAGTACGACAATTATATCCCCTACCTTAAAAAGAAAAGTATTTCGACTGGTAGGGCGGGAATATACTTGAAGAAAACTTACACTACGCTCAAAGCTTTCTTAAACTCTAAAGAAATACGCTCAAGATTATAAAAGAAGAACTCTCTCTATAGTTTCTCTCTCTAGAGTTTCAGTGAATTCATTAGAAATAATGAAGGAATGAGCTTCTATTTATAGAAAAATGGACTGCATAGTAACTAACTCATGAACGGTATAGATTGATTTACTTTAATCTGACGGTCCATATTTAAAGAAAAATCTTTTAAATAAAATATAATATATTCTATTTATAATCTAATAAAACAAATAACTTTATAAAAGATTTTACTATGCAAATACTATGCAGGCACTATGCAAACATTATGCATAATAATAAAATATAATATATTCTAATTATTGTCTAATAAAATGATAACTTTATAAAAGTATTCTGTTTTATATAAAAAGATTTTACTATGCAAAACATTATACACAATAGAATATAATATATTTTATTTATAGAATAACTTTATATAAAAGTATTCTGTTTTATATAAAAAGCTTTTTTGTTTTATTACATTAATAATACCAATAAAACAAAACTGAGTGACTTATCAAATAAGCATCAATAATCAATACCGTGCTATTTACCAAAATAGAAAAAAAATTGAATACTTTTATTTCATAAAATTCGGGGTCTCATATATCCTCACTTAGAAGGAGTTAAATAGGAGACAGAGAAGATGGCTAGAGTTGATAAAGGATTATGATTGTGAAATCCTGTATCACCCTGGAAAGGCCAATGTAGTTGTCGACGCCTTAAGTAGAAATGGTCGGGAAAAGTAGTCTATGTTAACGACTCAAAATGAGTTAATAACAGAGATGGCTAGGATGGAAATAGAAGTGAAGATGCCGAGTGATTCGAGGTAGATACTCTTTACGACGGAGATGCAATCTACCATCGTAGAGAGAGTCAAGGAGGTACAACTCAAGACTGACGAGTGTAACCAAATGAAGAAGCGGTTATCCGAGAAAGAAGATGCTAAGTATAGTCTTGATAATGAGGGATTATTAAGATTTGAAGGGAGAATTTGGGTTCCGAATGAGGTGGAATTAAAGGAGTAAGTGTTACAAGAAGCTCATTGTTTGAGGTACTCGATACATCCTGGTAGCACTAAGATGTATCAAGACCTTCGACAGAGTTTTTGGTGGCCAAACATAAAGAGAGAAACATCAGAGTATGTGAATAGGTGCTTGACTTGTCAAAAAGTTAAGGCCGAACATCAACGACCCAGTGGCTTATTACAGTTATTGGAGATTCCATAATGGAAGTCAGAGCATATCACGATGGACTTCGTGGTGGGACTTCCGACGACGAATAAAGGATACGATTCGATTTGGGTAATTGTGGACCGGTTGACGAAGTCGGCTCACTTTTTGCCAATTAGGGTCAAGTATAACTTAGACCAGTTAGCTAAACTTTAAGTTAAGGAAATCATTTCCAGACATGGAGTACCAGTATCGATTGTGTCAGATTGTGATCCACGATTCACATCAAAATTTTGGAGGAGTTTGCAATAACAGTTGGGAACACAGCTGAAGTTAAGCACAACTTATCATCCACAAACCGATGGAAAGAGCGAGAGAACAATTCAGTCGTTAGAAGACATGTTGAGGTCTTGCGTTATGGATTTCAAGGGTAGTTGGGATGATCATCTACCACTAGTAGAGTTTGCGTATAACATCAGTTATCATGCAAGCATAGGTATGCCGCCTTATGAAGCTCTGTGTGGAAGAAGGTACAGAACACCATTGTGTTGGGATGAGGTGGGAGAACGTCGGATGCTAGGACCGTAATTGCAAAGCAGACAGATGGATGTGGTAAAGTTAATTCTTGATGCGCCTCTACATAGCTCGGAATGATGATGAAGAAGAAGTATGCGGACTCGCATAGACTAAGTCGAGAGTTTGAGGTGGGCTAGTATGTGTTTCTAAAGGTGTAACAACCCGGAATTTTGGATTATCCAGAATTTAGGTTTAAAGAATTAGTTATTAATAAAAGGAATTTTTATTAATACTATTATGTGCTATGTGTTTATTAATCGTTCTATAACCTAGGATGATTATAAGTCGGGAGGATTCTGGCTACGAGCTAGATTTAATGAGTAAGAATTTTCAAGACGAAAATGAAAGTTTTCCGAGAACAAAATATTTTTTGGGGAAAAAGACGAAATAGGCACTATTCATCCATTTCTGCTCGGAGATTTATTTTGAAATTCCAAGAAGTTATTGATTACGTAAAATGTTGAGACGTGATGGAATATTCAATAATATTTCAGTTATGGCAAAAACGAAGTTTTCGCCTGCGGACTCAAAACCTAAGGGTTAGGAAAAGTGAGTTCCTATAATGTAATGAGTACGTATAATAACTAGGGTTATTATGCGTGAGAAATACAATTATGATACGAGTTATTATATGAGTATAGAAAGAAGAATAGTACGACGTATAATACGAATATCGTACGAGTTAAATATGAAGAGATTACGAGAATACGAAAATAGAAAGCGTAGAATACGATTAGTCTTAATGGACTTTGTGTTCATGGACTTTGTAGAATCCAATTGGACTTGGATTATGTCAAGCCCAATGATTTGTGAAATCAAGCCCAAGTTAGGCCCAATAAGAATTAGGTTTAAGGCCCAAACCAAGAAAAGAAATCGCGGATCGAACCGATGGGTAAACGGATGGGTAAGAACCATTGGGGCAACCCATGGGCATGTGGGCCGGCCACTTGGCCACCAAGTAAGGGTGGTGGCCAAGTTAACTTGGTGGCTAAGATGTGGAGGAGGTGGGAATAGTAACTTTAGGGGTGAAATGACTATTTTGACCCTAGCTTTGAAAATCTATAAATAGAAAGCTAAATTTTCATTTTCTAGGATTTTGAAAATCCTATAACTTGAGAGAGAGAGAGAGCTCGGATGAAGAAGAAGAGGAAGAGGAAGAGCGTGAGCATGAATGCTCGGATCAAAAGTGATCGTGAAATAGAAAAGCTAGCGAATCGCCAGCTTTGTATAACGGAAGAGGTTTAAAGAAGAATGGTAATCCGAACCCTAGTCTCTTCTAATATTTTTCTGTAAGTTTTCTATGTTAAAAACATAGCTTAATGAGAATAAGAAGTAAAAGATATTAGTAATGATTTCATATGGTTGAAATCATGAGAAAGCAAAGAAATAAGAATTAGAAATTTATTTTATAAATTTCTTAAGGAAGTATAAGATTCGTAAGGATTTTGAGCGATCCGAATGAATCTTATGAATGAGTAGGTCAAATAAATTAGGAATGGTGTTTTATAACATTAAATTCCAAGAAAAAGTAAAATTTTAATCCAAAATATCGATTAAAATGAAGAATGAACGAAGAACACGAAGAACACGCGAAGAACACGAAGAACGTTGTTGATGGACAAATTTAAAACCATCGTAGTATAAATGTTGTTGATGGACAAGTTTAAAACCATCGCGTATAAGTTAGATGATTATTTCTTGGTTAGGAATGTTAGAAACGTTCATGAAGAAAGGATTAAACTGAGCTATAACGAAGTTATGGCGAAAATTTCGTAAAAGAAGAACGAAAATTTGAAAGTTAGTAAATGAACCCGAATGTGTAGGGTTTCATAAGAATGTAAGAGAACATATAGAATGTGAGTCGTAGACTCAAGAACGAACAAGTTTCAAATTCGGAGGACCGAATTGCGGACGAGCGAGCAAAGAACGTTAATAACGTAAACATGAACGAAGAGCAAAGATTAAGCCAATTGAATGGCATGTTAACGGATTCAGAACGAATTTCTGTTTGAGGCATATTGAAGTACGTAAGATAAGGAAGAGAATGGCTTTGGAACGACCTTGTTTCGAGTTATAACCAAGAAGTTATGAGATCGTAAAGTACGTATCTCAAACTTAATGCAACACTTAAAAAATTTTTCTAGGTTTAAGCTTTTCGGCCATAGTACGGCCCGAAAGCTTTGGGAAGTAGCAAAGTGCGAGCTCTCGAGCCTCGTGTTCATTAATTGGCACCGCAGCGCGAGAGATAACAAAGAGTTTGGTTCCGCAACGCCAGACCAAGGGAAGAGGGAGACGTAAAATCACCACAAATGAGAGAGAGAGAGAGACGCGCATTGCAATACAATGTACGGCAGTGGAAATGCCTGTAAATGAGATTCTTAGTTCTCAGTTAATGAAGGATGTGCAAGAAAGAAGTATGAATATGTAGTTCACGTAATGTAACAATTAATCAAGTGTTTTAAACCTTTAGTGAAGGTTGAACGGAAAGATTAAACGAGATTAAAAGACAAAGAATGTAGATGCGGGTTACGGAACCGATGTTCGGGGACCGTAGTTACGATAAACGAACGTGAGGGATTGCTATGATTATGATTCCTTAGATGTTGAGTGACAAGGGTAATGAATAACATTTTGATGTTATACCATGGTAATGCGAGATGAGTGTGAAGCGTATAGACGCTGCGAACGCAACGTTGTTGCGAAGAATGATCGGTCGTAGCATATAACGAACAGTATGGCTTCGACATTAAGAAAGAATAATGAACATGGGGTTCATGGGATGGATAACGATCGAAAGCAATTAAAACCTGGAATAAAGGTTGAATGAGAGATTAAGAGATGAGCAACGTGAACGTTGAATACGTAAACGATCTTCGTAAATTGTATTCGCGTTTGACGAATGTTCTAAGTATACCCTAGTTGTATGACTTAGACGTTGATGAAAGTAGTAAGTAAGATACGAATGGTATCAAGATAGCCGTATCGAACGGTAATAAGATTAATGAAAGCCGAATGGGAGTTGGATAAGAACGAGTTCTGAGGTATGGCAATTACTTGCCCGAAAGACATAAGGAATAAGAAATTAACTTAATGAACATTATAATTTAATAGTTCGTATAAGTTAAGAGAAAGTTAGGTTGTGGTACAATCGTAACCTTTGATGGTTGACATATGGGAGCTGGGCTAAACAATTCCTTCAGAGAGCGAAGGTATATACAAAACTGGCAACCGATCTAAGTCACTGTGTGGGCAGTGTAGATGAGACGGGAACTTGTTTGTTGGTTGTTTGTGGGAAACCACTCAGAGTATCATATGGATTACTAGCAAAGAAGCGATGTGTGATGTGTCCTAGAGAAGTATAAGAAGAAGATAAGAATGTAAATCATCAAAGATGATGAACATTTTGATTAAGACATCTCCGTATGTCATGAAACCGTAAACCGGTAATGAAAGTTAGTCGCGTAAAATTTTATTGTAAGAACGCGAACCTTAAGAAGTAAAGTTAAGTAAACCAATGCGTAAGTAAAGTATATGACTAATTGGTGTATTTGTTATTTCCTTATGTGTTATAGTGATTGGAATTAGCAGTTCAGCGTAAGCTGTAACTGTGCGTAAGGCAAGTTTCCTAACTTCATTCATATTTTTAAATGAATGCTCATTTCTTAAAACTTCTCAGATGTTGAACTTGAGAAGTTCTGTCTATATGCAAATGTGTGATATTTGTGCAAGGTGGTAGAACGTATGAGGCCTTGTGCCACAATGTGAACACTTCGGTGTTTCTGTGAGATGAATTGTTCTATGATTGAACTGTTCAATACAAGTATGTTCTGTTTATACATGAACCATTTTTGTTAAGTCTGTGCTAATGATTCTAGCCAGATAGGATGTGTATGAAAAAGGTAGAAGCATGAAAGTATTTCAAAGTGAAAATGACTGATGTTTTAAGATGTTAGGAATCGAGACTATTTCTATTATTCAAGCTGCTTCATAACCTTTGTTCGGTTATAGAAGTTCTAAAGAAATGATTTAATTTTGAAGTTGTTTGTTCAGCTGTTATGACTTGCTGTGCAATTGAATGCTCGCACTTGCTTTAAATGAAAAATAATTTTCAGCGAACAAGGTTAGAAGAACTTAAGGATCCCGTAAAGATAAAGCTGACGGTCTCCAGATGAATTGTGATTCAGAGTGTGAAGGTAGCGAGAAGATCAAGTGAAGACTTATAATTTAGAAAGATGAATTGAACTCTAGACTAGTTTAAGGAACTGTTATGTATCCTTGGTGGCGGATAAAAGTCACTCTTGTAAGATGAAATGAATAATGTATTTATTATTATTTGTAATGAAAAAGGTTATGAGGTTTCCAGAACCTGGGATTTATGTCGTTATATTTCTGTATATAATGATGTATGTTGGATGAATGATGTATTTGTGACATACGGAATCCGGGTGTGAAGATAGATCGGATTTCGGGGTGTTATAAAAGGTATCTCCTTGGAAAGGAAAGATACGCTTTGGAAAGAAAGGAAAGTTAAGTCCAAGGTTTATAGAACCTTTGAGGTGTTAAAACGGGTGGGAGAGGTAGCTTATGTGATAGCATTACCTCCAGAACTAGAACGGATACATAACGTGTTTCACGTATCTGTATTACGTCCATAAAAGCCAGACTATAAGCATGTAATCGAGTATGAGCCGATTCATATCAAGAAAGACTTAACATATGAAGAATCGCTGATGCAAATCATTGATAGAAAGGAGAAAGTTCTGAGGAACAAGGTAATACTATCAGTAAAGGTATTATGGAAGAACCACGATGCTGAAGAAGCAACGTGGGAATTAGAAGAAAAGATGAAGAAAAATTTTCCCAATCTATTTGATTAAAGTAAGACGAGATTCTGGGGACATAATCTTTATAAGGGGGGGGGGGGGAAGAATGTAACGACCGAGAGATTCGGATCTTATTGTAAAATGATTTTTATTAAATTAAATAATAATAAAATTCTATTCTCTATGTTATCAAGATGGTTGTAATTGTATAACCTATTGATGTTAGAATGTCGTAGTATTTGAGCTACGTGATCAAATTAAAGTATTTGAATTTCCAAGACGAAAATAAAAGTTTTCCGAGAAATTTTCCGAAAAACACTATTCATTGGTATTTGCTCAGGATTTATTTTTGAATTTTCGAGAAATACGTAATGATAGAATGACAAGGTAAGATGGATTATGTAATAAAAACGTAGGTATGGAAAATATAATATATCGCTTGCGGACTTAATTTATAAACGTTAAGGAAGGCGAAGTAGTAATGATTAAGTAATAATTGTATAATACTTAGGTATTGTACAAAGGTAATGAAAACGAGTATAATACGAAGTATTATACGAGTTTGTATAAAGGATGAAATATCGTATATAAATTCTATATGAATTAGAATACGAAAATAATACATAAACTATTTATATATGTATTAAGTAATGTTAATGGACTTGGAAAGGTTGATTGAATTTACTACAAGTCCAAGTGAATAAAATGTTAAGACCCAATTATTAATTAATGAACCAACTAGTGTTTATTAATGCAAAGCCCAAAGGTTGATTTAATGTAAGCCCAAGCTAGAATCCATGAGTTGTTTGAAGAACAAGTTAATGTGGTGACCAAGTTAAAGTAATGACCAAGACTTAGGAGTAATGGCCAAGCAAAAGATAAGAGTTGTGTTAATCAAGTAATGAATAGTAAGGAGGTGGCTTAAGGAAGTAGGTTGATTTAATGACTAAATTACCCTAACCTTGCAAATTCTATAAATAGAGAAGCCTTGCAAGCCATTTGTTAGTTGTTCAAATAATCCAAACATCTCAAAGTGCTTAAGTGTTAGAGACAATAAGCTACAATAAGTTACTTTCATTTGTAAGAAGAAGAAGAAGGCTACTTTACCAAGACTTCTAAAGTAAGACTTCTTCTCTAAATTATCTTTTATCTCTATTCATGATAGGTAGATAAGAAAAGAAGGATTAAGGAACATGAATATTAAGAAGTAAGAAGAATGTGTAAGTAATGAACTTAAGCCACATAAGTTGGGAATAAGTCATTTAAGCTAGCATAAGTTATAAACTTATGTGAAAGTATTATGAACTTGTAATGAGTTTATCAAGAGAAGTGATATAGATGTAAAAGAACTTATATGATCATATGTATCATGTATACACAAGTAAAGTTATATGTTAAGAACATATAAAGTATGATGATTAAGAAACTTTAATTGTCATAAGTCATGAATAATCAAATCTTAAGTAGTTTATAATTTGATAAGTTATAAGCTCATGAAGAATAAGTCAAAAATCCAACAACAAATATAGGTTGTTGTAATAAGTATGTTGAGATGTTCACATGATGAGTGGAATTCATTTGTAATATTGAACAAATCATAAGAATGAAGATTTGCCGGAAATTGCACGATTGGACGATAATCGTCGAATTCGTAAAATTCTCGGAATAGAAGTCAAATTTTGTGTTTGAACTCGAAACCATTGTTTTCCGATGGAGTCAAGTCATATTTGGCATTTAAGAGTTGCGGACTCAAAAATGACCGAATTCTGACTTAGAACGAAGAAACGAGCGTTGAACGTTCATGAACGTTTATCGTTTTCGTTAAAAATGAACCAATAGGTGAATTTTTAGCGAAAGAAGTCAAATAGATAAAATTCTTCCATGAATGCGTAGATTACGTAATTTGTGAACCGTAGGCTTTTGAACAAGCCAATTCGGACTTATAACGAAGAAGTTATGCGTCCGGGAAGTTCAGAAAAATCAAAGACCAAATTTTTTTTCGGTGCACGAGTTGGCAAGCAATACCAACCCCAAACAAATCGTCATGTTGCGGTAAGATAACGATGTCTGAGCACACTGCAAGAATTCGGCCAGAAGTCTGTAATCAGAGTATAATTTGTGGCCAATACAGCCACCATGTATAAAGATCTAAAACCTTTCTAAAGTGTGAAATAGGCAATTGTACACTCAAGTAAGGACTCATATTCTGCCGCCAAGTCCCAAGTTAATGCCAATATTAACTTTCATGGCTGCAAATACGAGATGTGATATAAAGCCGTGTCATGAAAAAATTTCGTAACAATGATAGTGATGAATGTTTCTAAGTACAAAGAAAAGAAAGTTAATTAATTTAAAAGTAAACACAACCTAAGGAATGTAATGTAACATTGTTTAAACTTTGTTAAACCTTAAGGATGTTGTATAAAGGTTGAGATAACCTAGTCGAATATAAATGCAAGGATAATGATAAACAGAAACAGATAGTAACTGAATCTAATACACAATTTGATTGAGATGAAGGTATGATATAGTCATAAACATACTTGATTATATGTGACCTAATGTAAGGCATTATGTGATCATGTATTGTAGAGACTTGAAAGACTTAAACATAAAGTTAATATACCATTGCAGACGCTAAAGACAAGTATTCTAACTCTTGTCTCAGTTCATTTTGAACAAGTTTTTGAAGTTCATGTATTCTTTCACATGAATTGAAGTATGTTGAAGTTAAAGCCAATTCCTTTGGCTAGACTTGATATATTGATAATCTATTCATTTATTATCAAATTTGGTTATCTTTTGTCAACTACTTGATATGGTTTTTAAAAGAAGACTGAAATGTTAAGAAAATGTTTTGTTGGTAAAACGATAGGCACGTGAGGTTGCCAAATGCTTAAACGTGCATATTTTTAATGGATGTAGTGTTGATCAACATAGAGTACAATAGGCTGATCACCTAGAAGTGCTCATAAGTAATATCGGGTTTACGAACTTAGTTCCGGGTTGTCCTTTTCCAATAAAGAATAAATACTCGAGGTCTTTGACCGGAGTAAATGTTTTACTAAATATTGTTATTATTGTAAAACATTTTGAAAGAAAGATGAAGTGCTATTTTGAACTATCAATAGTACTTCATAACTATTGTTCAGTTATTGAAGATATACGATTTGTATGTGTCAAGCATGTTGTTATTGAATTGTTATACTTGCTGAGCTAGTTATGGTCACTCTTGCTTGAACCATATGAATGCAGCTAAAACTGAACGTCCCGAAGGATCGAAAAAGGATAAAGGAAAAGTTAAGGAAGATGGTTAAGCTGTCTTGTAATAGTATAGGTTTATTGTTATAATGTAACTGATATTATGACAAAGAACCTTTGTAATGGGTATAGAACCTGGGAAATGTAAATATTACTATAAATATATAGAAGTTATGTTCGTTCTTTGAGACTTTTCAATTGAATGAATGTATGAATGTTGTACAGTATAGCACTATCTGTCGGGTTGGAAGATACCCGGATTTGGGGGCGCTACAGATTAAATAGCTTAGACGACTTTAAGTCAACGTATACATATTGGAAATCAATAAGTATGTATCAACATGTGATTAAATATAATGATTATCCAAGTGAGGATACAAGAACCATATTTAGAAATTAACGAACATAATAAATATCTGAATTATAATATGATATTGTGTTGATAAACAATTATCGAATAATTTAAGAACTTGTATGAATACAATTGATTGGATACATAATCGATAACAATAGAGTAATAATTTGGCACAATGATAATATAATTCTGAAACATTCTTACTCATGTTCATTGCATAAAGTAAATGCAAAGGTAGGATACTTGCCAGAGCTGCTGCTTACAATAATGCAACTAGTTTTATCTTTTATACCAAAACCTATCATTAATAAGATCATTCGTTCGATTAGAATAATATATCATATCACATAGTACTGCTATTTGCAGTCAGCACATAACCTAATCACATTGTCATATATGTTTAGCAGTCATTGGACCACAAATAGACACATATCGAGTCCAATTATCTAAGTCTGGATCAATTTTTGAAACATGTCGGGATACCGACGGCTTTATTGGGTAATTATCGAGTCTAAAACTCTATTCTGTATTTCAATATTACTCTAGATATTTTAAATATCATTCGTATTATTTTTCATAGCCTTATAATAATTTTTAAATAATTATTATAATTTATCATGATTTTTCAAACACTAGAATCATTTTTAAATGATTTAAATATTAAATAATTCTATTATCATTAATATTTAATTAATATTGAATTATTAATGAAACCATTTCCAAAATATTAAAGTTATTTATAATAACTCAAAATATTTTTAAAATATTTTTATTACCCTTAAATGATTTTTAAAATAATTAAAATCAATTTTAAATAATTATCATTAATATTTAAGTATTAATGTATTATTTATCAAAATATTAAAAGTCATTAATTATAACTTAAAATATTTTTAATTCATTTATTTCCTTTATAAATGATTTTTAAATCAATAAAACCAATTTAAAATTATTTATTTAATATTATTATTAAATAAGACTAATATCATTAATATTAAATTATTGATGAAATTTACCTTTAAATATTAAAAGTTATATTTTATAACTTCAAATATTTTTAAACAATTTTTTTTCATTTAAAATGATTTTTATAATATTAAAATCATTTTTAATTAATTTATTTAATATAATTTGTTGGGAGAGTGCATATTTTGATTTGATGTTTAAAGTAAATGATCATGATTATATGTAAAGTCCTTCAAGGAATATATGTACAGGGACTTAGTGATAGATCAAATTTTTTTGGTTGATCTAAGCTTTTAATGTTTATCATTCTATAAACGAATGTATAAATGAAGAGATCAAAGGTGTTAGGTTGATCTACATCTCGAAATGTAATATATAGGCATCAACAAGATCGTAGTCTATCGAGCTTGCAGAAGCCAAGGTAGAATCGTGGAGCATCAAAGATCGTAGTGTGCCTGCCTTGAAGGGCCTCTCTGTAAATCGTAGAGTGGTCCCAACGTTTGCCGAGCCCACTCAGAGATCGTAGAGTGCTCTCGAAAACGTAGAGTCAGTAAGACAAGCAAGTGAAGATTGTAGTGTACAAGTCCATGAGAGAAATCGTAGTGTTCTCGTTTGATAATATCATATCAAGCACCAAGGTGACAAGACATCATGATCTGAATCGTAGAGTATCATCTGCCTTGTGTCAGAAGTATCGATGTGACACCCCCAAAATAGGTCCATTCCATCCAACCCATTCTGAGTCGCCAAATACATGGTACAGAAAACAACTACAACTTTATTAATACAATTGTCGTGCAAGATACAACAACACATATGCTGTGAGTTTGGATACAAATATATACCAACTGTGACTCTCATCCCAACCTTGGATAACACATCACAATGACATCTTACATAAAGGTATAGTCAAAAACTGTTTTAGAAATTAGAATCTTTGGGAAGTACTCAAGGAAACCTTCGTACATGGGAGGCCATGCGTCTAGGTTATGATAGATATCATATGGCCACAGAATTATCCTTGGTTGACCAAATAGACCCCAAAGAAAAACGAGAAGATTACAATTATATTCTTCCCAATGGTGAGTCTTCTCTTGACATATCATTATCGCCACTGTCTCTAATTGGGTATTATACTCCAAACAAACACCAAGATTATATAGGTAGTGCTTGTAAATATACTCAACAAGTGGATGTGCGCAACCCTGTCTTATGATGACACTAGGTTGTATGTCATTAGACATTCTGTATGATAGTGGCAAAATACCCTTCCAACGTTGGGTTCGCCTCACCCTAGTTGATTCACCAAATATAACTACTAAATGATGACCACCGTTCTATTCCCCTGTTATCCCCGCTCGACCCAGCTACACTCGTATTACCTGAAAGGAATTGTGAAGCAAAAGGGTGAGCACAACTAGCTTAGTAAAGAATATTATGACTAAAGATAAATAAATTATCAATAGTCTTCATCAATAATAAATCAGAGATTTAGAACATATGGTAGATGATAAAACTTTTCAACCATAGTTGCAGCGGAACGCGCAATCTATTAGAAGAGTCAAATAGACCATAAAATATATTATCTTCTCCATATTAAAAGTCTACCAACAATGTTTTATCCCTATAACATCAATCAATAATTCCTATCCACAATCACGTGAATAACTCATAATCATAATTGTAGTTCTAAATTCCTTTTCGCATTCAGGACGAAGATAATTTTCATTACCTGTCTTTACCTGAAACATCAAAGATCATGGTTATACCAAATCACAGTTCATGTTCATAATCATACTAATAAATTCATCTTTTGACTTTACGACCAAAGATATTAAATCAACAGCTCATCTTTGCACTACTGGCCAAAGATATTCAACAACATGTCATCTTTGCACTACGGGCCAAAGATATTCATCAACAATTCATCTTTATACTACAGGCCAAAGATATTCCTCAATAGTTCATATTTGCACTACACGCCAAATATATTAATATTTCAAAGAAATATATAATTATTTTAGAATTTATATAAACAATAATTATAACTATGTTGATCAATTCACCTTTGCACTTAAGCTAAAGATATTCAATTATAAATTCAATGGTCATGATCATACCAGTCACAATTCAACTTTTCACTACTGGCCAAAGAGAACCCTAGTCATGATCATACCAATAATCTACCCATCTTTACACTCCAGTGAAAGAGAATTTCAACATCAGGGTTATAAAAATGTTATATATTATAATAAAATCAATATAATCAACATATAGATTTAATCTCCAGAGTAATATTCATAAATTAACTATAATTTGGTTAGAAAAAGAAACCAATTTTGTAGTGAATAGTACCCGTGAATAGTAACTTGTGAATAGTAACTCGTGAATAGTAACTCATGAATAGTAACTCATAAATAGTAACTCATGAATAATAACTCATGAATAGTAATCCGTCGTGAATAGTAACTCGTGAATAGTAACTCGTGAATAGTAACTCATGAATAGTAACTGTTGGGTAAAATCTAATTACGCACAACACGCAAGTATACGTGGTCAACAAGTAATATAATAGTAAGTAGAGTATCATTCCCACGGGGAATTATTAATACAAATCACCAAGTACTAACCCGTAACCAACTCAATCTTATTTAAACGAATGAATTTCAATTTATAAATAAACTAATTCTAATTACCACTAGTTAAATTAAGATTACGGAGATTTAAGATCACAACTTCACTTATTGCTTCATTTAAGTTAACACATTTCTCATCAATTATTCTTTATCATGAATTGTTAATCAAGAACACTAAAGCAGATAAAACCATCTCTCGATGCATAATACCCATACTCACTTAAATCCACAGATGATAGACTCAAGCAAGACACCCTAATTAACTAATCCACTATATCTCTATGTGAATTACAATTAAAAAGGATTTAAAGAACAAGTTCTCTATAAGATTACATATGACGTAAAGGCATATCTCTATCCTAAACACGAATCATGAATTTCATCTATGTAGAAATCACAAACACATGCTATCATGATAAGATCTAAATCAATACTTCATCTCTCGAGTTCATATAGATTATAACGATAATTTTTAGCTAGTCAATTAAGCAATTAAGTCCAAATCACAATAGACAATCTTCATAATAGAACATAATAATTGATAATGAAGCATATTAAAATAAACTATACAATAAGATCCATTGTAATCTCAAACAAAGAATTAGTTCATTATTATTGAATTAAAACTAAGAATCCACAATTGAATACACATTAAAAGACAAAGATAGAAGAAGATGAAAAGATAGAATCTCTTGTCTATAGATTTGATGCTCCCTCCTTGCTCCTACTTTGAATCTTCAATGGTCTCCAAGTTGCCTCAATCTCAAAATCTAACAAGAACTAGGGTTTTGATCTAATTTAGTCTAATCTAATCTAATTGAATCCTCCAAAACTAGACTAGATCCCCTTATTTTATGTCTCTCCTCATGTATTTATAGTTCTAATGGATACCCTAGCAAGTTAGGCAACTAAGAATCCTATTCTAGCTCAAATTGGACATCAAATAACCATAATCAAATTTGTATTCCCTTACGCCTAGCGCATGTACTCGTCCCCCAACCCATTACGGGCGTGGATCATATGCAATGCAATGGCGAAAAATCACAGCGCTTAAGCGCGCCCCTAGCGCCGTCCGCGCTGCCCTGTTTTTCTGCTGCAACGTCCTTTTGTAAAACATGCATAACATTTGATCCGCTAGGAGTTATGGGGCCTGCCACCTATGAAATCGAAGATATCGACGAGATATACAACTTTCATTCTTTAACAATTGACAGATTCGGACTGGAACAAGGCGGAAATCGAGCTTGAAGTAGATGCTGTGTAAATGGGAAGCATGACAACTCTTAGCTTTGATCTTCGTTGATAAAAAGGTCATAACTCTCGTATCCGAACTCCGATTGGGATGATTGAAGATGTTCCGGAAAGCTAAGAAGTAGATCTACAATAAAATCGAAGTTCCAAGCTAAGAACATGCATCCCACTCGGTGTTAAAAGCCCAGCAATCTTCCCATCTTGCAATTGCTTGAATCTTTTTAGTCCGAATTGCTTTCCCTTGCTTCTTAATGCCAATGCCGTGTCATCACCTACAAAATAACATAAAATGTATGACAAGTATCTAAGAAACATGAGATTAACCAAATAATTCAAATAATAGATACCTGATAAGAAGGAATAAAACCTACTTATCAAATACCCCAAAACTTAAACCTTTGCTTGTCCTCAAGCAAAAACACAAAACAATAATGCCATACAATGCAACTAATCTACATGCCTACGAATCCAGCAGTAATGACATAAACAAGTCTATTCAACCGGCCTTAGAGAAATCAAATAAACGCGATAATACATCATATCAAAACCAATCAATAACTTCTCAATCAATCATCAAATCTTAGACTGTTATCACTAATATAGTGTGTGTGCTCCACAACAATGTTAACTGATATAAAATCAAATTTAACACATAACAAGTCTCTTCGAAGGTATCATACAGTGTAAACTCAAGAAATCCAAAACCAAGCTAGATCCAACTAAAATTAAACAATTACCAATATCGAGGGTCAACGTGGGATACTTATGCTTCATTTTTCATCTACGGGGACTTTTTGCTCTTATTTCCCATTTTATTCTTCTTCTTTTTTTGGTTGATGGATAGTAAGTGCGTTTTACGCTCCATCTCACGCCTGTGTTTATGGGGAGTGCATTTCACGCTTCTTCTTGACCCACCACAGGATTCAATTTATTCAACTAAATATCTTTTCTTTTCTTTTCTGTTTTTTTAAGCTTATAAACCCCAAATATTCCCCCAAACTTAGGTTCTTTTCTAACTTTAGCCATCACTACTTATTCTTGTCATTCTTTCATTCAAACTAGCATTATCCTTTAGAATCCGATTATGTATCAATTTAAACTCAATCATTCAACAACTTGTTCTTACTGTGCTATCCTTATTATACCAGTTTCAAACAGAAAAAGACTTAATTCATAACAAGAAATCACATCAAAGCTCTAATAATCAGTGTTATAGTGTCTACCCAATTCAAATCTCATCATTGGCCAAAACAAACTGTAAATATCAAACAGCTGGACTCATGCAAGATGTACTAAATGCTATATAAACATAGTAAACTAACGACTAAATTTTCAATTTTTTAAATTTTTTTTTCTAGAATGCAAAAACTATATGTAACTATACGAACTACAATGTAAATAACTAACTATATGTGATACGACACTAAAATGCCCCCAAACTTAAACTAGACAATGTCCTCAATGGCTAAGATAAGAAAAATTAAAAGAGAGGACTTCCCTAAAAATAAAGCATTTTTCTCCTTGTCTGCTAAGTCTGAAGAATAGACCAGGCACATTAGAATAGATCATGAACCACACTTGAGTTGGACTTGACTAACCTGTGAATATGATAGGAGCAAGCTTGTTAGATCCTAAGATATGCAAATTTATTAACTAATAATATAAAACTTAATAAAAACTATAAATAAAAATTAAATGTGGGTTGCCTCCCAATAAGCGCTTGATTTATAATCCTTCAGCCAGACTTTGTCTGGTCAACGCTATCCAATTCCTCTTTGGTAATTGAGGAACCCTCCATCCATCGGAAACAATGTAGCTTTTGGTAGGTTCCCAATTATGATAGCCATTGCATTAAAGTCACCTAGTATGCTTTCTTTAGATAAGATCACATTCAAGTACTTCCAACATCTAGGTGTTTTCTCCACTGTGTTTGTGATCACATTGAGGCATTGAAGCTTGTCAGACACAATAGTCTCTTCTTCTATCTTCTCTAACTCATTGCACCATGGCTTTGAAGTAGTACTCACTTTTACGTCATAAGGAGCATTGCCGACGACATGACTACCTAGCGGGCATGGTTTTGCAAATATAACCGGATCCTTGAACTTTGGTGGAGAAGGAACTTGGGGCACTAATAACATCGACTCATTTTCGTTGGTGCTCACAGTTAGTTCTTCACCGACCATGCTTTTATTATCCCCACTTGTCTCCTGTTTTTCAACAACTCGTGGCTCATCCAGTTGTAGATTTGGCTCGGGCACTTCATTAATCTCGGAATCTTCATCATAACACCAATTGTTTTGAGGACAATTGTTCAAGGCTTTGAGCATTTGATCCGTCTGGTTCTGTAGATTTTGAATTGCTATCTCTTGATTCTGAATTGACTTCTCTTGTTTAATCCTTCTCTCCTCATTTGATGCTATGAACTTTGACAATAATTCCTCTAATCTCGAATTATCTGTCTCAGTTTATACACAGACATTATCATTCATCGCCTTCCCATCAAAGGGGGATTCAAGCCACTCAGGCAGAAGCTCAGGTGATTAAAACCTGAGTGGAAGTTAAAAGTTAAAGAAGAAATTGTGAAACAATTTCAATCCGGCATCATCATGGTGTCAACATAACTTGAATGGCTATCCAACATAGTCCCTGTACCGAAACCGGGAAGGGAGGTGCGAGTTTATGTGGATTACAGAGATTTGAATAAAGCTTACCTCAAAGATAGCTTTCACGTGCCGTTAATCCACATACTCATTGACAATACAGCTCGATACGACATGTACTCCTTTGTTGATTGCTTTACGAGGTGCCATCAAATCATGGTTGCTGAGGAAGATTGTGAGAAAATTATTTTCATCACTCCTTGGGGAATCTTTTGCTAGCAGACGATTGTCCTTCGGCCTCATCAATGCCGGAGCTACCTATCAGTGAGCCATATGGCTCTTTTCCACGATCTAATGCATAAAAAAAAGAAAGAAAAAACAGAAAAAAAGAAAAAAAAAAAGAAAAAGAAAAAAAGCTCTTCAACAGGTTCAACAGTTGCTACCTTAACATCGGCAGGTTCTACAAATGGCTTCGGAGTTCGAAGAAAAATCCTTCCTCCACATTCCTCAAAATAAGAATGATTTTGCGGATGCGCTAGCAACCTTGGCCTCCTTGATCAACATACATGACAAAGAAGACATACCAACCCTCACATTTGCGCAACAAAAAGCTCCAGCCTATGGGAATTCCATTGAAAAGTATTGGATGACCTACCTCCCACCCAACATCCTTGGTATCAACACATCAAGAAGTACTTACGAGATGGATCTACACCCGCTGAGGCGAGCCCGACTGAGAAAAGGCGGATCCATCAACTTGCTATAAAATTCTACCTGAACGGAGATGCACTATACAAAAAGAGATGCAGAACGAGGTCTCCTCAGATGTCTGGACGAGTACCAAGCTCAGAGGCTCATGGATAAAATCCATGGGGGAGTATGTGGCCCACACATGAGCGTCCCTCTACTTGTAAAGAAGATCCTACAACAGAAAAGTTCGACTACGGCAGTTCAAACAACACGACTTGGTTTTGAAAAAGATCATTGATAACCAAGCTCAGTCTAAAGGAAAATTCTCCCCGAACTGGGAAGGCCCGTTTATTGTCAAGGAGGTATTGACAAGAAGCGCTTTCATATTACAGGAAATGGACGGCGATGAATTTCCGTAACTCATCAATTCAGACACCGTGAAACGGTACTATGTCTAAGGTTACAATCAAGAGAACATCCTGGTTTTGGATTATCAGATCACCAGTCATTCCGGTTCTTTAACCCTTTACCACATACAACTACTTTCCACACTTTGCCCCTCAGGGAAACATCCTTTCAAGCCATAAGCCTGGCTTCACTACGATCATACCACTTAGGTCATCTCACCGCGAATTGAACCTCTTACGTTTGCAGTTTGGCTGCCCATACATGGGATCAAACTTTTCACACCTCTAGTTTATCCTCAACCTAGGATCAAACTTTCTCTTCCCCGTAGTCTGACCTATTTATGGGATCACATTTTTCAACTCGCCCTGTAGGGCGAACTACGTCGACCTAATCTCCCCAATAAACGGGAGTACGTAGGCAGCCATGTTATATGGTCTGGTCTCACCACAGAAAAACAAAAACAAACATACTCATATCCATAACCATATATAAAAACAAGTCCCAAGACACCAAAGATGGTAGGGAATACACACAGATCGACGATCTATTCTAAAAATCCTGAGACATCTCATTGTCCATTCATCAAGGAGAAGTTCAGAATACATCCAGATCACAAAGTCCTGGAGAAATAAGCGAATATCAAGTAAGTAGCAATGCACAACTAAAAGGGAAGTGAATCAACATATATTTCCCTACCATATATAATGCTGTTTGATATATACAATGTGTACTGTACATGACAAAATGGCTAAGCTAGTCTGTGCAGGAAAATACAAGCCCATCTACAAATCAGTGTATATGCAGGCTATAAAGTCCATCATGGATTCCCTCTCAGAAGAAGGAAGTAACACTATGATCTCCTGCCCAAGGGTTTCTACACGAGCCAACAGATCCACCGCTAACTACATACGATATCTCAGGTAGATATAGCATCATCCCGCTCAGCAACGACAATATCGCTATGAGTTAGAGCATCATCTCTCTAACAAAGCGACATCCCTACCAGAAAGAGCTGTCAACATCAAAGCCCACATCCACTACCTGTTCACCAGATGGTATGTATAAAAGCCTCTTGCGATCTCGGCGTCTTATCAACTCATCAAAAAGCAACTATCCCAGACAACAAGCAAGGTTGGGGCAATTTGAAAATTGGCGACAACCGGATAGTGGGTCCCTTACAACAAGATTGGGGAAATCTCGGAAGCAGCAACAACTCAACACTAGGGCATTTATCAACCATCCTAAAGTGGAAAATGCACCAAGTACAAATCATCGAGATGGTCTACATCATCTCAATGGCGATTCAGAAATTATTCACTCGCGATTTGATCAACAAAGAGAGTTCCTCGTATGAATCCCCGGCAACAACTTGCGAAATGACTAGGGCATTCTTTGATTCCCGAAAAGGGAAGAAGTTTAAGGCAAAATAAAGCCTCTCATCAAAAGAAGGGGAAAATTCTTAAGAGAGAAGGCCAATGATGAAAGGTCTAGTGAATGAAATCTACACTATCAACATGCTTTAAGTCCTCACGAGTTGAGGCCTCTACACCGAAGTTCAAATCTGAGCAGCGAAAGAGCAAGTTGCACCCTCCAGGGATATCAACGACATTTAGGCCATCAGTTCAGCCGAATTGCGAATCAAAAGCTCAAGGAAATGGGGGCACCAAGCACCCAACAATGAATGGAAACTACAAATCACCTCAAGAAGGGTGAGACATCTGGTGGTTGTCATCAATCTAGCGTAACATCAGGCAAAATCTGGGGAAGCAAAACTTTAAATATTACTTTAACAAAGGTATCAAATGATCTGGTATTCTAAACAAGTAACATCCATCCAGTGCAACATCAAGATAGTCCAGCGATGAAAGCTTCGTATACCACCATTCAAGTGGGAACCGAAAAAGTTTGGCGATCAGCAGGATAGGCACAGTTGCAAACTACCAGCGAGTACATCGGGAGGGTCTGGTGATTTCAAAGCGTTATCCCCATCGGAGATGTGGAAAAAATCTCAACTTATCTTCATCAAACAAGCATCAGTGATTAAATACCAAACCATTGGAGTCAACACCAGCATCTACAGCAGCAATGATCGGTAAAAGGTAAAGCGATTTGCGAATACATTTTAACATTCATCATAATATTCATTACATTGGGATTTGCAATTTGTGATATACGATATGTGATTTGCGATATGCGATTTGCGATGCGATATGCGAAATGCGATATGCGAAATGCTATGTGCGAGCTGCGAAGTGCGATTTGGCCAAATGCGAAAAGCGATGTGCGATGTGCGATGTGCGATGTGCGAAATGCGATGTGCGATTTACGAACTGCGATTTGCGAAAACATTTTCATATTTCATCATAAACATTCACTACATTGCGATTTGCATCATTGAAAATACCTTGTCATGTTTTAAGTGTCTACTAATCTTTATCATGTCCATTCCATTGCATTGCATGAAGATGATAAAGAGGGGCATCTGTAGACACTCGAAATTTTGTTTTCCTGTTAATAACTATGCAGGACGACAAAAAACGACTTCTTCACACTCCGGAGATAACCCTGGAGGATCACAAATTCAATTCCAACCTCGAAGATAGCCACAAGAGATCCAGTTCTCAACCCCCGAAGATAACCCCAGGAAATCAGGTTCCAAACCTCGGCGATAACCTAGGGAAAGTCAGTTTCAACCCCGGAGATAGCCTCGGGGGATCCAGATCAAAGCCTGGAGATAGCCCCAGGAGGTCAAGCCAACCTCAAAGATGACGTTGAGGATAGTCAAAGTTAACAGAAAGCCAACCTCAGAGATAACCCTGAGAAAAGACTACTACAACTGCGCGAAAACTGGAGTAACCCCGGGAGGGGCAAAATGGTCATTTTTCCAACTCAACTTCACTTCAAATCAAATAGACTCATGTCAACTCAAAATGCTTCAATTTAAGTCCCAGAAGAACCATATCTTAACTTCCGAGCGCAAACTACGCAAAATGGCTCAACGGACTGCCTGACAGAAACCTGGGAATGCCATTTCGGTCATGGACCTATCTTCCAGGAATAAAAAAAGGTCAAATCATATATCATTGTGTATCTCTCGGAAAGAGCTTTCTGGAATGGTATGGCACGCTTCCATCGGACTCTCGGATTGAAAGTTATGAGCGACCGAGCGAACAGCAGTAGCGTCTGTTCGCAGATTGACACACCGGACCCACCTTGCCCTGGGGCACCGGGCACCAAGCAGTACACTGCTACTAGGTCCCCCCTCTATAAATAGATGGCTTGGGGTGGCCATTTGGGCAAGAGAAAAGACGGGGAAACCCTGCATAATTCGTTCCGCACTCGCCCATAGAGTGTATTTTCCCACTTTTAAACACCTGTGAGCTCATATATAGCTTCTTTTGTACCCACAAAAGCCAGTGTTTACCCACTCTAAAGATATAGAATCTTTTTTTAGCAGTCAGCTGTAAGGCTTCTCACACACTTTAGAGTTTTTCTCTTCAACTTTGCACACACCCTTCTACACGTTGAGAGTCGTGTTGCTTGCTTTTGCCCGGACTTCGGTCCGTGGTTTCATTCCAGTCTGTATAGATATTATATATATATATATATATATATATATATATATATTATATTTATATATATATATTGACTAACATTATCGAGTTTTGCCTCGATTGAGCCTGAACTTGATGCCTGAGGCGTTTATTTGCTTATATATATATATATATATATATTATATATATATATATATTTATATATATATGAATCGTGTGTCGAACTTTGTTCGATGAGCCTAGAATCGATGCATAAGCGTTTCTTGATTTAATATATATATATATATATATATATATATATATATATATATATATATATATATATATATATATATATATATATATATATCAACTGTGTCAAACTTTGTTCGATGAGCCTTGGATTTTATATCCAGGGTGCATTTATTCGCTTTTATATATATATATTTATACTTATATATATATGAACGTAGTCGAACTCGTTTTATGAGCCCGGATTTTACATCCAGTCGTTTATTGCTTTATATATATATATATATATATATATATATATATATATATATATATATATATATTTTATATATTTATTTTCGCCACGCCTCGAGTTTCCTTACGTGGCGCTTGATCGCTCTTACTGCTTTATTTTCATTTCTGATCCCCTATGGAGGTGCTTCATGCTTGGTGATCATGTCTGTATATATATATTTATAGCTTTTATATATATACCTGCTTACTACTTTCATACAAATTGCAGTATTCTGTGCGTCTAAGAATCATGTGATCACAGATTCATCCCATTGGATCTAGATTTGGTTCCCGTGATGGACATTTTCAGCTCTAAGCAGCTTATAAAATATTATGCGGTGTCTGAATTTCCTCAGATGGTTTTATACCCACGAGGAAGTCGGATTATTTTGTATATTATTTTAAATGCGGATGCCTCGCATCCGATAAATAAAATCAATCAAGTCGATCACTTAATAAAATGGGAGTGTAAAGGTCTCAATTCCTATTGAGCATCATGGTTTGAAAAACCTCTTTTATAAAACATCAACGCCATATCTTGCTAAAAACTGAATTTTACATAAATTCAAACCCTGTGTATATAGGTTCGAACGAGGCCTCGCACAACTTCTATATAACAGCACATTGACCCACACACACACACACTCATATAAAAGTTTCTTGAAAAGAGGCAGTCACCGTGGTAACACGGATGTTGGGGGGTGCCTAACACCTTCCCCCCGCATAACCAAGTCCCCAAACCCTAAACGAATCTCGGTTTCACCGACCCGTATATCAGTTTCACACCACTGGGTCAATGTGCAAACCTTTTCTCGGTTGTGTTGGTACAACCATTTAAAAAACCAACTGGCGACTCTTAACAGTCCATCGTCGACATTATACATGTCGGACCTTTTTCACTTGTTTTTTCAAACAAATCTCACCTAAAATGAGAACACCAAAGAACAAGTAACAGAAAGGGACATCTAAAAATCCCGACGTCGACATAATATACTTATGAAGAACAAAGAATGTATTCGGTTATGAACCTGGGAAAGGATTTATTATGAATGTAATAAGAATATAGTAAATACAATCCTTTTGTTGTTGTCTCAATGGAATGACTGTATAAATTGTAGTATCATGGAGCACCATCTGTCGGGTTTGAAGGTACCCAGATTTGGGGGCATCACAAGTTGGTATCAAAGCATTAGGTTATAAAACTTAAGGGTTAGAAATTCGTAATGTCCGTAACGTGTTTGAAACGCTGTCTTTGGTATGTCCTCCTCTCGTACTTTCAACTGATGATAACCCGTTCGTAAGTATATATTGGAAAAACACTTCGCTCCCTTCAATTGATCAAAAAAGTCATCTATCCTTGGCAATGGATATCTATTCTTAATCGTCACTCGGTTCTACTCCCGATAGTCGATACAGAGCCTCATTGATCCATCATTTTTCTTTACAAACAACACCGGTGCTCCCCAAGGAGACACACTTGGCCGAATGTAACCCTTATCTAGCAATTCTTGCAGTTGTATCATCAATTCCTTCATTTCCACTGGCGACATACGATATGGGGCTTTTGAAATCGGTGTCATTCCTGGTGGTAAGTCTATTATAAATTTGATTTCTTTGTCTAGCGGAACACCAGGCAGATCGTCTGGAAACACGTCTTGAAAATCTTTAACTATCGATATATTCTTCATTTCTACCCCCTTTTTCCGAGTATCTACTATATAGGCCAAATAACCTACACATCCTTTCTTTAACAATTTCTTGGCCTGAATCATTATAAGGCAACACGATTGCTTGAGCGATGAGCTACCATAAAACACTACCTTAGACTAATTTGAAGCTTGAAGGTTCACACTCTTCTCTTGACAATTGATTATCGTAGTGTGGCTGAATAACCAATCCATTCCTAATATTATATAAAACTCTCCCAGTCTAATCGGAATAATTAAGTCTACCTTTAGTTCGTGTCCTCTAATGTTCGCATGACAGTTTCGGTAAACAAACTCTACGGGGATTATTTCCTTATTTTCAACCTCTATGTTCAACGAATTTTCTAAGCGTTCATGGGTTATGTTTAGTTGCCTAGCAAATTCTTGAACCTGAAAAAGGAATAGGCGTACCAATCAAATAATACATATGCATTTATATTATTGATTGGGAGAATACCTGAAACTACATCCCTTGCAGTCACTGCGTCCTGGATAGTCATGTTAAAGGTTCGGGCAGTCGGTCGTTTAGATTGCGTTGGTCCGCCGATCATCAGCTTGCTGCCCCCTTCGCGTTGGCCGCTTCCTCCGCTGCTCCCCTTTTTTGGGCAATCCTTGATTTGATGCTTAGTTGAGCCACACGCAAAACATCCCTTGATCTTTTTCAGTTTTGGGCAATTAGGTGCAATGTGCCCTTCCTGGCCGCAGTTGAAGCAGATGATGCGTCCCTTCCAGCACACCCCTTGATGATTCCTCCCAGATTTCGAACAAGCTTCAGTTCTTTTCTTAAACCCTCCTTGATAACCCTCTGACTGACTGATGGTACGATTGTTGGTATTGTTGTTGTTATTGTTGTTGTTGTTACGGTTATCCCATTTCCTCTTTCCCAGATGGCTTTCACCACTACTACTCCCTCCATGAGTTTCTCCCACTACATTCTTATTTTTCTTCTCCTTGTTGTATTGGCTCAATGCCTCGCTACCTCCCTTAGCAATTATCTTCTTCTCTAACAATGTGACAAACGAGTCAATTTGAAGGACCAACACCTTGTTGAGCAACCAAGGTTTTAGTCCTAGTTCGAAGCGTCGAGCTTTTCTCTCTTCGGTGTCGACTTGATGTGTTACAAATCGTGCGAGTTCATCGAACTTGGCCCCGTACTGCGCCACCGTCATCTCTCCTTGTTTCAGTTCCAGAAATTTTACCTCTATCCTATTCTTCATGCTCTTCGGGAAGTAATTCTCAAAGAACAACGTCTTAAACCTTTCCCAGGGTATAATTCCTTCTCCCGCTCTCTGTTGATTTGCTTCCCACCAGTAGTTTGCTTCACCCCTCAGCATGTATGTAGCGAACACGATTTTTTGGTCTTCACCCACACGAGCAATGGCAAAGGCTTTCTCCATTTCCTTGATCCACGTTTGTGCTACGATAGGATCGGTAGTACCCACGTATTCTTGAGGTCCTACGCTCTTAAAGTCCTTGAAGTTTGCGACCGGAGCTACTGGGGGATTGGGTGGTACTGGTTCGTTTCTTCCCCTAAGAGCTTCTCCTAACAAGTCAAAAAGCCTCTATATCGGGTCCATTGGTCCTCTCTCATCATTAACCGATTCTTCTGGTGTAGTTACTCTACGTCTGGGCGGCATGTTTCTGCATCATAAAATTTTTCCATTTTATCATTTAGTTATATTACTTGGACATTTCCTAATTAAAAAAAAATTATAACACGTTTTGGAATTAAGATCATTTATATTCATATGCCAACTCATTACATCATATGGTTATCTCTAGCATACTTCTATAAATGACAACACTTATCCCCTAATATCACAAAAGACGGGGACGACACTAGCTTACTACCCCTCTAACATTTTTTTCAAAAGTTGGGGTTACCATTATTTTACGGCTTACACAAAGACTAAGATCACAAAAACATAGTAACAACACATAATAAACTACTATACTACTGAGATTTTCCCTCTAGACTCAATCTAACATCCCACACTCCACGACGCTCTGATACTCCTTCTGTGTAATGCGCGCCACCATATCCCGACTTAAGGTATGTCGGGTTTGTCCTTGCTCAGTTGGGTAGTGATTTACCCCATCGATCAACCTCTCCATAGCCATGCGTATAGCATAGCCCATCTTGTTCATCTTCCTCCTCTTGCACCGCACCTCATCCTCTAGATCATCTACCCTGTCATTGGAATCCTCCCACTTCTCCTCGAAGTGAATTTTATCCATCACCTCCATCTCTAACTGAGTACGGAGAGCTTCTTTCTCAGTCTTCTCACTAAGTTACCTCTGCTCAGACTCTTCTAGTTTCCCTGCCAGCTCCACATTCCTAGCCACCAACCTATGAAACAAGGTTCCCAACTGGATCCCTACCTCCCTGCGTTGAGCAATTTCCACCTCCATCTCTTGTATAGCTGTAACGACCAAGAAATTCGGATCTTATTGTAAAATGATTTTATTAAATTAAATAATAATAAAATCATATTCCATGTGTTATCAAGATGGTTATCATTGTATAACCTATTGATGTTAGAATATCGTAGTATTTGAACTACGTGGATGAATTAAAGTGTTTAAATTTCCAAGACGAAAATAAAAGTTTTCTGAAAAATACTATTCATCGGTATTTTCTCGGGATATAATTTTGTGTTTCCGAGAAATACGTAATGATGGAATAACAAGGTAAGATGGATTATGTAATAAAAATCTAGTTATGGAAAATGTAATAATTCACTTGTGGACTTGATTTATAAACGTTAAGGAAGGCGAAATAGTATTGAATAAGTAATAATGTATGATACTTTGGTATTGTACGGAGTAATGAAAACGAGTATAATACTAAGTATTATACGAGTTTGTAGGAAGGATGAAATACCGTATATAAATTCTATATAAATTAGAATACAAAAATAATACATCAACAATATGTATTAAGAAATGTTAATGGACTTGGAAGATTGGTTAGCAATTATATACAAGTCTGAGTAGATTAAAGGGTGAGGCCCAAATAATGGTTAAACAAGTTAAGGTTTATTAATGCAAAGCCCAAAGGATGATTTAATGTAAGCCCAATGTAGAATCCATGAGTTGTATGACCCATGGGGCAAACCATATTAATATGGTTATTGTGGTGACCAAGTTAATGTGGATACCAAGTTAGTGTGGTGACCAAGACTAAGGAGTAATGACCAAGACTAAATAGTAATGACCAAGACTTATGAGTGGTGATCACACAAAGGGTAGGTTTTGTGCTAGCCAAGTAATGAATAGTAAGGAGGTGGCTTAAGGAGGTGGGATGATTTAATGACCAAACTACCCTAGCTTTGCAATTTCTATAAATATAGGAGGCTTACAAGCCATTTAACACTTGTTCACATAATCCAACATTTCAAAAGTGCTTAAGTGTTAGATAGAATAAGCTACCAATAAGTCACTTCCATAAGTAAGAAGAAGAAGAAAGCTACTTTACCAAGACAACAAAAAGTAAGACTTCTTCTCTATTATCTTCTATCTCTACCATGATAGGGGGATAAGAAAAGTTGGAATTAAGGAACATAGATGTTATGAAGTAAGAAGAATGAGTAAGAAATGAACTTAAGCCACATAAGTTGGCAATAAGTCATTTGAACTTATAAAAGTTATAAACTTATTATAAGTTAACCTTGAATGCTAAGTATGAAAATATGATCTTGTAATGAGAGAAGTGAATTAAGAACTTATATGATTATACGTATCATGTATACATAAGTAAAGTTATATGTGAAAAACATGTAAAGTATGATAATTAAGAAACTCTAATTGTCATAAGTCATGAATAATCAAATCTTAATTAGTTTATAATTTGACAAGTTATAAGCTCATGAAAAATAAGTCACAATCCAAAAATGAATATAAGTTGTGGTATTAAGTATGTTAAGATGTTCACATGATGAATGAAGTTCATTTGTAATGTTGAACAAATCATAAGAATGAAGAATTGCTTAATTTTGCGATTGGACGATAAAACGTCCGAATTCATAAAATTCTCGGAATGGAAGTCAAATTTTGTGTTTGATCATGAAACCATTGTTTTCCAATAGAGACAAGTCATATTTGGCATTTAAGAGTTGCGAACTCAAAAACGACCGGATTCCAACTTAGAACGAAGAAACGAGCGTTGAACGTTCACGAACGTTTATCGTTTTCGTTAAAAATGAACCAATTGGTGAATTTTTAGGAAACGAAGTAAAATAGATAAAATTCTTGAATGAACATGTAGATTACGTAATTTGTAAACCGTAGGCTTTTGAACGAGCCAATTCGGAGTTATAACGAAGAAGTTATGCGTCCGAGAAGTTCACAAAATTCACAAACTGAAATTGTTTTTTACGGTGCAGAGTTGGCTGCCATGGCTCAACCCTAAACAAAATAAGTCATGCAAAGTATGAATGAAAGTTTTTGAGCACCTTTGCAAGAGTTCTCCACAGCACGAACCATAGTACAATATGTGGAGCCATGGCGCCATGTATACGATACAAAAAAATCTTACGGAGTATGGCGGCAAGTGACCATTAAAAAGAGGACTTCATGTAGCAGCAAGTCCAGGACAGTTATGCTATAAACTCATGCGCGCAAATACGAGATGTAAAATATCATCTGGCGCCATGATGCCGATCTCGAAACAAGGATAATAATGAATGTTTCTAAGTACAAAGACAAGGAAGCTAATTGATTTAAAAAGTAAACACAACTTAAGGAATGTAATGTAACATTGTTTAAACTTTGTTAAACCTTAAGGATGTTGTATAAAGGTTAAGATAACCTAGTCGAATATAATGCAAGGATAATGATAAACCGGAACGAATAGTAACTGAATCTTATACACAATTTGATTGAAATGAAGGGTATGATATAGTCATATACATACTTGATTATATGTGACCTAATGTAAGGCATTATGTGATCATGTGTTGTAGAGACTTGAACGACTTGAACATAAAGTTAATATACTGTAAGTAGCAGGGCGCTAAAGGCAAGTATTCTAACTCTTGTCTCAGTTCAATCTGAACAAGTTTTTGAGGTTCATGTATTCTTTCGCATGAATTAAGGTATGTTGAAGTTAAAGCCAATTCCTTTGGCTAGACTTGATGTATTGATAATCTATTAATTTATTATCAATTGTTGCTATCTTTTGTCAACTAATTGATATGGTTTTCAAAAGAAGACTGAAATGTTAAACAAATGTTTTGTCGGTAAAACGACAGGTACGTGAGGTTGCCAAATGCTTAAACGTGCATACGTTTAGTGGATGTAGTGTTAATCAACATAGAGTACAATAGGTTGATCACCTAGAAGTGCTCGTAAGTAATATGGGGCTTACGGACTTGCTTCCGGGTTGTCCTTTTCCAATAAAGAATGAATACTCGAGGTCTTCGACCGGAGTGAATGTTTTACTAAATATTGTTACTATTGTTCAGTTATCGAAGATATACGATTTGTATGTGTCAAGCATGTTGCTATTAAATTGTTATACTTATTGAGCTAGTTATGCTCACTCTTGCTTGAACCATATGAATGAAGCTAAGACTGAACGTCCCGAAGGATCGAAAAAGGATAAAGGAAAAGCTAAGGTAGATTACTAAGCTGTCCTGTAATAGTATAGGTCTATTGTTGTAAGACCCCAACTTTTATAAATAAAGATGAATTTTCTATAAATATTATTTTTGAATATTATGGAGTAAATTTGATATAATGTTATAGTTGTGGGTAATATTTATAAATTTTTCAAAGTAAGCAAGTTGTTATAAAATATTCGTTTGGTCGGGGAATAATCTTTTTGTCGGGGAATATTCGTACGACGACACAATCATTGGTGGACCCCACAATGGAATTATTGTCGAATTGAGAAAACGACAAAAATACTTTATGAAAATAACGGTGGAGGTGTTACTGAATTAAACCATTGAACCGCCCGGTAGTAAAAGTACGATGTCTGGCGTGGTTGCATAGTAGTACACGGTATTGATTATTGATGCTTACGTGAGAAGTCACTCATTATACTCAATTATTACTACAATGAAATTACGCATCATATCTCTTATATTATTGATTCAATTATTGTCACAAAGATCATCATATAATATGTTATATTATTAAATCAATAATTGAGACGATAAGTTATAAATAATTAATAATT
Source organism: Panax ginseng (assembly GCA_020205605.1). NCBI lineage: Eukaryota > Viridiplantae > Streptophyta > Magnoliopsida > Apiales > Araliaceae > Panax > Panax ginseng. Next base: position 64,095,363 of record CM035136.1, read on the forward strand.
GTTGAAAGATTAAATATGTGTTAATTAAAAATAAAATGATTTGTGATAATATTTACTCAATCCTTGATGTATATAAAGATTCTATTATGGGCCATATGTCATCATCTCAGAGTCTCTTCGTCAATAGTAATTACCTTCGTCAATAGTAATTACCTTCGTCAATAGTAATTACCTTCGTCAATAATAATTACCTTCATCAATAGTAATTACCTTCGTCAACAGTAACTACCTTTACTAGACGTCAAACCACTTGCCGTTTCATATTACAGGCGTCGAACCAATTGTCGTTTCACAGTACAGGCGTCAAACCACTTTTATTTTCACATCACCAGTCGTCAAGCCACTTGTCTTTTCACATTTCAAGTGCTAAGCTAGAAATCTTCTATAAATAGAGGCCTAGTGCTTCATTATTTTTTCACGAATTCATTCAAGCTATAGAGAGAGAAAGTATAGAGAGAATAAGAGAGAAAGAAGAAGAGTATTATTCTTACTACACTATGCGTTATTCAATCTACTACTAATGTAAGGGTGTTATTCTTTTTATTCATGAAGAGAACTGTTGTTATTCCATTGCTTATTATTACATTGGAATAACTTTTGTATCGTGGTTTACCCTATACTTGGTGACATTCTTCTATTATTACATTTGGAACATCATATGCAGTATGTTTTACACCGGACTGGTTCCGTCTTTATTATTATTACATTGGAACATCCTGTGCATGTGTTTTACAGGACTGGTTCCGCTTTTTTATTATTCTTTTGGAACATCATGTCTGTGTGTTTTACACCGGACTGGTTCCGCTCTTTATTATTTCTGTTGGAACATCCATCTTGCGGTTGCAAATTTTGCCCGACTTTGTTCCGATTATTATTATTCTGTTGATATAACTTTGTCTATCATGCGAAGTCCGCATGCATGGTGATTTCTTTTGTTATTCCATTCTTTATTATACTCGGTTGGTTAAAGTTTTGACTTCTATACTCCATGAAATTAGTAGAATATCCTTGATATTTGCGCTTCATCCAAAGATCTTTTCATGGAAATATTCTTCTGATCATTCTTGAATTTTACTCTATAAAGCAATATCATGTTGACAACTTGGACATTATTAGTTCCTGGATAAATTAATTCTTGAACTTGTTTTATTGAATTCTAAAATCATTGTCATCATCCTAATGTTTATATTATGTTGAAAGTCATCTCAGTGGCTTCAGGTGCATAGATGGACTTGGTATGATTATGACTAGGGGTTATTCGATTGTAATCATGGTAGTAATGTTACAAATGATGTGGTAAAAGTTATCATTGGCCCGTAATGCATTGATGGACAGTTGTTGGCATGATCATGACCATTAATGAATACACGAATGTCCTTGGCTGTAGTGCATGGATAAATTGTGGTCGTGATACTAAAGAATATCCTTGGCCGTAGTGCATGGGTGATTTGATGATGTGGATTATTTATTGTGACGCCCCCAAATTCGGGTTTCTTCTAACCCGACAGATGGTGCTCCACGGTGCTACAGTTCACACAACCATTCAATTGAAATACCTCAAAAGAACGAATATGTCTTATATATATTCCAAAATAATACTACCATTCCCCAAGTTCTTTATAACCATTACATTTGTTCTTTTCATAATATCAAATATTATCATTACAAACCTATACTATTACATAGGTAATATACACGTTCGCTATAGCCTTCACTTTATCCTTGACGAATCCTGCAGTCCACTCGGTCTAAGCTTCATTCATATGGTTCAAGCAAGAATGAGCATAACAAGCTCAGCAAGTACAACCATTTAATTTTTAAAAGCATGCTTGAAACATAAGAATCGTATATCTTCAATAACTGGATAGTGGTTACGAAGTACAATTAATAACTTAAAATAGCATTTTCTTTCCTTCAAACCATTTTACAATAACAATATTCATCAATTTTGGTTCAAGACGTGAACGTCTTATAGTTTCTTTGAAAAGGACAACCCGACACGATGTTCGTAAGTCCGGCATATCGTACGAGTACTTCTATGTGATCAGCCTATAGTACTCTATGTTGATCAACACTACATCCATTAAACGTGTGTACGTTTAAGTTGTGGCAACCTCACATGCCCATCGAATACTCGATGAAAATACATTTTTTATACATATTCAGGTTACCTTGAATCCGTACCAAAGAGTTGGCATAGGATAGCGTTAGCAATTCTATATTGAAAGACTTATAAAGAAATTAGTCAATCTATCAAGATTAGTATAGCCGAGATAAAACTGGCTTCGACCCTTTCTTTGAAAGCATACATGCATCTCATAACGTGAATCATTTTGAAAACCTGGCTAACACGAAGGTTAGACAAGCGTTTAAGAAAAACTTGCCTTCAGCGTCTGCTACAGTACAATTACGTTTCCTTTGAGTCTTTATAATCTCTACAATACATAATCACATAATATACCACATTAAGTCATGAATGAACATACATAGTTCCTAAAGAATCTTACCCTACTTCTCAATTTAATCCCGTATTAGATTTGTTATTATTGGTTCCGGCTTTCCATTATTCTTTACATCATTCTTACCGACTTCTGTCGCTTCCATAACTTAAGTGACGTTATTTCATTAGTACAACTCGGTTCAAGTTAATTATCCTTCTTCACGGCTTACTAACGTCCTTACGTTATCATCTGAAACTCGATCGTCATTGATTAAGTATGTTTATTGCATACCGTTTGCGGTCATCTTCAATTGACTTTCTTTAACCCTAAGTGATTATACTTGGGGTTTAATTATAACTTAACAATGTTACTTCATGTTCATTATGTTTGTATCACTTCATTGCCTTTCTTTTTATCTTCATAACCAATCCTCTCTATGCAAACCCTAGAAATTTGGCATATGCCAAATTTTTTTCTTCTTTGTCTTGGCGTTGCATGTGTCGCCTTTAGGGCTTGGAGAACGGACTCGGCGCTGCGGCGCGAGTCCCTTTGTTAACTATAGCACTGCAGTACGAGTTTGTAGTGTCTGGAGCTCACTTTGGCGCTGCGGCGCCGGTCATTTAAGCTTGAGTCGTGCAGCGGCGCGGACTCTGAGCCACAGATAGTTTTGACAGATTTTCAACTTTGCGAGATTCCCGCACTCGTAACTTTTTCGTTATAAGTCCGAATTGGCTCGTTCAAGAGCCTACGGTTCACAATTTACGTACTCTATGTGTTCATGTAAGAATTTTATCTATTCGACTTTGTTTGCTAAAATTTCACCTATTAGTCCATTTTTAACGAAAATGATAAACGTACGTGAACGTTCAACGCTCCTTTCTTCGTTCTACGTCGGAATCCGGCCATTTTCGAGTCTGCAACTCTATAATGACAAATACGACTTATCTCCATTGAAAATCAATGTTTCCAAGCTCAATATCAAAATTCGACTTCCATTCCAAGAATTTCACGAATTCGACGATCGTCGTCTAATCGTGTGAATTCCGACGAAACTTCGTTACTTGAGATTTTTAGATCAATTCACTTGGATTAAATCCATTATACCAACATCTTGACATACATGCTTTGTTAACTTATAACCATGATAAGTTATTACTAGTTAATTGTGAATTTGTAACTTATGAAAATATTAACTACTTATATTTCCATTTAACTTATGTCTTCTTTTCACATGACTTATTAATGAGTTAAGTTCTTAAATACTTATTCTTACATCTTATTAATCATGCTAACTTCTTAATGTAAACATATTACCACTTCTTACAAGTTCTTATACTTTCATTATTGTTCTTCACAAGTTCGTAACTTAAATGATTACGAATAGCTTATTCATGATTTATACAGCTTATTAAGACTTAAGCCATTTGATTCGTCATTTCAACCCCTTCTTAGCATGCTTGTTCTACCAATACCCCCTTCTCTATCAATGGAAGAGAGAAAGAAACATGGTTTAAGATCACTTACTTTTGAATAACACTTGGTAAATCTTTAATCTCCTCCTTGATTCCTGAACTTCAAAGATTAACTTGCTAGCTTATTCTCACTTACTCTCTCTAACCAATAAGCTATAAGTTATAGGTGGAAAGGCTAACAAAGAAAGTCTAACTTTATAAGTGCTTATTCTCTCAACCAAATAAGCTCTCAACTTTTAAGTGGAATGAAATGAATAACACACAAAATGAAAGGCAAGCTTGCTATTTATAGGAAATCCTAGATGAGGGTATAATGGTCATAAGGCCACTCCACCTCCTTACTATTCCTAACTTAGGCATTAAGTAAACTTGCTCTCCAAATAATTTACTTGGCCATCACAACACTTAGCCCTTAAGTTATCTTGCTCCCCACACTTTTTGCTTAGCCATTAAGCTACTTGTTTATCACTTAAGCACTTTGTGTGTTCACCACACTTACTTAGCCACTAAGTTTACTTGTTCATCACCTTAGATCATCCATAGTTTGCTCCATGGGTTTAAACCATCTCATAACCCATTGGTTCTTACTTTGGGCTTTAGCTTAATTAACTAACATACTTAATTACTTGGGCTTCTAACATAATTTGCTTCACAAATTTTAATTCATAAATTGGGCTTGCACATTAAATTACCTTGGCTTGTAATTAAACAAATATTGGGCTTAACCATTCAATACTTGGGCTCACATAATACTTAACAAATCATACCAATTCTACAAATTCAATACATTGAGCTTAAAGCCTTATAACGTATAATCACGTATTCATCTCGTATTCCCCTCGTATATTTATTCAATATATATGATATACCATCATTCATACGTACTCGTATAATACCTCATATCATACTCGTATTCTCTACCTCGTACAATACCTACGTATTATACAATCATCGTTTAATTCATTAATCGCATTACATGTCCTTCTCGTAAATCATTTTCCTTAAACGTTAGGTTTTAAGTCCACAGGCGAAATATTACGTTTTCCATAACTGAAATATTATTGGATATTCCATCTCACATCGATATTCTATCGTTACGTATTTCTCGGAAGTTCAAAAATAATTCCCGAGCAGAAATGCATGAATAGTGTTTTTCGGAAACTTTCTCGGAAAGCTTTTATTTTCGTCTTGGAAATTCAAACACTTTAATTCTACCACGTAGCCAAAATACTACAACGTTATGACATTTCTAGGTCATAGAATGACCTTCGATTAGCTTGCTCCATAAATAAATAATTAAATTCATTTAATAAAAATAAAAATAAAAATTTAATTCTCAAAAATCCGATTTTCTCGGGGCGTTACACTCTTCCCTCCTTATAAGGATTCTGTCCCCAGAATCTCGTTAATAATACCTACACCACATAGGATAATTTTTCCTTTATCTTAATCTCGAGTTCCCACAATGCTTCTTCGACATTGGCGTTCTTCCATTTCACCTTCATCGAAGGTATTATCTTAATTCACACATGACTTATCACTTCCGGTCAATAATCTGAGTTGGAAGTTAAACACTAATTAACACATTACGTGATCTCTATATCATCATAGTTTATTCTTTTAACTTATATTTATATGGAACTCAAATTCCTCCCTCAAAATAAGACTATACTTTGTGTTCTACTTATCCTGCATCATCTTCTTCATTCGCTTGCATCCCTCGTTACTTAGTTGTACTTACTTAACTCATTCCATTATCGTGGATTGAGTCTACGTTTTGAATAACAATTCTACCCCTTCATTCCATAATTTAACTTCTAACTCTGATCTTACCATTTCTGTTATTAACTAATTCTGAGTCGTTAGCATTGATAGCTTTCCCTACCCCTCCTACTTAACGCGTCGGCTACAATGTTTACCTTCCCTGAATGATATAAGATATCACAGTCCTCTCTCTACTACATATTCAACTCTTCTGTGTGGAGATATATTTCAGACTCTTAGAGTCCTTGTATATCTCACGCTTCTCTCCATATAAATACTATCTTCTTATTTTAATTCAAAAACTACTACTGCCAATTATAGATAATAAGTAGGATAGACCTCCTCATAACCCTTTAACTGGCGTGATGCATACACAATGACATTGCCATGCTATAAGAGCACGCAATCATAACATCTATTCAAACATCGAGATAAACTACAAAACTTCCTCGTATCATCTGATAAAGATAATACAGGTGCCTTAAATCAACCTTTCTTTTAAATCCTGTGACGTTAATGGTACCTTCAACCATAGCATCCCACAAGGGTAACTATCAAATTGGCCACCGACTTGATTGGCGCACCTTACAGAGAAAACCTACTTCCACACATTAGTCAACCTAAATGACATAACCAGAAACTTGTCATAACCATAACGAATTCTGAACGTCATCTTAGGTACCTCCTCCTTCTTCCTTACTTCCAACCGACTATACCCCATACATACATCTATCTTTATAAAAATTCTTTGCCCCTCTCAACTGACCAAATAGATCATCGATCCTGGGCCATGGGTATTTATCTTTAACCGCTATCTTACTCCTATTACGATAGTCGATATGCAAACGTAACAACTCATCCTCTTCCTTAACACCAACCTAACTTACGTCCAGGTTAGACGACAAATGTGTCTCGGTGTTTTATTATTGTAAATTACTATCTTGGGTTTTCTGAAAAACTAAAGATTCACACTTTTCTTATAACTATTTATTATAGCTCTATGGTTAATCAACCTATACATACCGAGAATTTCTTTAAATTCTCTCAACATTAACAGTACTTATCTACCTATACTTGCGTACCTTTATTATTCATAAAAAAAAAATTCTACGCATATAAATAACGAAAGTTATTTCCTCCTCCTCTACCTTAATGTTTAAAGGTATTTTTAATCCCTTTTTGGGCAGACTCCTAGACGAGTCTTTCACATGTCTTACACACTTCGATCCTTCGCTTAGGATCCCCTTGACTCACTCCAGTATTCCCGGAGTTAAACTTGGTTCATCCCTATCCCTTGCTCTCATTCTTTCCCTCTTTGTGGTATTGAGTCTACAACTCACTACCACCTTATGCTATAATCATCTTCTCTAGAATGGTCCCATAGGAAACCCTTTGGAACACCGCAATCCTATTATAGAGCCAGGGTTTCAGGCCCTGCTCAAACCTATGAGCCTTCATCTCCTCAGTGTCCACTTAGCGTGGAACAACCTTGCCAATTCATTGAATTTGGCCGCATATTGGGGAAATTTAATGTCCCCTTATTTATTCTAAGAACTCGGTCTGTATCCTACCTTACATATTTGTAGGGAAATAATTCTTGAAGAAAACCTTCTTGAATTGTTCCCACATTACCGCATCTATTCTAGCCCCACCCTAGTGAGCCTCCCATCAAAAGTTGGCTTCCCCCTTCATCATATAGGTCGCAGAAGAAGTCTTTTGCGCCTCACCTACTTTGTAATAACAAACGCCTCTTCTATTGCTTTTACCCATGTTTGGGACTCTATTGGGTCCGTCGTTCCTTTGAACTCCGGCGGACCTACGCTTTTAAACTCTTTAAAGGTAGTCGTTCTTTCTACCCTAGGTTTCGCGGGTATTCTACCCCCGATTTGGGTAAATGTAGTCGTTAATAAATTAACGAACTCTTGCATATGGTTGTTTTGACCCCCTTGATTATCATAATGTGATTCTACTTCCTGATTACGTTATCTTCTCCTTAGCGGCATTTTTAGATTAAACAAATAAAATTTCATTATTATCTATTTACTTACTTCGTTATTATTCACCACATACCAACTTATGCCATAACAAAATATATTAAAGAAAAACTTCTTTATATTCATATGCTTCTTCATAGTTCGAAACTATTTACAATTTGTTTTTATAACCAAAAGCTATTACATCTCTATCCCACAATGGTACTTCACAAAAGTTGAGATTTACAAAAAAACTACCCTGTTATGCAAAAGAGGGTTTTACGCCACTACACACATATTTATAACTCTAACATTCTAATAATGCATAACAGCATCCTCGTGTTTCTCTTTCGCAATCGCCGCTACAGTATCCCGACTAATAGTATGTCGAGTCTGTCTTGACTCATTGGAATAACAAGCAACTTTCAGCTTGAAATCCTTATGAGCACTCTCATGGATGTAAGACATCCGTGCTATATGCCGGTCCTTCTCCCCCAGTTCTTTACGAAGCTCATCGACCTCCTTCTTAAAATCCCTAGCCTTATTTATCATGAGCACCTTCTCATTATGCTCTAACTCAAAATCTGCTTCTGCAGACTCCTTCGCTACATAAAGAGCACTAATCTCTTCATTCTGATTCTGCATAACTGCACTCAGTTGCACATTCTTGTCAAGCTCTGCCAGATACAATGATCTCATTGCATCTGGAGGTGATGACTCTAGTGCAGGTACCACCATTTCAACCAATGTTACCTCCATTCCTTCCTCCACATCGTTCATCGTACTAAGGTATGATGGTATATCTATTTCTCCCTCGGAGTAGTCTTCCTTAGAAAAATACTCCTCTGTCTCTGACTCCTCTAAGATCATTATTGGTACCTCCGCCACTGGCATGGGTACAGGCTCTACTCGGTTCACAAGCTCTTCGCTCACCGCGTGTATATCTCTATACATCAATCTATCGATTGACATTCTACAATACACATAACATGTTGATTAGTACATAACACAAAATAGTATAAGTATAAAACACATTTAATTTATTTAGGGTTACTTTCCATATTTTAAATCTTTTGGTACTGAGTTTCCACAATACCTTATTAACTTATTCGACTCAAGTAAAGCTCGAGTTTACTTCCTTCGGACTTCTCTTCCATAACGAGGTTATTAGCCTAAGGTTCTTCCCCCCTTAAGTTTTATACCCTAATGCTTTGATACCAACCTATGACGCCCCCAAATCCGGGTCTCTTCCAACCCGACAGATGGTGCTCCACGGTGCTACAGTTCACAAAACCATTCAATTGAAATGCCTCAAAAGAATGAATATGTCTTATATATATTCCAAAATAATACTACCATTCCCTAGGTTCTTTATAACCGTTACATTTGTTCTTTTCATAATATCAAATATTATCATTACAAACCTATACTATTACATAGGTAATCTACACGTTCGCTTTAGCCTTCACTTTATCCTTGACGAATCCTGTGGTCCATTCGGTCTAAGCTGCATTCATATTGTTCAAGCAAGAATGAGCATAACAAGCTCAGCAAGTACAACCATTTCATTTTTAAAAGCATGCTTGAAACATAGGAATCATATATCTTCAATAACTGGATAGTGGTTACGAAGTACAATCAATAACTTAAAATATCATTTTCTTTCCTTCAAAACATTTTACAATAACAATATTCATCAATTCTGGTTCAAGACGTGAACGTCTTATAGTTTCTTTGAAAAGGACAACCCGGCACGAAGTCCGTAAGTCTGGCATATCTTACGAGCACTTCTAGGTGATCATCCTATAGTACTCTATGTTGATCAACAGTACATCCATTAAACATGTGTACGTTTAAGTTGTGGCAACCTCACGTGCCCATCGAATACTCAATGAAAATACATTTGTTTATACATATTCAGGCTTACCTTGAATCCGTACCAAAGGGTTGGCATAAGATAGCGTTAGCAATTCTATATTGAAAGACTTATAAAGAAATTAGTCAATCTATTAAGATTAGTCTAGCCGAGTTAAAACTGGCTTCGACCCTTTCTTTGAAAGCATACTGCATCTCATAACGTGAATTATTTTGAAAACCTGGCTAACACGAAGGTTAGACAAGCGTTTAAGAAAAACTTGCCTTCAGCGTTTGCTACAGTACAATTACGTTTCCTTTGAGTCTTTACAATCTCTACAATACATAATCACATAATATACCACATTAGGTCATGAATGAACATACATAGTTCCTAAAGAATCTTACCCTACTTCTCAATTTAATCCCGTATTAGATTTGTTATTATTGGTTCCGGCCTTCCGTTATTCTTTACATCATTCTTACCGACTTCTGTCTCTTCCATAACTTAAGTGACTTTATTTCATTATTACAACTCGGTTCAAGTTAATTATCCTTCCTCCCGGCTTACTAACGTCCTTACGTTATCACCCGAAACTCGATCGTCATTGATTAAGTACGTTTATTGCATACCGTTTGCAGTCATCTTCAATTGACTTTCCTTAACCCTAAGTGATCATACTTGGGGTTTAATTATAACTTAACAATGTTACTTCATGTTCATTAAGTTTGTATCACTTCATTGCCTTTCTTTTTATCTTCATAACAAATCCTCTCTATGCAAACCCTAGAAATTTGCCATTGCCATGGCCAAATTTCTTCTTCTTGTGTTGCTATGGCATCACGCCTTTTTAGGGATTAGAGACCGGACTCGTCGCTGCGGCGCTAGTCCCTTTGTTAACTATCTATCGTATTTGCATGGCGCGAGTTTCTGATGTCTCTGAGCTCACTTTGGCGCTGCGGCGCCGGTCATTTAAGCTTGGAGTCCCGCCGCACCGCGGACTCTGAGCCACATATAGTTTTGATAGATTTTCAACTTTGTGAGATTCCCGGACTCGTAACTTCTTCGTTATAAGTCCGAATTGGCTCGTTCAAGAGCCTACGGTTCACAATTTACGTACTCTATGCGTTCATGCAAGAATTTTATATATTCGACTTCATTTTCTTAAATTTCTCCTATTAGCCCATTTTTAACGAAAACGATAAACGTTTGTGAACGTTCAACGCTCGTTTCTTCGTTCTAAGTCAGAATCCGGCCATTTTTGAGTCCGCAACTCTATAATGACAAATACGACTTGTCTCCATTGAAAACCAATGTTTCCAAGCTCAATATCAAAATTCGACTTCCATTCCGAGAATTTCACGAATACGACGATCGTCGTCTAATCGTGTAAATTCCGGCGAAACTTCGTTACTTGAGATTTTTAGATCATTTCACTTGGATTCAATCCATTATACCAACATCTTGGCATACATGCTTTGATAACTTGTAACCATGTTAAGTTATTACTAGTTCATTGTGAATTTGTAACTTATGAAAATATAAACTACTTATATTTCCATTTAACTTATGTCTTCTTTTCACATGCTTATTAATGAGTTAAGTTCTTAAATACTTATTCTTACATCTTATTAATCATGCTAACTTCTTAATGTAAACATATTACCACTTCTTACAAGTTCTTATACTTTCATTATTGTTCTTCACAAGTTCAGAATTTAAATGATTACGAATAGCTTATTCATGATTTATACTACTTATTAAGACTTAAGCCATTTGATTAAATCATTTCAACCCCTTCTTAGCATGCTTGTTCTACCAATACCCCTTCTCTATGAATGGAAGAGAGAAAGAAACATGGTTTAAGATCACTTACTTTTGAATAACACTTGGTAAATCTTTAATCTCCTCCCTGATTCCTGAACTTCAAAGATTAACTTGCTAGCTTATTCTCACTTACTCTCTCTAGCCAATAAGCTATAAGTTATAGGTGGAAAGGCTAACAAAGAAAGTCTAACTTTATAAGTGCTTATTCTCTCAACCAAATAAGCTCACAACTTTTAAGTGGGATGAAATGAATAACACACAAAATGAAAGGCAAGCTTGTTAAACTTGATGTTGTTATATTTTATCAGTTAAACACTGTTGAAGGCTAACGATAATTTATTCGCATTATCTTAGTCATAATATTTCTTCTCGGGCTAGTTGAGCTCACCCTTTCTTTCACTGTTCTCTTCAGGAAATGAGAACATTAGCGGGGACTAGTCGGGGAATGGAGTGACGGTCCAGAGGATAGCATTAGTAGTCCTCACTATTCTATGAAATAGTGTGTTAATAATTGTAATGAGGACTCCTTTTGAGTTTGTATAATCTCTAGTAGACAATAATTGTCTTCAAACTCACCGTTATGTTTTATCGTATTGTACACGATAGTTTTATTAGTAAGTTGTATTTGAATTTTGTACCATGTATCTGACAACCCAAGATGGGTGATGTATACCTAATTTTGGGGGAGTCACAGTTGGTATCAAAGCTTAGGGATATGATCCCTGGCTAAGATGTGAGAATAGTACTAGGAGGGGAGAGACGGGGAATTCCTTCGCTAGTATGACCTACCTAAGTTTATGTGGTATTTAATTAGTCGGTCAGAATTTAGGGATAATATGTTACATGGAAATTAACCTTTGTTTTGTGGTAGTATCTGAAAATGACATCCGAGAATGTTGAGAATAGCAATGGAGCATGGCGACCATTGATTCACCACATATCAATAATCAGGATAATGTGCATCAGGAAGGCGACAATCCTCATGCAAACAACAACACTGACCAAATGATGAATGATCAAATATTCAGGGGCTTTATGCAATTCATGCAACAAAGAAAGAGAACGGCTCTGTCCAAAAAAATGCAGTGGAAACATTGAAACTCTCCTCAGCGGTCACCGCTAAATGCCTTCAAGGAGTTGGGACCACCTGAGTTTAAGGGAGAGCCAAAACAACTTATGACAAAAGCATAGATAAAGCAGATCACCAAGATATTTGATGTCTTGGGATGCTCCGAGGAGCAAAAGGTTCCCTTTGCCGCCTTTATGTTGCGCGGAGAGGCAGATTACTGGTGGGAATCGGTAAAACGTACTCAACTTGCCGTACTGAAGATGTCTTGGGAGAAGTTCCAAGAGCTGTTCAACGACAAATACTTTCTCGAAAGTATTCGTCACATGAAGGAGGTGGAGTTTATCAAGTTGGAACAAAACAATATGACCGTGTCGCAATACGAGGTTAAATTTGCGAAGTTATCCCGGTTTGCGTCCCACTTGGTGGATAATGAAGAGAGAATGACACGGATGTTGTTAAGAGGTTTTAAGCCGGAGTTACGTCAACATCTTATTTCTCATAAACTGTGTTTATATTCGAGATGTTGTAAATAGGGCTCGATTAGTGGAGCGCGATAACGAGTCAACGCGAACTAAAAGAGAGCAAATGCAGTAAAATGATAATACCAAAGAAGAGCGATCATCGAAGCGGTGACAACAAGCATGGAGGGAATCAACAGGCCAAAAATGGTAACCACTTCTATGGTAATCGTACAAAACAATAATAATGGACATTTCAAGAAGAGGAGATTCAACAATGATGGAAAGACGTCAAGACCAAAGACTGTCGTTAAGGAAGGAGAACGACCACCTATCATATGTTTCAAATGCCGAGGGGAGGGGCACATCAGTCCAAACTGCGCGATGCCATCCAAAGCATGTTATAATTATGGAAGAGAAGGTCACTTAGCCCGATTTTGTCGTTCATCGAAGACAAATTTAGCTAGGATAGAGGCACCAAAGGTCGTCCCAGAAAAGTCAAAACCGGTAGTGCAAGGGAGAGTGTTTGTTGTGACCTCCCAAAAAGCAAGGAACCCGAATGAGGTCATCACGGGTAAGCTTATCATAAACTCTAACGAAATCTATACTTCATTTGATACCGGTTCTACCCATTCTTTTATTTCTCCTACTTGCGCTCATCGATTAAATTTGACTCCGGAGAAATTAGACTTTGACTTATCTGTGGAAACTCCGTTGGGAGAAACCTTCATTACATCCACTGTTTATAAGTCTTTTTTGGTTCAAATCGGTACCCTCACATTACCTATACATCTTATTTCATTGAAAATACTTGCATTTGACGTGATTCTAGGGATTGATTAGTTAACTACTCATCATGCAAAAATTGATTGTTTTCGTAAAGTTATTAGCTTTCATATTCCTAATTAACCTATTATGTGAATTCAAGCGACCAAACCATTAAAATCAATCACGGTCATCTCAAGCCATAAAGCTATTCGTTTATTGAAAAATGGATGTCAAGCTTTCTTAGCTCATGTCACAGATTTAAACAAAAATACGTTAGTTTTGAACGATATTTCTATTTTTAATAAATTTCCTGACGTATTCCCCGAAGAAATTCCTGGCCTACCCCCTGAGCGTGAAATTGAATTTTGTATCGACCTTGAACCCGGTACAAAACCCATTTCCAAAGCCCCATATTGAATGGCTCCTATTGAACTTCAAGAGTTAAAGACCCAACTGTAGGAATTGTTAGACATTGGCTTTATTCGTCCTAGTACTTCTCCTTGGGGTGCTCCTGTTCTATTCGTGAAGAAGAAACATGGGAGTATGCGACTTTGTATTGATTATCGGGAGTTTAATCATGTCACCATCAAAAATAGGTATCCATTGCCACGTATTGATGACCTGTTTGACCAGTTGCAAGGAGCCAAATTCTTTTCAAAGATTGATCTTCGTTCCGGATATCACCAATTGAAGATTAGAACTGATGACATTCCAAAGACGGCTTTCAGAACTCGGTACGGGCATTATGAATTCCTAGTCATGTCCTTTGGATTGACTAATGCTCTTGCTTTGCCTTCATGGATATGATGAACCGAGTATTCAAGGAATATTTGGATCATTTTGTGGTCGTCTTTATTGATGACATCCTTATTTATTCCAAAAGCCGTGAAGATCATGAGCAACACTTGAGGCTGACACTCCAAAAGCTTCATAAATACAAGCTTTATGCCAAGTTGAAGAAATGCGAATTCTGGCTTGAGGAAGTAGAATTCCTTGGGCACGTAGCATCAAGTCATGGAATATCTGTTGACCCAGCAAAGATTGAAGCAATTCAAAGTTGGGAGCAACCTAAATTAGTGACTAAAGTACGTAGCTTTCTTGGTTTAGCTGGTTATTATCGGAGATTCGTGGAAGGATTTTCTTGAATCGCTACTCCATTGACTCAGTTGACTCAGAAAGATACAAAGTTCGGTTGGAGCAAAGAATGTGAGAAGAGTTTTCAAGAACTCAAGAGGAGACTCATTTCGGCACCTGTTCTGACAATACCATATGGCTCGGAGGGATTTGTCATCTACAGTGATGCTTCGGGCAAAGGGTTGGGATGTGTTCTCATGTAACATGGAAAAGTAATAGCCTATGCCTCAAGATAACTCAAAGAATATGAGAGGAATTATCCTACTCATGATCTAGAGTTGGCAGTCGCACTAAAGATTTGGAGGCATTACTTGTATGGGGGAGAAGGTGGAGATCTTTACGGATCATAAAAGCCACAAATATTTCTTTACTCAAAAGGAACTCAACATGCGACAACGACGTTGGCTTGAACTGTTGAAAGATTATGATCATATCATCCAATACCATCCTTGAAAAGCGAACGTGGTAGCTGATGCATTGAGTAGAAGATCATATGCAAGTATGAGTGCGATATTGTCAACGCAAAGGCCCATTTTGTGTGACTTGCAAAGGATGGTGATAGAGTTAAAGACTCCAGGGACCCATGTGATGATGGCGAATATACGAGTAGAACCGACTTTAATCGATAAAGTTAAAAAATTTGCTTTCAAATTCTACGAGACACGGAGCCGATGCGTATGAGGAAGAAAATGCAAGAAGGTGCTATCTACGGAAGCAAGAATCGATGAAGAAGGAATACTTGAGTTAACTCCCAACTTTGTGTTCCTAACGACCCCGATTTAAAGTATAAAATCATGATGGAGGCGCACAACACACCGTTTGTAATCCATCCTAGGAGTACCAAAATGTATCATGATATTCGTCATACATTTTGGTGGAGAAATATGAAGAGAGAGATAACGTTGTTTATCTCAAGGTGTCTAACTTGTCAACGAGTTAAAGCGGAGCATCAAGTACCAAAAGGTCCATTGCAACCACTTGAAATTCCAGAATGGAAGTGGGAGCACATTACCATGGATTTCAAGCATTCGGTCTTCCTAAGGTTTCTCAAGGCATAGATGCGATTTGTGTCATTGTTGATAGATTGACCAAGTCTGCTCATTTCTTCTGATACTGAGAAACTTATACACTTGAACATCTTTCTCGTATGTACATAAACGAGATTGTAAGACTGCATGGTATGCCAGTATCCATAGTTTTTGATCGAGACCCAAGATTCACTTCACGGTTTTGGGTTAGTTAGCAAAGAGCTATGGGCACAAACTTACAATTTAGCTCGGCATATCATCCTCGATGGACTAGACGATGGACAGACTATTCAAACTCTTGAAGATCTATTAAGACTCTATGTCCTTGATTTCAAGGAAGTTGGGACAAGTTCTTACCATTGGTGGAGTTTTCCTCTGACAACAGCTTATCAAGCAAGTATTGGCATGGCTCCATTCAAGCGTTGTATGGAAGAAAGTGTTTTTCTCCAAAGATGTCGGGATGAAGTGGGTGAAGCAACTTTGTTGGGACCAGAGTTGAAATGCGTATGACTACGGAAAAGATTCAAACGATCCGACAACGTATAAAAACCTCACAAGATCGACAAAAGAGTTATGTTAATCTTCATCAAAAAGACGTGGAATTCGATATAGGAGATCATGTGTTGTTGCGTGTTGCTCCATGGAAAGGAGTTATGAGATTTGGAAAGAGAGGAAAACTCAATTCTCGATTCAGCGGCCCATTTTTAATCCTCGATCGAGTAGGAACTGCGGCCTATAGACTCACTTTATCGCTAAGTATGTCTCGTGTTCATAACGTTTTTCACATATCCATGTTACGTAAATATGTGAAAGACCCGAACCACATTATTGAGTTAGAACTAGACGAAATAGCAGAAGATTTAACGTATGAAGAGGTTCCTGTTCAAATCTTTGATAAGAAGGAACATATTCTACGTTCTAAGGTTATATCTCAAGTCAAAGTTTTGTGGAGAAACCACGATGTTGAGGAAATGACTTGGGAGTTAGAATCTGAAATAAAATCAAGGTATCCTTACTTCATCGACATACCAGGTACGTACCCTAATTTTGAGTGCAAAATTTTATAAGAAGGGGAGGTTGTAAGACCCCAACTTTTATAAATAAAGATGAATTTTCTATAAATATTATTTTTGAATATTATGGAGTAAATTTGATATAATTTTATAGTTGTGGGTAATATTTATAAATTTTGCAAAGTAAGCAAGTTATTATAAAATATTCGTTTGGTCTGGAATATTCTTTTGTTTGGGGAATATTCGATGCACGGCAAGACAATCATCGGTGGACCCCACAAATCGAAATTATTGTTTGATTGAGAAAATGACAAAATACTTTATGAAAATAACTACGGAGGTGTTACCGTTAAAACTGTTGAACTACCCTTAGTAAAAAAATGCAATGTCTACGCGTGGTTGCATAGTAGCACACGGTATTGATTATTGATGCTTACGTGAGAAGTCACTCAGCTATA
The DNA here is from genome assembly GCA_020205605.1 of Panax ginseng. Taxonomy (NCBI): domain Eukaryota; kingdom Viridiplantae; phylum Streptophyta; class Magnoliopsida; order Apiales; family Araliaceae; genus Panax; species Panax ginseng. Next base: position 64,112,623 of record CM035136.1, read on the forward strand.
CTCAATTATTGCTATAGTAATTGCTTCAACATATCTCTTATATTACTGATTCAATTATTGTCACAGTATCATCTGTATAATATGTTATATTATTAAATCAATAATTGAGACGACAAGTTATAAATGATTAATAATTGTTGAAAGATTAAATATGTGTTGATTAAAAATAAAATGATTTGTTGTAATATTTATTCAATCCTTGATGTATATAAAGAGTCTATTATGAGACGTTTGTGGTAAGTTTGGTTATTTTATGGGGGGGCCATATGTCATCATCTAAGAGTCTCTTCATCAATAGTAATTACCTTCGTCAATAGTAATTACCTTCGTCAATAGTAATTACCTTCGTCAATAGTAATTAGCTTTACTAGACGTCAAACCACTTGTCGTTTCATATTACAAGAGTCGAACCAATTGTCGTTTCACATTACAGGAGTCAAACTACTTTTCTTTTCGCATCACCAGTCGTCAAGCCACTTGCCTTTTCATATTTCAAGTGCTAAGCTAGAAATCTTCTATAAATAGAGGCCTAGTGCTTCATTATTTTTCACAAATTCATTCAAGCTATAGAGAGAGAAAGTATAGAGAGAATAAGAGAGAAAGAAGAAGAGTATTCTGTTACTACACTACTGCAGTATTCAATCTAATACTAATGTAAGGGGTGTTATTCTTTCTTATTCATGAAGAGAACTGTTGTTATTCCATTGCTTATTATTTTGTTGGAATAACTCAGATATGCGTTTACCTATACTTGGTGACATTCTTCTATTATTCTCATTGGAACATCATGTCTGTAGGTTTTACACCTACCGGTTCCGCTTTTATTATTATTCTCGCTGGAACATCCTCGTCTGCATGTGTTTTACACCTCGTTCCGTTCTCTTTATTATTATTCTTTTGGAACATCATGTTCGTGTGTTTTACACCGACTCGGTTCCGCTTTTTTATTATTCTGTTGGAACATCCTGCGCCGGTGCAAATTTTGCCTGACCTGGTTCCGTTATTATTATTCTGTTGATATAACCTGTCTATGCGAAGTACCGCATGCATGGTGATTTCTTTTGTTATTCCATTCTTTATTATACTCAGTTGGTTAAAGTTTTGACTTATATACTCCATGAAATTAGTAGAATATCATTGATATTTGCGCTTCATCCAGTATCTTTTCATGGAAATATTCTTCTGATCATTCTTGAATTTTACTCTATAAAGCAGTATCATGTTGACAACTTGGACATTATTAGTTCCTGGACAAATTAATTCTTGAACTTGTTTTATTGAATTCTAAAATCATTGTCATCATCCTAATGTTTATATTATGTTGAAAGTCATCTGTGGCCTGTAGTGCATAGATGGACTTGGTATGATTATGACTAGGGGTTATTCGTTGTAATCATGACCGTAATGTTACAAATGATGTGGTAAAAGTTATCATTGGCCCGTAATGCATTGATGGACAGTTGTTGGCATGATCATGACCATTAATGAATACACGAATGTCCTTGGCTATAGTGCATGGATAATTTGTGGTCGTGATACTAAAGAATATCCTTGGTCGTAGTGCATGGGAGATTTGATGATGTGGATTATTTATTAAGCTGAGTCCCAGTGATAAAAGTTATGAAAAACCTTTTAAATCATAAAAGATAGTAGATTTTATTCTCTACTTGACTCTTTTAATGGATTGCTTGTTCCGCTGCAGTTAAACTTGATGTTGTTATATTTTATCAGTTTAACACTGTTGAAGGCTAACGATAATTTATTCATCATTATCTTAGTCATAATATTTCTTCTTCGGGCTAGTTGAGCTCACCTTTCTTTCACCGTTCTCTTGAAATGAGAACATAGCGAGGACTAGTCGAGAACTAACTAATTTGACGGTCCAGAGGATAGCATTAGTATTCCTCACTATTCTGTGAAATATTGTGTAAATAATTGTAATGAGGACTCCTTTTGAGTTTGTATAATCTCTAGTAGACAATAATTGTATTCAAACTCACAGTTATGTTTTGTCGTATTGTACCCTTACATGCTTGTATTAGTAAGTTGTATTTGAATTTTGTACCATGTATCTGACGACCCAAGATGGGTGATGTATACCTAATTTTGGGGGCGTCACAATTGTAGTAATGTAACTTATATTATGACAAAGAACCTTTGTAATGGGTATAGAAATTGGGAAATGTAAATATTACTTTAAATATATAGAAGTTATGTTCGTTCTTTGAGATTTTTTAGTTGAATGAATGTATGAATGTTGTACAGTATAGCACCATCTGTCGGGTTGGAAGATACCCGGATTTGGGGGCGCTACAGTAGCTAACTTCCTCTGATGGTCCTCGTCCCTTAATTTTTGGAACTCAGACTCCCTCTCCCTAGCCTCCGTCTCTAGCTCTTCCACTCTACATCCTAACTCCAGAATCTGCTCCTCATATTCTCCCAACATCCGATCCTCGAAAGTAGTCCCGTTGGAGTCCTCCATAGGCTCATCCCCCATAGGTTCCTCCTCCATAGGCTCCTCCTCCGAATCAGACTCCTTGGGTAGAGGCTCCATCTCATCCTCCTCGTCATCATCATCAATAGGGCCCACTGCTGATACGGGCTCTCCTATCAATGATGACTCAAATACCACGTGTATATCACGCGGCTCCTCTTCTATTACTCGACTAGGTCCTCCCATGTCAGTCATCCTACAATCACCAGCATAAGATAAAACAAATGACAACTCCATTAGAATGTTAAATAACATAAGTTCATTGTATATAATGAAGTTATATTCTATAACACATTAAGTTATTCTCTATGAAAACTCTATGTGAGTCTCATCCCTCTTTATCTTCCAAGTTCTCCTAAGTTGAAATCTAAGGACTCTCGTTCCTAAGGTTTATAACTATTGCTTTGATACCAACCTGTGACGCCCCCAAATTCAGACACTCGTATCTCAAATTTGGTTCGCCAAGTGCTAATTCTAACATCACACTAAAATCATCAACAACGGAAATAATATAATAATTTACATTGATATAATATAAATATTCGCGTCCCAAGGTTCCGTAACCATTACTACCACAATCCAATGATTAAACTTAAACATAATTAATCATCCTTAATACATCATAATACGCATAGAAATAATAATACTAATACTCTTAAAGAACTAAGCTACTCTGTAGCCTTGCCCTTCCCCTTGTCCTTTTCCGAGGTACCGCCTTGCTTCCTTTAACCGAAATGTTTTTAGGGAAGCAAGAATGAGCAACAAGTTTGCCCAAAGAAGTAATATATAGCAAAGAGAATGAAATGCTTATTATAGCATTTGAATCTTCAAGGGTATAACAAAGAAATAATAGTTCAAGGATATCAAGAAATATCAAAAGTGTTTGATAAATGTCACTAAAGATTGAAGGATATCAATAATATTTCAAGGTTTAATTATTTTGAGGTTCAATAAGAATGAACACTGAGCAGTCATTAAAGACTAAGAACTCTTACTAGAATTAACAGTATTATACTGCAATCCAAGATAAACGAGTACAACAGGTGATCAGCCTAAGGTACCCTACGTTATGCATAACATTTAATCATACTTGTGTAGCATCGTCGGTTCCCAAACAATATAAATTTCCTTTTTAAGAGGGTTGTTCATCTCAGTAGATTTTCAAGAGTCCGCACCAAGTCAATTGGTTTGGATAGCTTTCTAACATATGATAACAGTCTAACCGAATCAAAGGTTTAGACAAATTATATAATCCACTTTAAGAACAATAAGTCTAATGCTCGCAATAATGTCAAAGTAATTGATTTTCGAATAATAGTCATTTGCTCAATATAAGTATATCAATAATTCGGATTCATACAATATACAATGTAGGAATTTAGATAACTTGTATTCGATATGTGAATCAATGGAAGTTAGAGAGCTCGCACAAAATCCAAAGTTGTGAGAGTTAGGAGACTTGCCTTTAGTGTTGATTACCACTTAAAGCGTAATATCACTTCAATGAACTACGTTATCCTATATATGTATATATATGTATTCATTAGTCATATATACTTGATATGCATTTTCACATACTTCCATCACACATATCTAAATTCATTTAGGCTACACACATTCAAACTCATAGATGCGTAACTCACATTGATTTTACCTTTAAAGTCTTTTGTACAATATGCTCATCCTTTGTATTTTCAAAATACCTCATACTTTACGTATGTTTAAGTTGTTTCACATATTGAAGAACCTCTAAACTAGTTTTGACCCTTTATTAAAGTTACTCATACATTTCCCTCTTTCAAAGTTAAAAGAGTTCATTACATCAATAAACTAGCCATAGTATTCATTATACCACATAATATTGCCAAACAACTTCTTTCTACACATGCTTGCATAATTTATAACAATGTTTAACTAGATGCGTGAACATGTCGAATATCTCTAGAGGCATATGCATCCTATTCTAATTGTTCCTAAGCTCACAATCTAAATCATAGAGTTTTCGACTCAATTGGTTTTTAATCACTAAGATGTCATGACTATCAATCTATATATGCAAGGTATGTTGAGTTCATATTTCATATGTATTTACGAGACTAACCAAGATATAAACATATGCTCAATGGGTTAGATTCAAAAAGGCGTAAGGTTTTATAAACAAGGTTCTCGTCTTTTAACTTTTCTTTAAAAAGGTTATGATTCAACTTCAAACCTACTAAACACCTTGTAAAATACATTGATATATGTTTAAGGAGTATGTATGCTCTTGAAATTAAGTGGAGTGTAAGACTTCTTGCATCAAATAAGAAAATAAACTTCTTTAGTTGTTCTAAACCCCCTCGGGCGTGGTATTTGCACTTCAGACCCACGGGCCAAGTGTCCCTCTAAAACACGAGCGGTATCCCTGTCACTGATTCGGATTATTGTGAAATTTTCCAACCAATTCTCGTTCAAGAAACAATGTAATGATGTATAATAGTTATAAATTTGTTACATAACCTTCCTAGCATGCTTCTAACATTCCCACACATACAAACAATAAATTTCAAGGATCAATTCAGGATTTTTTCCATTTTTCCAAAGTTTAACACATTTAGCAATTCTCCTCACGATGGATTCGTTACTTGATCGTTTTACTTCGTTTAACCTTCATTGAATTCGTTTTTGACCACATTAACGATATCTAACATAAATTCACAGATTCTAGCATGTTTCAACCATAACCATTTCAACTTAAACAAGTGTTTTCATACTCATGAACTTTGGAAAGCTTGAGTGTATGATCATCTAGAGGAAAGGTTACCTTTTTTAAAGTTGAATTGCTACTCTAGCTTCAATTTGCAGATTTGTATAAGCTCTACAACACTCTCACTCACTTGAAATTTCTCTGAGAAATCAACAATCTTATATTTGAGAAGGGAACCTCTATTTATAGAGGGAGGATTATCCATTGGAGAATTTACTGTAAGACCCCAACTTTTATGAATAAAGAATAATTTTCTCGAATTATATTTTTGAATATTATGGTATTGATTTGATATAATGTTATAGTTGTGGGTAATATTTATAAATTTCTCAAAGTACGCAAGTTGTTATATAATATTCGATTGGTCGGGAAATATTCGTTTTAACAGGGAATATTCGTACAACGGCACAATCATTGGTGGACCCCACAACGGAATTATTGTCAGATTGAGAAAATGACAAAAATACTTTATGAAAATAACAGCGAAGGTGTTACCGTTAAAATTGTTAAACTACCCGGTAGTAAAAGTATAGTAATATGCGTAGTTGCACAGTAGCACACAGTATTGATTATTGATGCTTACGTGAGAAGTCACTCAGTTATACTCAATTATTGCTACAGTAATTGTAACATCATATCTCTCATATTATTGATTCAATTATTGTTACAGTATCATCCGCATTATATAATATATTATTAAATCAATAATTGAGATTTTAGAAAGTTATTCATATTATTATTTGCAATATTAACAATGTCTGAAGTTCACCAATGAGAGGTTTGGTCACCTAATTGCGCTACCAATAAGGAGAAATCCTTATCTAAAGCCCCCTCTTTCCGGGAACGACACAGTTGTTAAATATTGTGAATTATAATATTAATGATGAATAAGTTCATGTTGATTAAAGATGAATTTTATAGTTCCATTGTGTTGGACTTATTTGTGTTAGTATAATTGATGTCTGGAGGATATATTATTTAATTGGGTATTCGGGACACTTTTTGTGTCAGAGTACTATTCACGAGTTACTATTCATGAGTTACTATTCATGAGTTACTATTTACAAGTTACTATTCATGAGTTACTATTCATGAGTTACTATTCTCACTAGTATTGTGCATTCGGGTATTTGGGTACAATATTATTCCATGAGAAGATGTGCTAATTTTTCAGACCGTTGGTTGAAGATATAATAGTAAGTCAATATGGACCGCTGGTGGAGTTATAATAGTAAATCAATATGGATCGCTTGTTTAAAGTTTTAATAGTAAATCAGTATGGACCGTCCGTTTAATAGTAAATCAATCTGGACTGTTCATGAATTAGTTACTATTCATTCCATTTTCCTATAAATAGAAGCTCATTCCTTAATTATTTCTTACGAATTCACTGAAACTCTAGAGAGAGAATTACAAGAGAACCTATAGAAAAGTATAAATTAATATATTTGGCCTGTAGTGCAAATATGAACTGTTGAGGAATATCTTTGGCCTGTAGTGCAAAGATGAATTGTTGATGAATATCTTTGGCCCGTAGTGCAAAGATGACCCGTTGTTGAATATCTTTGGCCTGTAATGCAAAGATGAACTGTTGACAAATATCTTTGACCCGTAATGCAAAGATGAATCTATTAGTATGATTATGAACAGGAACTGTGATTTGGTATAACCATGATATTTGATGTTTCAGGTAAAGACATGTGATGAAAATTATCTTCGTCCTAGATGCAAAGAGGAATTTAGAATTACAATTATGATTATGAGTTATTCATATAATTGTGGAAAGGAACTGTTGATTAATGTTATAGGGATAAAACATTGTTAGTGGACTTTTAATGTAGAGAAGATAATAGACTTTATGGTCTATTTGACTCTTCTAATGGATTGCTCGTTCCGCTGCAACTATGGTTGAAAAGTTTTATCATCTACCATATGTTCTAAATCTCTGATTTATTACTGATGAAGGCTACTGATAATTTAATTATCTTTAGTCATGATATTGTTTACTGGGCTAGTTGTGCTCACCCTTTTGCTTCACAATTCCTTTCAGGTAATAAGAGTGTAGCATTTGGTCGGCTGGGGTAACAAGGAATAGAACTCATGGTCTCTAGTCATGGAGTTCTCCCTAAACAAAGATATATACAAGTGTGTTGTATACATCTTTTAGTAGTTATATTTGGTGAATCAAATAGGGTGAGGCGAACCCAACGTTGGAAGGGTATTTTGCCACTATCATACAAGATGTCTAAAGACATACAACCTCATGTCATCATAAGACAGGGTTATGCACATCCACTTACTGAGTATATCTACGCGCACTACCTATATGATCTTGGTATTTGTATGAAGTATATTTCTCAATTAGAGACAGTGGAGATAATGATATGTTATCTATCATAACCAAAGATAATTCTGTGGCCATATGACATCTATCATAACCTAGAAGCATGGCCTCCCAAGTACAAAGGTTTCCTTGAGCACTTCCCAAAGATTCTAATTTCTAAAACAGTTTTTGACTATACCTTTATGTAAGGTGTCATTGTGACGTGCTATCCAAGGTTGGGATAAGAGTCACAGTTGGTATATATTTGTATCCAAACTCACAGCATATATGTTGTTGTATTTTGCACGACAATTGTTGTAATAAAGTTATAGTTATTTTCTGTACCATGTATTGGCGATTCAGAATAGGTTGGATGGAATGGACCTATTTTGGGGTTGTCACACCTGAGGTGGTGTTTTATGGTAATAAATCACCGGGACGTTCTTGTTGTCTAACCGTGACACAAGCTAAAAAAATGTTGAAGAAGGGGTGTAAGGGTTATTTGTGTCATGTGGTGGATACCCAAAGAGTGGAAACATCATTGGAACAAATAGCGGTAGTTCAAGAGTTCATGGATGTGTTTCCGGAGGAGTTACCCGGTATTCCGCCAGATAGGGATGTAGAATTTGTGATTGATTTGTTGTCGGGTACGACACCAGTTTCAAAGGCACCATATAGGATGGCGCCAGTTGAGATGAAGGAGTTAATGGTTCAGTTACAGGAACTGTTAGATAGAAAGTACATTCAATCGAGTGTGTCTCCGTGGGGAGCACCGGTATTGTTTGTAAAGAAGAAGGACGGATCGTTACGACTTTGTATCGACTATCGAGTTTTGAACAAGTTAATGATTAAGAATAAATACTCGTTGCCCAGGATCGATGATCTATTTGATCAGTTGAAAGGGGCAAAGTATTTTTTTAAGATAGATTTGCACACGGGGTATCATCAACTGAAAGTAAAAAAGGAGAATGTACCTAAGACGGCGTTCAGAACTCGTTATGGGCATTACGAGTTTTTGGTTATGTCATTTGGGTTGACAAATGCGCCAGCAGTATTTATTGATATGATGAACAGAGTGTTCAAATAGTATTTGGACAAGTTCGTTGTAGTGTTCATTGATGATATTCTAGTCTATTCTAAGACGCCTGAAGATCATGCTGAACATTTAAGAATAGTGTTGGAAACACTACGGAGGGAGAAGTTATATGCGAAATTCACTAAGTGTGAATTTTAGCTGGAACGAGTGTAGTTTCTAGGACATGTTATAGACAAAGATGGCGTATCCGTAGATCCAGCGAAGGTAGAAGCGGTGAATGAGTGGGAGCAACCAAAAACGCCAACCGAGGTTAGGAGTTTTCTGGGGTTAGCGGGATACTATACGAGGTTCATTCAGGACTTTTCTAAATTAGCTACTCCGTTAACGAATCTAACAAGGAAGTTGGTGAAGTATGAGTTGACAAAAAAGTGTGAAAAGAGTTTTCAAGAACTAAAAAAGAGGTTAAGTGAGGCACCTGTATTATCCTTACCAGATGATACGGGGAATTTTGTAGTCTATAGCGATGCTTCACATAGAGGACTTGGTTGCATGCTCATGCGGCATGGCAAGGTCATTGTGTATGCGTCACGCCAGTTGAAGGATTATGAGAAGGTCTATCCTACTCATGACCTGGAATTGGCAGCTGTGATTTTTGCTTTAAAAATATGGAGACATTATTTATACGGGGAGAAGTGTGAGATATACACAGACCATAAAAGTCTAAAATATATCTTCACGCCGAAGGAGTTGAATATGAGGCAAAGAAGGTGGTTAGGGTTGATAAAAGATTATGACTATGATATCTTATATCATCTGGGAAAGGCGAATGTAGTAGCCGACGCGTTAAGTCGGAAGGGTAGGGAAAAGCTGTCAATGTTAACGACTCAGAATGAGTTAATAACAGAGATGGCAAGGATGTAATTACAAGTTAAGTTACCAAGTGAAACGGTAGAGATGTTATTCTCAATAGAGACTCGAACATCGATAGTGGAATGGGTTAAGGAAATACAGATAAGTACTGAAGGATGCGAGCGAATGAAAAAGACAATGGAAGATGATGGGAAGACTAAGTATAACCTTGATAAAGAAGGTTTACTTCGTTTTGAAGGAAGAATTTGGGTTCCAAATAATTCTGACTTGAAAGAAGAGATTATGTGGGAGGCTCATAGTTCGAGGTACTCGATACATCCTGGTAGTACTAAGATGTATCAAGACCCTCGTCAGAACTTTTGGTGGCCGAACATGAAGAGGGAAATCGCTGAGTATGTTAGTAAGTGCTTAACTTGTTAGAAAGTTAAGGTTGCACACCAAAGACCGAGTGGGTTATTGCATCCACTAGAGATTCCGGAGTGGAAATGGGAGTATATCACCATGGACTTTGTGGTGGGACTTCCAACAACGAGAAAGGGATACGATGCTATTTGGGTAATAGTGGATCGGTTAACCAAATCGGCTCATTTTCTACCAATAGGAGTTAGGTATAACCTAGAGAAGTTTACTAAGCTTTATGTCAAAGAAATCATTTCTAGACATGGAGTACCTATTTCGATTGTGTCTGATCGTGATCCACGATTCACGTCGAACTTTTGGAGGAGTCTGCAAGAGCAAATGGAAACGCATTTGAGATTGAGTACGGCGTATCATCCACAGATGGACGGACAAAGTGAACAGACAATTCAAATGCTAGAAGATATGTTAAGATCTTGTGTTATGGATTTCAATGGGAGTTGGGACAAACATCTACCTTTGGTGGAATTTGCTTACAACAATAGTTTTTACGCTAGTATAGGCATGCCTCTTTACGAAGCGTTGTATGGGAGGAAGTCCAGAACACCACTTTGTTGGGATGAAGTAGGTGAACGTCGAATTATATTTTTGAATATTATGGTATTGATTTGATATAATGTTATAGTTGTGGGTAATATTTATAAATTTTTCAAATTTTTCAAAGTAAGCAACTGCAAGTACATGTCTAACGGCTTTTGAAAACCGTGATTCGCGAATCCCCCCCTTGAATTAAAAAAAAAACGGCAACTGATTTCGTACGTTTTTTTTTTGTAAATAAATTTTATATAACAAAATTATGCCCAATTAAATTATTCTAAACACATATCAATATATATATCAAATTAAAATAATTAATAATTCGCATAAAGGTTTGGCTATGATACCACTGTTAGGTTTGTAATATTCATGAACGCAATTAAATTGCACAAAATAAGCAGAAGCGTGAAAAATCAGAGTTTAAAATTTTACAAACCATATACCCGGATCACCCTTTATGCACAATTATTAATTAAACGAAAATATGAAGAACAAGAATCATACCCTTGAAGATTCGAGCTTCCTCAGGTACAAGTTCACCTCCAATCTTTTTCGCGTTCAACTTGAATCCACCGGGTTTGGTTCTTTCCTTTGATCAACGTTAGCCACCCAAGTGTTTGGCCTCTAGAAGTGATCCACCAAGGAAGAAGAAATATTCAAGAAAGAAGGGTAGTTGGATAAACCCTAGTTTTTCTATCTCTCATAGAAAGGGAGCGTACTCTCCAACAATTAGAATCGCGTATTCACGTGTTGTGAAAGTGTCAACCTCCTCACCCATAATAAGACTCTTCTTATTTATAGATGTAGGCAACCCTCCTTAACAATTAAGGAATTGAGTTTTATTTTAATTAATTAAATTCCTTTAATTAATTAGGCTCCCAATCTTATTAGGAATAATTAATTAAACTCTTTTAATTAATTAGCCTCCTAATCTTATTAGGATATTTGAGAGTAATTTTATTAATTAATTCTCAAACTCCTTTAGAAATTAAATAATAATAATAATAAGACTCCTTTTATTAATTTATATTTAATATTTCCAAAATAATAAATATTAAGCTATTTAATTTATTTTATCACCATAGATTAAATTAAATATACTTAACTTATTATTACAATTATGCCATTAACTTCTTAAATAATTATTCTTCCTTTTATGGTGTGACCCTTTAGGTTCTCCATATTAAACCGGTTGTAAATAAATAAATTAAAACAATTCTAATCTTATTTAAATAAATAAATTAAACTATTAATTTATTTAAATAAATAATATTTATTCTACAATAGGGATAAGCCTCCCTAGCGATCAACGACTTTCCAGATAATATAGATTTCAACATTAATCATAAAAGAACCTTTAAGTAAATAGTTACTGTACAATTCAATCATTCCACCATACAATGTCCCAATTAAATATAAGACATGGAATTACTGTCGAGTCTTATTATATTTTATTATATGTATTTCGATCCTTAAATGCACAACTCCAAATAATACAAATTTGAAACTCCTTTCTAATTTCATTTTGCCTTGGCCAAGGACTACTGAGTTGTCATTTATCGAATTACATAGGACATTTCTCTTCTTTTACTAGAAGTGGTAGATTCTTTATTGATCATACATTATCTCCATGTACAACTTATTATACCCAAGCATACCCTTTGATATACCCTAAGGGTCTTAAGGAATAAGTCAAAGTATAACTCATCATACACAAGATACTATGATGATCTCAAGTCTAAGGATCACTTGTACTACTATCACTACAGGAATTCCTATTAACATGCAAGTAAAACTCCATTAGGTATTTCTTAGCGAGTCACGTTCAGTGAACTTATTCTCTAATAAGCACCTACATACTTGATTTAGTGTCTCCACACAAATGATCATGAGATCAATCATCCTCATCCAATGAGCAAGCAACGTATGTACCAATCTATCCGGATTCACTAATCCCCAATTTAGTAATCCAACGATTGGGAACTATTTTAGTTTTAAGCTTTCTAAGAATTTAGATCTCATTAGAATGATCATTATCATTATTCTAAAAGCATTGCTTAAAACTATGGGTTTATCACATATTATAAAACAACATCATGTAGATAATTAAATGCCTTTAATAAATTAATACTTTTTATTAATAAATGAATAAGATTGTTACAAAGTATATGCTTTATCATCAAACATGATTGGCTTGTGTGCATACTACTTTCACTACGGCCACATATGACTTTCAACATAATATAAACATGATGATGATGACAATGATATATGAATTCAATTAAAAGAAAGCAAAGGATAAATTTTTAAAGATTTATAATTTAATTTATCCAGAATTCAATAATGTCCAAATTATCAACATGATACTGCTTTGGGGAGTAAAATTCAAGAATAATATTGTATCAAAAATGATTTGGACCGAAAAGAAATCAATTTTTTTCATGAATAGTACCCCCGGTGAATAGTAACCGAGTGAATAGTACCTCGTGAATAGTAACTTCGGGAATAGTAACCCCGTGAATAATACCCTAACATGAAAAAGTTAAAACTTATCAAAAATGTTCAGAATAATATTTTCATGAAAAGATACTGGATGAAGCGCATATATCGAGAATATTCTACTAATTTCATGGAGTATAGAAGCCAAAACTTAACAAAATGAGTATAGAATTCGAAATCTGAAACGAAATAATATTACTTACATACTACAGAGTATGGAAGAAAATATTATTTCAAGTGAATATTGAACAAAAATAACATCCCTTACCTTGAAAAGAAGAGTATTCCAACTAGTATAGCGGGGATATTCTTGAAGAAAACTTTTATTATTTTCTACGCTCAAAGCTTTCTAAAACTCGAAAGAAATACGCTCAATATTATAGAAGAAGAACTCTCTGATTCTAGTGTGATTTTCAATTCTAACTAAACATCCTATTTATAGGAGAATGGAAATGATACTATTTGGAAATAATCACTTGATTTACAAAGTTTTGATTCACGAAGCTTAACCTAAAAAAAATATTTTCTGAAAATTTAATTTAGTATGCAATAAAATATTCTAATAAAACAAAAAATTTAAATAAAATATAATATATTCTATTTATAATCTAATAAAACAAAAATTATAATATATATATATAAATACATCACCTTTGCCTTACGGTAAAGGCACCACTTTCTCACCACATTTAAACACTTACACACACAAATGTTACAAATATATAATATGTATATACTTACCTTTCTAGCAAGGCATCTCCATCCCCCCCATCCCCATTTCCTCCCAGTATTAACATATATATATATATATATATATATATATATATATATATATATATATAACAAAATTGAGATAATTTATACTGACAATTTTGAAAAATGGGTAAATAGGGGTCCATAATACACCAATATTTACAACACATACTTCATAAAAATCACCTCAATATTTTTAACAACATTTATCATCATTATTATAATTCGTAATATTTAACAACCAGGTCATTCCCAAGAAAGAGGGGGTTGTCCAATAAGGATTTCTCCCTATTGGCGCGCAATTAGGTGACCAAACCTCTCCTTGACAGAACTTCTAAACATCATCAATATTGTAAATAATAATATTAATAACTTTGTTGTCTTAATTATTGATTTAATAATATAAAATATTATGCAGATGATACTGTGACAATAATAAAATCTATAATATGAGAGATATGATGCATCAATTACTGTAACAATAATTGAGTATAACTGAGTGACTTCTCACGTAAGCATCAATAATCAATACCGTGTGCTACTATGCAACCACGCGTATTACTGTACTTTTAACACCTGTTATTTCAACAGTTTAACGGTAAACTTTCGCCTTTATTTTCATAAAAAGATATTTCTGTCGTTTTCTCATTCTGACAATAATTATGTTATGGGGTCCACCAATGATTGTGCCGTCGTACGAATATTCCCTGTTAAAAAGAATATTCCCCGACTAATCGAATATTTTATAACAACTTGCTTACTTTTCAAAATTTATAAATATTACCCACAACTTTAATATTATAACAAATCAACACCATAATATTCAAAAATGATATTTATAGAAAAATTCATCTTTATTCATAAAAGTTGGGGTCTTACATCAAGCATGATCAGATTCTAGGTTAGGGTTTTATACCTTGATGAACAATTTCTGATTCTTAGCTACTGATTTGGTTATGGATGTTAGTGGGGCTGGTTTTAGGGACTGAAATGCTAGTAGAATTCGTAGGTTTGAGCTTGAGAGAGTTGGGTTAAGTGTTTGGGAATGAATGAGCAAAAAGTGTGCATATTTCTCTCTCTTAATCTATTTATATGTTGATACATTGAACTTGGCTGGCAAGATTTGGCTGATATGTGTCAAATTTAGTCACATGTGCATTCTTGGTCGGTTACCTACAACTTATTTTAGCTAGATACACAAGTTATCTTCAATTATGCAATAAGGGCAAAAATGTCTTTTGGCTAGCAATTTTAATGACAATTTTGTAAACTTGGCAAACCCTTAGGGTTTGACCCTTAGGGTTTAACCCTTAGGGTTTACATAAAGAATTTGTAAGATTTTCAATTAGGGTTTAAAAATAAAAATAAAATAATAAAAAAAAAATATCAGTTTCCTTTAAAAATTTAATTTAGAATTCACTAAATATAATTAGTTTTCTAATTACATTACTAGAACATTTAGGGTTTAAGATCCCAAAGTAGCATTAATGCTTACAATTAGCAATTAGGGTTTTATTTTAGCAAACTAGGGTTACTAGTTTAGAAAATAGGGTTTCTAACAATTAGGATTTTCAAATATTAATTAGGGTTTTCTCTAATTAACATAAATCTAATAATACACAACATAACTCATATAACACCATTACTATATATACAGTCTTGAACTCATAATTGAGTTTCAAAATAGGGTTTTGACATTATATTCCATAATTGACCAACCATTATCAAAACACACCTACAGTATATATTTATAGCATTGAAAAATAATATTATATTTAATATAATATTATTATTCTTATTCCTTATTCCCAATCCCAAAATTAGGGTTTGGATTCCATATCTGATTTATCATGCATATTTATCATTATTAATTAAGTTAAAATAATTAACTTAAAATAATCAAACTAAAAATCATATAATAAAATAGTAACTATAATAATTCCAATAATCATTTCATATATTATTTAAATAATATATAACCATATTTTCATGGATAATAAATACTAAAATCATTTCTACTATAAAAGTAATTACTATAAAATATATATTTTATAATGATTAATAATTCAAAAAAAATTATTTGTAATTATTCATGTAATAAATATATTTTTATTAATCACATAAATACATACGCATTACCTAGCACATATTCCCACCTTTAAAATAAATAAATAAATAAATAATTTATATGTATAATTTCTTATTTATTTATATAAAAAATATTGGGTTATTGTAGTGATGATGGCTGAGCTTGTGGGTGGTTGGCTAAACCTTGTATGACCATTGTGACGCCCCCAAAATAGGTATACAACACCCATTCCGAGTTGCCAAATACATGGTACAGAAAGCAAACTACAACTTCAATAATACAATTGTCGTGCAAAATACGACAACACATACTGTGAGTTTAAATACAAATATTGTCTTCTAGACAATATCCACACTCAAATAAGTCCTCGTTACAATTATTCAAACACTATTGTATAGAAATAGTGAGGACTGCTAAAATATCTTTCTAGAACCATCACTCCGTACCCCGACTAGTTCCTGCAATGTTCTCACCTCCTGATAAAAATGGAACAAAAAGGAAAAGGGTGAGCTCAACTAGCCCAGTAAAGAATATTATGACTAAGATAATATACAACAAATTATCGTTAGTCTTCAACAGGGAAAAATCTAATAAAATATATAGCCAACAAGTTTTAGATCAACAACTGCAGCGGAAACAACAATCCATTAGAAGAGTCAAGTAGAGAATGAGTTCTACTATCTTCTAAGATTTAAAAGTCCATCATCAATATTTTATCCCTGTAACAACAATCAATATATCTTTAATCAAATATTCATCTTTGCACTACAGGCCAAAGATATTCATTTGTATCACTAGTTGGTCATGTTCATCTCAACACTTATTCATCTTTACACTACGGGCCAAAGATATTCATCAGTTAATCATTTATCTTTGCACTACAGGCCGAAGATATTTAGTAATATCATCATTTAGGACTGAGGATGATGAAAAATATTTTAAAGAAAACGAATCCAGTGATACAGAAGGACAAATAGTAAGGATTCGTATAACAGTTTATCCAAGGTCAATAATACTCCATAATAACCAATTTTGAAGCAAAATTCAAGAGTAAAGATCAAAACATGTATACAATCAAAGATAGTAACCATAATAGACATCTTGGACAAAAAGAAGAAAATTTCATTTTTTGGTGAATAGTGTCGTATTCGTGAATAGTGCCGTATACGTGAATAGTGTGTCGCCCCCAAAATTAGGTATACATCACCCATTCTGAGTCACCAGATATCACATTATAAAAATCAAATACAAACTCCATTTATACAACTGTTGAACTGTCGTATAA
The DNA here is from genome assembly GCA_020205605.1 of Panax ginseng. NCBI lineage: Eukaryota > Viridiplantae > Streptophyta > Magnoliopsida > Apiales > Araliaceae > Panax > Panax ginseng. The sequence continues at coordinate 64,129,672 of CM035136.1, forward strand.
AATACGACCACAGTTAACTGTGAGTTTTAATACAATATTGTCTCGTAGATGATATCAAACCCAAATTGTTACAATGCCATATAAAATACAAAGAAGAAATATTTTAAGACCCCAAAGAAGAATGAGAAGATTACTATCATATTCATTCTAATGAGGTGCACTTTTGACGCTTTCAAAGTCAGGTTCTCATCACCCTATTGTTGTTCGCCAAAATCAATTATTATGTGATGTATAAAATACAACACACATATCTTAGGTCTTCAATACAATTATCTGTTGCATGTCATGCCGTTTTATAATTTATTGAGAAACTTCGACAGTCTCGAACCATCACACTATTTCCCTGTTATCCCCGCTTGACCCAACTACACTCTTATTACCTGAAAGAAATTGTGAAGCAAAAAGGGTGAGCACAACTAGCCCAGTAAAGAATATCATGGCTAAGATAATTAATTTATCAACAGCCTTTATCAGAATAAATCAGAGATTTTGAATATATATGGTAGATAATAAAACTTTTCAACCATAATTGCAGCAGAATCAACAATCCATTAGAAGAATCAAGTAGAACATAATGTCTACTTTCTCCTCCAAATTAAAAGTCCATCGTTAATATTTCATTCATTTTATACTCATCAACAGTTCTTCGTTGTACCCAAGACAAAGAGAACTTTCATCATCTGTCTTCACCTGAACCACTAAAGATTTTAATTAAGTTCACAATTCATATTTATAATCATGTAAATCAAAAGTTTCTCCTTGCCACAAAGGATTAATAGAATGTTTACTCAATATCCTTACCCCAAAGGCTGAAGATATTCAAATGTAATAACAATGATCATACCAATCAGTTGTCTATCTTTGCACTACGGGCCAAATATATTCAACTATAAAACCAATGGTCATGATCATACCAATCAATTGTCTGTCAGTGCACTACGGCCAAAAACATTCAACTGTTAACTAATGGTCATGATCCTGCCAATCACATCATTGAATTATCCATGCAATACGGCCAAGGATATTCGTTATTATCACTAGTGGTCATGATCATGTCATACACCTGTCCATCTTCGCACTATGGGTCAAAGCTATCAAACAACAGATCATCTTTACACTACAGGCCAAAGATATTCAATAACATATCATCTTTTGCACTACAAAGCCAAAGACATACAACCAGTAAAACCCATAACCAACAAAAGATAATAAAGAATGGAATAATAAAAGAATTTCACAATGTATGCAAGATTGCATGCAGAGTACAAAGTTATTCCAACATAATAATAAAGAATGGAATAATAAAAGAATTTCACCATGTATGCAGTACTTCGCATAGATAGGTTATTCCAACATAATAATAAAGAATGGAATAATAAAAGAATTTCACCATGTATGCAAGATTGCATAGATATAGGTTATTCCAACATAATAATAAAGAATGGAATAATAAAGAATTTCACCATGTATGCGATTATTGCATAGACAAAAAGTTATTTCAACATAATAATAAAGAATGGAATAACTGAAGAATTTCACCATGCGTGCGTAATCCGCATAGACGTGTTATTCCAATAGAATAATAAATGCGGAATAATAAATAATAGAACCAGGTCCGGCGTAAAACGCACAGACAGGATATTCCGACCGAATAGTAAAGAATGAAATAATAAATAATGGAATAACAACAGACTTCACCGTGTATACTAGAATCCACAGATATGAAAGTTATTCTAACAGAATAATAAAGAATGGAATAACAATGTGACTTCACTGTATATACTAGAATCCGCGTATCAAAGTTATTCCAATAGAATAATAAATAATGGAACCAATTCGTGAAATTCACAATCGACATGATATTCTGACAGAATAATAAAGAACGGAATAATAAAAGAATTTCACCAAGTATGCGGTAGATTTAGCATAAACAGTTATTCCAACATAATAATAAAGAATGGAATAATGTAAGAAGATCACCAAGTATTGGGTAAATCACATATACAAAAGTCATTCCACCAAGTATAGGGTAAACCACAGACATCTGAGTTATTCCAATGTAATAATAAAGAATGGAATAATGTAAGTTCTCTTCATGAATACGAAAGAATAACACCTTTACTGAGTAACAACAAATAATAACCCTTACCATAATAATATCCCTTTACCTTTCAAATAAGAGTATTCCGACTAGTAGGTCGAGGATATACTCGAAGAAAACTTGCATTACTCTCAAAGTTTTCTTAAAATCTAAAGAAATACGCTCAAGATTATAGAAGAAGAATTCTCTCTATAGTTTCTCTCTCTAGAGTTTCAGTGAATTTGTAAGAAATAATGAAAGAATGAGCTTCTATTTATAGAAGAATGAAATGAATAGTAACTAACCCATGAACGGTCCATATTGATTTACTTTAATCGGACGGTCCATATTTAAAGCAAAATCTTTTAAATAAAATATAATATATTCTATTTTATATAAAAAGATTTTTACTATGCAAACACCGCAAGTGAACTTATGCAAACACTATGCATAATAAAATATAATATATTCTATTTATAGAATAACTTTAATAAAGTATTCTGCTTTATATATAAAAAGATTTTACTATGCAAAACACTATGCACAATAGAATATAATATATTCTATTTATAGAATAACTTTATAAAAGTATTCTGTTTTATATAAAAAAATTTTACTATGCATAATAGAATATAATATATTCTATTTATAGAATAATTTTATAAAAGTATTCTGTTTTATATAAAAAGTTTTTCTATTATAATTTCAACCAACGGTCTGAAAAATTAGTACATCTCTTCATGGAATAATATTGTACCCAAAAATGATTTGGACCGAAAAGAAATATATTTTGTTCGGGTGAATAGTATCCTGTGAATAGTAACTTGTGAATAGTAACTCATAAATAGTAACTCGTGAATAGTAACTCACGAATAGTAACTCGTGAATAGTAACTCATAAATAGTAACTCGTGAATAGTAACTCATGAATAGTAACTCGTGAATAGTACTCCGACACAAAAAGTGTCCCAAATACCCGAGTGAATAATACTAGAGTGAATAGTAATCGGGTATTTTATGACAACTTGTCTACTTAAAAAAAAAATCACATATCACCCTTAACTTTAACTTTTTATCAATTTAACTATTTACTAAAATAGAAAAATTTAATACTTTTATTTCATAAAATTTGGGGTCTCACAAATAGTTCCGTATACGTGAATACTAACCCCGACACAAAAAGTTCCAAATTTGATAAAAAGTTCATACCAACATTTCGGTATAATGATATTGAAGAAAATATCATTTTAAGAAGAATATAACACCCTTACCTCAAAATATCGATTATTACGATTGAACTATCGGTATAAGGCTGAAAGAAACTTGCACTGATGAATAGAAACTCACAAAGTATCTAAATACTCACAAAATACACTCAATAATCTAGAGAGAGAAAGAGAGAAAACTTGTTTCTGGTGTGATTTTCAATTCTAACTTAGCCCTATATTTATAGGAAAATGTTAGCAGACTTGACCTGCAACCTGATGGCTTTACCTGCTACTATTCCCACCCACCACATTTGAAATAAATTTAGCACATTTCTTTACCAACCACAAATGGGGCCCACTCAATTCTAGAATTTTCTACCAAAATCATTTATAAACCTAATTTCTGAATTAGTCACCTCTTAAAATTCATAACAAATCATACGTTAATTTTTAACGGTTCATAATTTGTGGACATATACTCAACTTATATATGTATAACATATCCAAAAATTACAAAGATCCAACGGTCGGATTAAAAATTATAACTCACACAATATATCTTAAAAACACTGGTTTAATTTTTAATACCTTCATTCCGACAAAAATACTGATAAAACACCTCAACATTAACTCCTTCATTTTTAACCACAATAAATATATCCAACATTTATATCCACATAAAATAAATATTTCCTTATCATATGAATCAATAATTAATTATTCACAAATAATATTACAGAATCACATTTATGACAACCAGGCCGTTCCCTGGAAAGAGGGGGCTTTCCAATAAGAATATCTCCTTATTGGCGCGCAATTAGGTGACCAAACCTCTCCTTTACAAAACTTTCTAGACATTGCCAATAATGCTATCTAATAATAATATTCAAATAATATGAATTATTGATCTGATAATGGGAAATACTGTGTAGTGACAATTATTGAAACAACAATAATATAAAATATCAACGCAGCAATTATTGAATCAATAAAATAAAATATTGAAAGCAAGAATTCACTCGTAATAATTATTGAATAGTGCCTTCTTACGTAAGGATCAATAATTCATCAATACTGTGCATCTACGCGTATTACTGTATTTTAACCACCGGATATTCCAACTGTGTTAACGGTAACAACTACGTCGTTATTTATAAAAACTCAAACTTGTCATTTTCTTCATCCGACAGTTATTCTGTTATGGGGTCCACAAATGACTGCGCCGTCGTACGAATATTCCCCGACAACAAGAATATTCCACGGCCAAACGAATATTCCCTGACAACAATGATTATTTTATAACCACTTACATATTTTGTAAAATTTGCACATTTCACCCATAACCAGAGAATTATATCAAATTAATACCTTATTATTCACAAATATAATTAGAGGAAATTCGATTTTATTTATAATAAGTTGGGGTCTTACAACCTCCCCTCATGAAATTTCGTCCTCGAAATTGACATACGTACCTGGTGTTTCGAAAAGGTGAGGATATCTCGCTTTCATTTCTGATTCCAACTCCCAGGTCATTTCTTCAATAGCATGGTTTCTCCATAAAACCTTAACTTGTGGTATAACCTTGGTGCGTAGGACATGCTCTTTCCTATCCAAGATCTTAACAGGTACTTCTTCGTATGTTGAATCTTCGGCTATCTCGTTTTGTTCTAACACAATAATATGGTTCGGGTCTTTCACATATTTACAAAGCATGGATATGTGAAAAACATTATGAACACGAGACATACTTGGAGGTAATGCAAGTCTATAGGCCACATTTCCTATTCGGTCAAGAATCTGAAATGGACCAACAAATCGTGGATTGAGCTTTCTTCTCTTCCCAAATCTTTTAACTCCCTTCCATGGTGCAACACTGAACAATACATGATCCCCAATATTAAATTCCACGTCTTTTCGATGAAGATCCGCATAACTCTTTTGTCAATCTTGTGCCGTTTGTATACGTTGTCGAATCATTTGGATCTTTTCTATAGTCATGCATACTAATTCTGGTCCCAACAATGTTGCTTCTCCCATCTTGTCCCAGTATACAGGAGAACAACACTTTCGTCCATACAACGCCTCAAATGGAGCCATGCCTATACTTGCTTGATAACTGTTGTTGTAGGAGAATTCCACCAGTGGCAAGTACTTATCCCAACTTCCTTTAAAATTTAGGACACAAAGTCTTAATAGATCTTCAAGGGTTTGAATATTCCTCTCTAATTGTCCGTCCGTTTAAGGATGGTATGCCGAACTGAATCGTAAATTTGTGCCCATAGCTTTCTGCAAGCTAACCCAAAATTGTGAAGTGAATCTTTGGTCACGATCCGAAACTATGGATACTGGCTTGCTATGCAATCTCACAATCTCATTCACATACATGCGAGCAAGACGTTCAAGGGAATAAATCTCACGTATCGGCAAGAAATGGGCAGACTTGGTTAATCTATCAACAATGACCCAAATAGCATATATGCCTTGAGAAACTTTGGAAAGACCTGTAACAAAATCCATAGTAATGTGTTCCCACTTCCATTTCAGAATCTCAAGTGGTTATAATGGACCCTTTGGCACTTGATGCTCCACCTTTACACGTTGACAAGTTAAACACCTTGAGATAAACTCCGCGATCTCTCTCTTCATATTGTTCCACCAAAATGTATGTCGAATATCATGATACATTTTGGTACTCCCAAGATGGATTACAAACGGGGTGTTGTGTGCCTCCATCATGATTCTATGCTTCAAATCAGAATCATTAGGAACACAAAGTCTAGAGCTGAATCTAAGTATTCCTTCTTCATCGATTCTTGCTTCTGAAATAGCACCTTCTTGCACTTTCTTCTTTATACGCATCAGCTCCATGTCCGTAGCTTGAGCAGCTTTAACTTTATCGATTAAAGTCGGTTCTACTCGTATATTCTCCATCATCATGTGGGTGCCTGGAGTCTTTATTTCTACCTCCATCCTTTGCAAGTCATACAGAATGGGCCTTTGCATTAACAATATCGAACTCGTATCAGATATGATCTTCTACTCAATGCGCCGCCACTACGCTCGCTTTTCCAGGATGATGATATTAAATAGTGTGATCGTAATCTTTCAATAGTTCAAGCCAACGTCGTTCTTGCGCATGTTGAGTTCTTTTTGGTGAAGAAAATATTGAGGCTTTTATGGTCCGTATAAATCTCCACTTTCTCCCCATACAAGTAGTGTCTCCAAATTTTCAACGCGAATACGACTGCTACCAACTCTAGATCATGAGTAGGATAATTCCTCTCATATTCTTTGAGTTATCGTGAGGCATAGGCTATGACTTTCCCATGTTGCATGAGAACGCATCCTAACCCTTTGCTCAAGCATCATCAGATATAACAAATCCATCCGTACTGATGGTATTGCTGTAACAGTCAAAATGAGTCTCCTCTTGAGCTCTTGGAAACTCTTCTCGCATTCCTCGCTCCATACAAATTTTGTATCTTCCGAGTTAATCGAAGTTAATGGAGTAGCGATTCGAGAAAATCCTTCCACGAATCTCCGATAATAACCAGCTAAGGCCAGAAAGCTACGCACTTCGGTCATCGACTTTGGTTGCTCCCAACTTTGTACTGCTTCAATCTTTTCCGGGTCAACAGATACTCCATGTTTTGACACCACGTGCCCAAGGAATGCTACTTCCTCAAGCCAGAACTCGTATTTCTTCAGCTTGGCATAAAGTTTGTTTTCACGAAGCCTTTCAAGTATCAGCTTCAAATGGTGCTCATGATCTTCACGGCTTTTGGAATAGATGAGGATGTCATCAATAAAGACAACAACAAACTAATCCAAATATTCCTTGAATACACGGTTCATCATATCCATGAAAGCAGCTGGAGCATTAGTCAATCCAAAAGACATGACTAAGAATTCATAATGCCCGTACCGAGTTCTGAAGGCAGTCTTTAGAATATGCTCAGTTTTAATCTTCAGTTGATGATATCCAGAATGAAGATCGATCTTTGAAAAGAATTGTGCTCCTTGCAACTGGTCGAACAGGTCATCAATACGAGGTAGCGGATACGTATTCTTGATGGTGACATGGTTTAATTCTCGGTAGTAAATACAAAGTCGCATACTCCCGTCTTTCTTCTTTATGAATAAAACAGGAGCACCCCAAGGAGATGTACTAGGACGAATGAAACCTATGTCTAACAATTCCTGTAGCTGGACTTTTAACTCCTGAAGTTCAATAGGAGCCATTCGATATGGGATTTTAGAAATGGGTTTTGTACCCGACTCAAGGTCAATAAAGAATTCAACATCACGTTCTGGGGGTAGACCGGGAAGTTCTTCAGGAAATACATCAGAATATTCTCTAACAACAGAAATATTATTCAAATCTGACTTGTCTTTGTTCAAATCCATAACATGGGCTAAGAAAGCTTGACATCCGTTTTTCAATAAACGAGTAGCTTTATGGCTTGATATGATAGTGACTAATTTTAGTGGTTTAGTTGTTTGAATTCATATGACAGGTTGGTTAGGAATATGAAAACTAACAACCTTACGAAAACAATCAATTTTGGCATGATGAGTGGTTAACCAATCAATTCCTAAAATCACATCAAAAGCAAGTATCTTTAAAGATATAAGATTAACAAGTAATGTGATAGTGCCAACTTGGATCATGTAAGATTTATAAACTGTAGATGTAACAAACCCCAACGGAGTTTCAACAGATAAGTCAAAGTCCAATTTCTCCGGAGTCAAGTTTAAACGTTGAGCACAAGCAGGAGAGATAAAAGAATGGGTAGAACCGGTATCTAGTAAGGTATAAACTTTGCAAGAGTTCAAGATTAGCTTACCCGTAATCACCTCATTCGGGTTCCTCGCATTTTGGCCAGTCACGACAAACGCTCTTCCAGGAACTGCTGATTTCGACTTATCCGGGACAGCCCTTGGAGTCACCATCCCCGTTGAACTTGGTTTTGCTACAAAACAATCCCAAGCTATGTGGCCTTCCTTTCCACAGTTGTAACATACCTTGGATTGTTGTGGACAGTTCGGGCTTATATGTCCCTCTTTCCCACATTTGTAACATCTAACTGGCGGTCGTTCTCTTCCCCTAGAATTTGTTGTTGGTGCTAGTACTGCTGCTGATGTCTTCCCGTCATTGTTGAATCTCCTCTTTCTGAAATTTCCACTTGACTCACCTCTCCTATTATCATGGCCACGATGACCACCCGAGTGGTTACCACCTTTGTTCGTATTTTTCCCTCCTCGTTGGTTATCATCGCTCTGATGACTGTTGTCACCGGTATGACCCTGGTTGTGGTCCCTCGGTTGAACATACTCATTATCTCGCTCTAATAATTGAGCCCTGTTTACAACATCTGAATATAAAGAAAATTTATGAGATATAAGATATTGCTGAATCTCGGGCTTTAGACCTCTCAGAAACATCCTCGTCATTCGTTCCTCATTTTCGACCAAATGAGGTGCAAACCCGATAACTCGCAAACTTCGCCTCGTCTTTGGGACACCGCCATGTTGTTTTATTCGGTCCGATAAACTCCACCTCCTTCATATACGACGTAATACTTTCGGAAAAGTACTTGTCATTGAATAGTTTCAAACGCTTCCCAAGACATCTTTGAGTCTTGGTGGTTTGGTACGCTTCACGATCTCCCACCAAGAGTCCGCCTTCACCGCGAACATAAAGGTGGTGAATGGAACCTTCGTTCTCCGTGCATCCCAAGACATCGAATATCTTGGTAATTTTCTTGACCCACGCTTCCCGCCATGATTGGATCTGGCTTCCCTTTAAATTTTGGTGGTCCCAACTCCTTGAATCGCTTGGGCGTGACAAGTCGTGCATTGCTATCATTTCCACCCGTATTTTGTGCACGAGTCTCCTCGCTTCGGTTTTGCATGAACCGCAAAAGCTCCTAAACATTCCATCATTCATCGTTTGCTCTAGTGTGAGTGTTGTTTACGGAGGAATATTGCCTTCTTGTTGCACGCTTCTCCCGGTTTGTAACTAAAGGTGGTTCCACAGCCTCATACACTCCATTGTTAACGTTCTCAGCGGCCATTCTTAAATACTGCCATAAAACAAGGGTTAATTAAACAAATTAACATATCACATAATATCCCTATATTATGACTGACCAACAAATAAGCTTAGATAAGACACACTAGCTAAGGATTTACTCATCTCTCCCTCCTAGTTCTATTCCCCGATCTCTTGAGAGACCATATCCCTAAGTTTTGATACCAACTGTGACGCCCCCAAAATAGGTATACAACACCCATTCTGAGTTGCCAAATACATGGTACAAAAAGCAAACTACAACTTCAATAATACAATTGTCATGCAAAATACGACAACACATACTGTGAGTTTAAATACAAATATTGTCTTCTAGACAATATCCACACTCAAATAAGTCCTCGTTACAATTATTCAAACACTATTTTACAGAAATAGTGAGGACTGCTAAAATATCTTTCTAGAACCATCACTCCGTACCCCGACTAGTTCCTGCTATGTTCTCACCTCTTGAGAAAAATGGAACAAAAAGGAAAAAAGTGAGCTCAACTAGCCCAGTAAAGAAAATTATGACTAAGATAATATACAACAAATTATCGTTAGTCTTCAACAGGGAAAAATCTGATAAAATATAATAGCCAAAAAGTTTTAGATCAACAACTGCAGCGGAAATAACAATCCATTAGAAGAGTCATATAGAGAATGAGTTCTACTATCTTCTAAGATTTAAAAGTCCATCATCAATATTTTATCCTCAGTAACAAAAATCAATATACATCTTTAATCAAATATTCATCTTTTTACACTACAAAGCCAAAGATATTCATTTGTATCACCACGGGTTGGTCATGTTCATCTCAACACTGCTCATCTTTTTTACTTACGGGCCAAAGATATTCATCGATTAATCATTTATCTTTGCACTACTGGTAGAAGAAGATATTTAGTAATATCATCATTTAGACCGAGGGATGATGAAAAATATTTTAAAGAAAAACGAATCCAAAGGATACGTAAGGACAAATAGTAGGGATTCATATAACAGCTTTATCCAAGGTCAATAATACTCCATAATAACCAATTTTGAAGCAAAATTCAAGAATAAAGATCAAAACATGGATACAATCAAAGATAGTAACCATAATAGACATCTTGGACAAAAAGAAGAAAATTTTATTTTTTGGTGAATAGTACCGTATTCGTGAATAGTGCCGTATACGTGAATAGTAATCCCAACACAAAAAGTTCCAAATTTGATAAAAAGTTCATACCAACATTTCGGTATAATGATATTGAAGAAAATATCATTTTAAGAAGAATATAACACCCCTTACCTCAAAATATCAGTACTTCTGATCGAAATATTGGTATAAGGCTGAAGGAAACTTGCACTGATGAATAGAAACTCACAAAGTATCTAAATACTCACAAAATACACTCAATAATCTAGAGAGAAAGAGAAAACTTGTTTCGGTGTGATTTTCAATTCTAACTTAGCCCTCTATTTATAGGAAAATGTTAGCAGATTTGACCAAGCAACTCGATAGCTTTACCTTTCTACTATTCCCACCCACCACATTTGAAATAAATTCAAACATTTCTTCACCAACCACAAGTGGGGCCCACTCAATTCTAGAATTTTCCACCAAAATCATTTATAAACCTAATTTCTTAATCACCACCTCTTAAAATTCATAACAAATCATACGTTCATTTTAACGGTTCAAAATTTGTGGACATATACTCAACTTATATATGTATAACATATCCAACAATTACAACAATCCAACGGTTTGGATTAAAAATTATAACTCACACAATATATCTCAAAAACACTGGTTTAATTTTTAATACCTTCATTTCGACAAAAATACTGATAAAACACCTCAACATTAACTCCTTCATTTTTAACCACAATAAATATATCCAACATTTATATCCACATAAAATAAATATTTTCTTATCATATGAATCAATAATTAATTATTCACAAATAATATTACAGAATCACATTTATGACAACTAAGTAGTTCCTGTGAAAGAGGGACTTTCCAATAAGAATTTCTCCTTATTGGTAGCAAATTAGGTGACCAAACCTCTCCTTTACGTAACTTTCTAGACATTGCCAATAATGCTATCTAATAATATTATTCAAATAATATGAATTATTGATCCGATAATGGGAAATCTTGTGCGGTGACAATTATTGAAACAACAATAATATAAAATATCAACGCAAAGAATTATTGAATCAATAAAATAAAATATTGAAAGCGATAACTCTTCATCGTAATAATTATTGAGTAGTGCCTTATTACATAAGGATCAATAATTCATCAATATTGTGCATCCACGCGTATTCTCGTATTTTAACCACCGGGTATTCCAACGTTGTTAATTGTAATAACTACTGTAGATTATTTATAAAAACTCAAACTTGTCTTTTTTTTTCATCCAACAGTTATTACATTATGGGGCCCATAAATGATCGCTATGTGCAGTAATTTAAATATTCCCACAACAAGAATATTCCCACGACCAAACGAATATTCCCCGACAACAATGATTATTTTATAACCACTTGCATATTTTGCAAAATTTGCACATTTCACCCATAACCAGAGAATTATATCAAATTAATACCTTATTATTCACAAATATAATTAGAGAAAATTCGATTTTATTTATAGTAAGTTGGGGTCTTACAACCATTGTTTCCTTCTAAGACACCATGGATACTGTGACGCCCCGGAAAATCGGATTTTTAGGAGAATAAAATTTTTATTTGACTTTATGGATTAAATAAATTTAATTGATTATTTATTGGAGTAAGCTATTTGAAGGTCGTTCTATGACCTAGACATATCGGAACGTCATAGTATTTTGGCTATGTGATAGAATTAAAGTGTTTGAATTTCCATGACGAAAATAAAAGTTTTTCGAGAAATTTTCTGAAAAATACTATTCACGTATTTCTGCTTGGGAATTATTTTTGAATTTCTGAGAAATACGTAAAAATAGAATATCAAGGTGATATGAAATATCTAATAATATTTTATTTATGACAAACACAGTTTTTCGCATGCAGACTTAAAACCTAACGTTTAGGGGAAGTGACTTATGATAAGGAATTTAAACGCGTATAATAAATTAAAGTAATGATCGTGTAATACGTAGGTATTGTACAAGGTAACGAATACAAGTATGTATGAATAATGGTATATCATATATTATGAATTAATATACGAGTTAGAATACGGGATTAATACGTATATAATATGTCCTAAGGCTTTACGCCATTTGTGAATGGACTTGTGGATTATGTGGGAAGTATATGTCCAATATGATTTAATATAAAAGACCAATAATAATTAAGGAAAAAGCCAAATGTTTGTTCATGTAAAGCCCAAAACAAATTATTGCAAGCCCAAATGAATAAGCTAACTAATTAAACCTTAAGCCCAAACTATTAATCCAATGGGTTAAGAGGATCCATGGGGCAACCCATGATCACATGGGTGATCTTGGTGGCCAAGAAACAAGTCTGATGAGCAAGTAGACTTAAAGATTAAGTAAAGGATAAGTTAAGAAAATTTAATGGCTAAGATAAGTGGTGAGCAAGTGACTTGGTGGCTAAGTAAATGTGGTGGCCAAGTTAACTTAATTAGGAAGTAATGAATAGTAAGGAGGTGATTAAGGAGGTGGAAGTGGATCAATGACCCTTATGCCCTAACCTTGGCTTTCCTATAAATAGAGGCCCTTGGACTTCATTTGTTTTTTGTTCAAAAACCCCAACAACTTATAGCTTATTTGCTTGAGAGAAAAAGCTAGAAAAGCTAGAAGTTAGCCTTTGTTAATTCAAAGAAACAAGAAGAAGATTAAGGTTTAGCAAGTGATCATAAAAGGGTAAGCAATCTTGAACCATGATTCTCTTTCTCTTCCATTGTTAGAGAAGTGGGTAGTTGTAGAACATGTATGCTAAAGAATAATAAGAATGATTAATCAATGGACTTAGGCCGTATAAGTCATGAATAAGTTATTCGTAATCATTTAAGCTATGAACTTAAGAAGAACTTGTAACATGTTTACATTAATGAAATTGGTATGATAAGAAGATGCAAGGATGAGGGTTAAAAGATTAAGATCATGATAAGTCATGAGAAATGGTATCATAGTAGTTTATACTTTTATAAGTTACAAACTCACAAAGAACAAGTAATAACTTAACATGTTTATAAGTTAATGAAGTATGTATGTCAAGATGTTAGTTTAACAGAATTAATCCATTTGAAATGAAGAACAAATCTTAAGTAACGAAATTTTGCCAGAATGCACACGATTGGACGATAATCGTCGAATTTGTGAAATTCTCCAAATGGAAGTCGGATTTTGTGTTTGAACTCAAAAAAGTTGGTTTTCGATGGAGACAAGTCTTATTTAGCATTATAGAGTTGCGGACTCGAGAATGACTGAATTCCGACTTAGAACGAAGAAACGAGCGTTGAACGTTCACGAACGTTTATCGTTTTCGTTAAAAATGGACTAAAAGGTGAATTTTAGTTAAAGAAGTGAAATAGATAAAATTCTTTCATGAACATGTAGAGTATGTAATTTGTGAACCGTAGGCTCTTGAACGAGCCAATTCGGACTTATAACGAAGAAGTTACGAGCCTGGGAATCTCACAAAATGAAAAATCTGTCAAAATTGTATGATGATGCACCTGAGTCATGTGGCATGCGACTCAAAGCGAAGAAAGTCCCAGCTATGCAGTGATGAGATTGTACTATAGCCCCTGTTAATTGACGCCATAAGCGCTATTTGAATACATGGGCATGGTGCCATGCGTCGTGATCAATTCTAGGAACCAAAAGTCATGCATGCAAAGACGAGCCCAAGAGGAAAAGCTGGCGCCACAGCACCAACACTAGATCATGCACAGTAATAAAAGCTTACAGGTAAGGAAATAAAGATAATTGATTAGTAATGAACCAATACATTACTAAACTTAATGTAGCATCATTAAGATAATTGTAAACGTTAATTGATACACTAAAGGTTGAAGATAAGTCGAATATGAACATGAATAGTATGAAATAGATGTACTTAACCAATGAAGATCGAGTTTTGAATATTGATGTAAGAGCGTTAGTAAGCCGCGAGGGATGATGATTAACTCAGACCGAGTTGTATTAATGAAATAATTTCAATTAAGTTATAGAAATGAAATAAGTTGGTAAAGAACAATGTAAAAGAATGACGGCAAGCCATAACCAATAATAACAAATCTACTACATGATTAGATTGAGAAAAAGGGTAAGATTCATTAGGAACCATGTATGTTCATTCATGACCTAATGTGGTATGTTATGTGATTATGTGTTGTAGAGACCGTAAAGGCTCAAAGGAAATGTAATTTTACTGTAGCAGATGTTGAATGCAAGTTTTTCTAAACGCATGTCTAACCTTCGTGTTAGCCAGGTTTTCAAATGATTCAAGTTATAAGATGCATGTATGGTTTTAAAGAAAGAGTCGATGCCAGTTTTAACTCGGCTAGACTAATCTTGATTGATTGATTTATTTACAAGTCTTTCAATATAGAATTGCTAATGCTATCCTACGCCAATTGTTTGGTACGGATTCAAGGTAAGCCTGAATATGAATAAACAAATATATTTTCATCGAGTATTCGATGGGCACGTGAGGTTGCCACAACTTAAACGTGCACACGTTGAATGGATGTAGTGTTGATTAACATAGAGTTCTATAGGTTGATCACCTAGAAGTGCTCGTAAGATATGTCAGACTTACGGACTTAGTGTCGGGTTGTCCTTTTCAAAGAAATTATGAAACGCTCATGGTCTTGTACCAGAATTGATGTTTTACTGAATATTGTTATTATAAAATGTTTTGAAGGAAAAGAAATGCTATTTTGAGTTATTGATAGTACTTCGTAACTATTATCCATTTATTGAAGATATATGATTCCTATATTTCAAGCTTGCAGTTTAAAAGAAATTGTTGTACTTGCTGAGCTTGTTATCCTCACTCTTGCTTAAACCATATGAATGCAGCTAAAGATGAGCGAACCGAGGTTTCCAGTAGAGATAAAGGCAAGGCGAAGATGAATAATTAGTTTATCTTGTAATAGACTAGTAAGTATATGTATTATATTATGATGAACAAAGAATGTAATGGTTTAAGAACCTGGGAACGTGATTTATTATTATTAATGTAATAAGAATTATGTTGGAACACACATTTTGATGTCGTTTCATTAGAATGAATGTACAGTTATGAGTATCATGTAGCACCATTTGTCGGGTTGGAAGATACCCAGATTTGGGGGCGTCACAGATACTACCCTTCATGCAAACCCTAAATTAAGTCCAAGTTCTCTCTATAAATACAAGCTTGATTTTAGTTTTTGTGTTTCTTAAAACTTGTCTAGTAATTCTAAGTGTAGAGTATATGTTTCTGAATTACTTTAGAAGCATACCCAGAGTGGCTTGAGCAACCTTAACTTTTTCTATTAAAGTTGGCTCTATGCATATACTTGACATCATCGCAATCGTTCCTGCATATGATCTTCTACTTAACGCGTTATCTACCACGTTCGCTTTTCCAGGATGGTATTAAATAGTGTGGTCGTAGTCTTTCAATAGCTCGAGCCAACGTCGCTGTCGCATGTTGAGTTCTTTTTGAGTGAAGAAATATTTAAGGCTTTTATGGTCTGAATATATCTCCACTTTCTCCCCATATAGATAGTGCCTCCATATCTTTAGCCTTGGCTTATTGCTTGCTAACTCTAGATCATGAGTAGGATAATTCCTCTCATATTCTTTAAGTTGTCGCGAGGCATAGGCTATGACTTTCCCATGTTGCATGAGAACACATCCTAACCCTTTGCTCAAGAAGCATCATTGTGAGATAACAAATCCATCCATGCGGATGGTATTGTTAGAAACAGTCTTAAAATAAGTCTTCTCTTAAGCTCTTGGAAACTCTTCTCGCATTCTTCGCTCCAAACGAATTTTGTATCCTTTCGAGTTAAGCGAGTTAGCGAAGTAGCGATTCGAGAAAACCTTCCACGAATCTCGATAATAACCAAATAAGCCCGAAAGCTATGTACTTGATCCACCATCTTGGGTTGCTCCCAACTTTGTATTGCTTCAATCTTCGCCGGGTCAATAGATACTCCATGTTTTGACACCATGCCCCCAGAAATGCTACTTCCTCGCCGAACTCGCATTTCTTTAACTTGGCATAAAGCTTGTTTTCACGAAGCGTTTGGAGTACCAAACTTCAAATGGTGCTCATGATCTTCACGACTTTTGGAATATATGAGGATGTCATCAATAAAGACAACAATGAATTTATCCAAATATTCTTTGAATACTCGATTCATCATATCCATGAAAGCAAGCGGAGCATTAGTCAATCTGAAAGATATGACTAAGAATTACGTAATGCCCGTCATCGAGGAGTTACGAAGGGTCTTTGGAATATCCTCAGTTCTAATCTTCAGCTGATGATATCCAGAACGAAGATCGATTTTTGAAAAGAATTGTGCTCCTTGCAACTAGTCAAACAAGTCATCAATACGAGGTAGAGGATACCTATTCTTGATGGTGACATGGTTCAATTCCCGATAGTCAATATAAAGTCGCATACTCCCGTCTTTCTTCTTTACGAATAAAACAGGAGCACCCTAAGGAGATGTACTAGGACGAATTAAACCGATGTCCAACAATTCCTGTAGTTGGACCTTTAACTCCTGAAGTTCAATAGGAGCCATTCGATATGGGGTTTTAGAAATGGGCTTTGTACCAGGTTCAAGGTCAATAAAGAATTCAACTTCACGTTCTGGGGGTAGACCGGGAAGTTCTTCAGGAAATACGTCAGGAAAGTTATTAACAACAGGAATATTATTCAATTTTGACGTGTCTCTATTCAAATCCATAACATGGGCTAAGAAAGCTTGACATCCGTTTTTTAATAAACGAATAGCTTTATGATTAGATATGACAGTGATTGATTTTAATGGTTTAGTTGCTTGAATTTGTACAACAGGTTGTTTAGGAATATGAAAGCTAACAACCTTATGAAAATAATCAATTTTGGCATGATGAGTAGTTAACCAATCAATCCCTAAAATCACATCAAAAGCAAGTATCTTTAAAGAGATAAGGTCAACAGGTAAGGTGATGGTGCCAACTTGAATCAAACAAGATTTATAAGCGATGGATGTGATGAAAGTTTCTCTAACGGAGTTTTCACGAGATAGGTCAAAGTCTAATTTCTCCTGAGTCAAGTTTAAACGTTGAGCACAAGCGGGAGAGATAAATGAATGGGTAGCACCAGATATCTAGTAAAGTATAAACTTCACAAGAATTTATAAATAGCTTACGTGATCACCTCGTTTGGGTTCCTCGCATTTTGACCATCACACACAAACGCTCTTCCGAGAACCGTTCATTTTGACTTTTACTGGGATGATCTTTTGAGTCACCGTCCCCATTGAACTAGGTTTCGCTCTGCATACAATCTCGAAAGCGATATGTCCTTCCTTTCCACAATTATAGCATACACGAACTGTTGTGAGCGCGTTTGGTGATATGTCCCTCTTTCCCACATTTATAGCATATGGGGTGGTCGTTCTCCTCCTTAGAACCGATTCTTTCTTTGTACTTTGTCGTCTTCACATGGTCGTTTTGAATCTTCTCTTTTTAAAATCTCCTCCTAACTCGCTTCTTCTATTTTCATGGCCATGATTACCACCAGAGTGGTTACCATTTTTGTTCGCCTTTTTCTTTCTCCACTGGTTATTGTTGTTTTGTTGACTGCTATCTCCGGTATGATCCTGATTGTGGTACCTCGGTTGACCGTACTCGTTATCTCGCTCTAACAATTGAGCCCTATTAACAACATCTGAATAAAGAGAAAATTTATGAGAGATGAGATACTGACGTATGCCGGGTTTCAAACCTCTTAGAAACATCCGCGTCATAAGTTCCTCATTCTCCACCAAATGAGGTGCAAACCTGGATAACTCTGTAAACTTCGCCTCGTACTGAGACACCGTCATGTTGTTCTGCTCTAGTCTAATAAACTCCACTTCCTTCATATGACGAACACTTTCAGGAAAGTATTTGTCATTAAATAGTTTCTGAAATGTCTCCCAAGACATGCCGAGTCTTGGTGGATGGAGTGCGCTTCACGACTCCACCGATGAGTCTGCCTCGCCCACGGAACATAAAGGTGGCGAATGGAACCTTCTGTTCCTCTGTGCATCCCAAGACATCGAATATCTTGGTAATTTGCTTGACCCATGTTTACGCCATGATCGGATCGGCTTTTCCTTAAATTCTGGTGGTCCCAACTCTTTGAACTGCTTGGCTGTGACAACCCGTGAATTGCTATCATTTCCTCCTATGTTTTGAACACGAGTCTCCCTCGTTTGATTTTGCATGAACTGCAAAAAGCTTCTAAACATTAAATGCGTTCATCGTCGTCGATCGGTGGTATTATTCACGGGAGGAACATTGTCGACTGTTGTTGCGTTCTCCTCGTTGGTGAGTCTGAGCGTCTCCACGGTCTCATTTCCATTGTTAATATTCTCAGTCGACATTCTCAAATACTGTCATAAAACAAGGGTTAATTAAGGAAATCAATATATCACATAATATCCCTATATACTGACCAACTATCAAATAAGCTTAGGTAGGACACACTAGCGAAGGATTTACTCGTCTCTCCCCTCCTAGTTCTATTCCCCGATCTCCGCCAGAGATCATATCCCTAAGCTCTGATACCAACTGTGACACCCCCAAAATAGGTATACATCACCCATTCTGAGTTGTCAATACACAGTACAGAAACAACTACAACTTTATTATTACAACAAGAAAAGCGTGAGTTTAAATACAGATATTGCCATCTAGACAATATCCACATACAAATAAATCCTCATCATAATTATTGATACATTATTTTACAACAATGGTGAGGACTACTAAACAACTCTCCCTAGAACCTTCATTCCATACCCCAGACTACGCATCTCGCTATATTCTCGCCTCCCAGGAAGAAAAATGGAACAAAAAGGAAAAGGGTGAGCTCGACTAGCCCAAAGAAAGAATATTATGACTAAGATAATATACAACAAAATTATTGTTAGTCTTCAACAGAGAAAATATAATAGAATACAATAGACAACAAGTTTTAAATCAATATTCGCGATGGAAATAATAATTCATTAGAAGAGTTAAGTAGAAATGCAAACTACTATCTTCTATGTATGAATTTTAAAGTTCATCGCCTATTTTTTATCCTGTAACATCAATCAATATATATCTCGGGATCAAATATTCATCCTTGCACTACGTGCCAAGGACATTCACCATTAATTCATGTTCATCTAAACACTGTTCATCTTTTGCACTCACGGGCCAAAGATATTCATCGAAATCATTCATCTTTTGCACTCTGAGCCAAAGATATTCATCATAAATCATTCATCTTTGCACTACTGAGCCAAAGATATTCAATAATATCATCATTTAAGACCGAGGATGATGAAAAATATTTTTAAAAAACGAATCCAAAGGAAACAAAATGACAAGGATTAAGGATTAAGGATTAAGGATTCGTACTTTGTTTTATTCACGTCCAAAAATACCTCAAAAATAATCATAGTGGTGTAAAATTCAAGAATGATCAAAACATGGATACAATCAAAGCTAGTATCCAGAATAGATATTTTGGACGAAAAAGAAAATTTTTCATTTTTCGATGAATAGTGCCGTATTCGTGAATAGTGCCGTATACGTGAATAGTAACCCCGTCACTAAAAGTTCCAAATTTGATAAAAACTTCAGATCAATATTTCAGCATAATGATATTGAAGAAATAATATCATTATGAAAAAAATAATATCCCTTACCTCGGAAAGACAGTACTTCTCACTAGAATACTGGATATAGGCTATAACTTGAACTTGCACCGTATAGCAATACTCAAAGTATACTAAAAATACTCACAAGAATACGCTCGATAATATAGAGAGAGAAAACTTCAGTTTCTGGTGTGATTTTCAATTCTAACCTAAGCACCCTATTTATAGGAAAATGCTTAGAACACCAAAGTAGAAAATTTAATAAAATATTAATTTTATTTAAATTTTTCTTCGCCCACTTAGACTTCTGATTTCAAAGAACTTAACATGTGATTCATGAGGCTTACAAATGTAAAAAACGTTTTTGTTAATATAAATATTTAAAACTTCCAAAAATTAATTATTTCGGAACTCCGGAACTTCAATAATTCATAATAAATAGCCCTTTTATCAGAAAATTCGAATCTCGCGAGATTTTATAGGAAATTCAATTCTCTATAACTTTGCAAAAGAAAGTTTTTCCAAATTCCCAACAAAAATGTACCGAAATCCACAAATGGGTGATTTTTCAGGCTATAATCAAATTTCAGTCAATAAATGGGTCCACAGACATGTTTAACATGTTTTAAACATTTATTGCAACAAAAATACTCTTTCTCCTCGTATACTCGTATATCACACATTCATTGTAAAAAAATCACCATTATTATATTATTAAAAATATAATAATATATTTAAATGAATTATTTTATCAGAAAAAGATAAAATTTTAATTTTCAACAATTGTCACATTAAAAATTTTCTCCATCTATATCCTTATAAAATCAATATTTTCCTCATCATGTGAATCAATAATTAACTATTCACAAATAATATTACGTAATCACAATATTGACAACCGCATGGCCTCCTTGAAAGAGGGACTTTCCAATAAGAATTTCTCCTTATTGGTAGCGTAATTAGGTGACCAAACCTCTCCTTAGATGTAACTTTCTAGACATTGCCAATAATGTTATCTAATAATATTATTCGGATAATATGAATTATTGCTTCGATAATGAAAAATCTTGTGTAATTACAATTATTGAAACAACAACAATATAAAATATCAACACAACAATTATTGAACCAATAAAATAAAGCGATAATTATCGTAACCATTATTGAGTAGTGCCTTCTTACGTAAGAGTCAATAATTGGTGCAATACCGATGTCTTCTCTTGTGCACAACGCCAGACATTCGTGTTTTTAACCACCGGGTATTCCAACGATGGTAAAAGCAGTAACAACTACGCTAGTTATTTTTAAACAACTTATATTTGTCGCTTTCTTCCTCCAATCGCTTTTCCGCTCGGGGCCCACATATGGTCACGCTCAGTCGCATTTAATATTCCCCGATGATCTGAATATTCCACGACCAAACGAATATTCCCAAACAACAATGAATATTTTATAACCACTTGCTTATTTTGAAATATTTGCGTATTTTACCCATAACTATCCACATTAATCACATCAACCCTTACTATTTCAAAATAATAATTAGAGGAAATTAAATTTCATTTATTAATTATTTGGGGTCTTACATTGAGCATTCTTCTTCATCAGCAGATGCTGCATTTTCTTCCATTACTCCAAACTTCATTCATTCTTTGGATTTTGTCGAGGGACTCAAATTTTGAGACTGTCAGTTTCCTTCTCTTCTTCTTACTCTACGTCCTCTACTTTGTTAGATGGACTTTCTTTGGAAGCTGGGGCTTGCCTGTTTTCCACCTTAGCTCTCTTTCTTAATGGCTCTTGAAGCAACCTGTTGCTTCTTCGCTTTGTGGTTCTAGCAGTCAGGACTTTTTCTTCTTCATCCTTGTCTTTGGTGGAGAGACTTCTTGGTGGGGCCTTGGTTTTCTTCACACCTCTGGATTTCTTTCTGGCTGGTGTGGTTGTTGCTGGTATAGAGTCATCAGACTCAGAGCTTTCTATCTCCTTTGCCTTCCTCTTCTTTGCAGAAGTCTTGTTGCTGCTCCCAGATGTTGTCAACCTCCTATTTTCCTTTGGGTTCTTCTTCCAGTTCACAAACAGTTGCCGAGACATTACTTTGTGAACATTTAGAGGCTCTCCATCATAATTCTTGATTTTCCCTTCTAGCTTCTTCTTCATCATAATACTCAACAGTCTTCCATGAAAAACCTTAGTCAGGGGTTTATCTGTAGATTTCTTCATCTTAGCCTTTTCCAGCCATTTGGAAATTTGATCTAGCAAGATAACCCCAAAGTTGATTCGTTTTCTCTGAACTATTGCAGACATAATCTTTAGTTGTTGATCAAGCACCGTGTCGTGTGAAGTGTCCTTCCATAGTATGCATTTTCCTACTATTTCAGCAAGGAACTCGAATTCCTTAGGGAACTCCTTTTTCTTCATATCCTTTAGACTGGGGTTTCTTTTGTACCCCATAATCTCCTTGGCTTGCTCAGTGTTGATCTCATCAAGGTTTCTCAGTCCTAGGTCAGGGAAACCTAAGCATTGATATATATCAGATGATTTTAGCTTAAGAGACTAACCTTTAACATTGGTTGAAATAGTTTCGGCATTTATGGATGCATTTGAGTAGAATTCTTTGACCAGTTCAGTATATACTCGAGTGCTAGCCTCAAGACATTCTGAGAATCCAGCTTTCTACACAAGTTTGAGAATGCCTCTGAACTTCTTTTTGGATTTTTCAAACGTCTTGGTTCCAAGCTGAATGCTAGTGATTACTCGCCAGTTTTCCATTTGAGTAGTTCGAGGAATATGGGTATTTGATTCAAAGGGGTTTTTGAGAGATGGCTAATTGTGATTTGGGCAAGACTCTAGAAGGTTAATTGATTTTGGCTTTTGAGAGGATTCTAGGGTTTGAAAATGGGAGGGAGAGAGGTTCGATAACTTCTGATAACTGTTTGCTAATTTGAGTTTTCATTTATGGGCAGTTCCTTCTAACTCTTCATAATCAGTGATGTGTCAACCAACCATTGGTTGCATGATGCCCAGTAATGAGCTGTAACTCCCCCATTAACTCTTCAGTTTAATGTCTCTTTTCAAAACAAATAGGTGTCAATGACGTGGATTGACCGTTGACTATTTTGATTCATAGAGTAGCGTGATAAGGCAGCTATGGACTCTACGTTTTCCTTTGTAGACTCAACAATCATCTTTTGAGAGACGTTGCAGTGGGTGGTTTTGACATTAATCCTCATCTTGATGCAACATAGCTTGATCACTGATATATTCGAACTTATCTCCTTATAATCTGAATGGTTGAGCAATTGTCCCATTTTCCAAGCTCCTCGTGAACTGGAGTATCCTCTGCTAGGACTGCGATCATCGAGTCTGCTTCTACGATCGCTGAGGTTGCACTACGATCATGGAGTTCTCTTCAACCTCAACACTTCGATCGTTGACTGACTTTGTCCTTGAGATGAACTTTACTGAGCATTCCTTCTAGGTCAAGGTAGCTCAGGAAGGGCCAACCTCTTAGAGTGAACTAAGGGTCAGGTTTGTCCCTAAGGCGCTTTCTAGATGAAATCCTTTAGAGGTGATTTGCACTGATATCTCATTTGACATTTTCCGATGGGGAGAGCCTCTACCAACTTTAAACAATTGCTTTTGCGGTAATTGTGGTGTCCTCCTACTTCTATATTGCGATCAGATGTTTGATCATAGGCATTCCACGATTTTCAGTTGGTGGCTGAAAGGTTATCAATAGTACGTTTTGAGACGTTCCTACTTACTATGGATCTTCATTTGGTTCATAAGCCACAAAGTTTTGGGACTATGTAGCTCGTACACTACTTCATAGTAAATTTCAGTATTGGTGTTCCTTAACAAATCACTGCTCCCCATAGTTGATGTTGTCTTTTCAGATAGATGTGATTCCCTTCCCTTTAGGTTCATTTGACGGCAGCCTTGCATATCTCCTTCTGACTGGAATCACCATTATCACTTAGATCTCCTTGTATCGTATGCATGGATATTTTCAGGACTTATCACTCTATAATTATTTGACAACATTACGAACGTAGTCTTCCTTGTCAGTCTTGTGTGTGTGAAGTTCTGCTCTCATACTGAATTCCTCTTGACTGATGCTCGATGATCCTCTGATGTGAACTTCCTTGAGGATTCTTCTCATATAGCTTGATTTACCTGATTTGAGCATATAAGACCTTTTTCATCTTTGGTTGCATGGCCTGCTTCAATATATAGATTAACAGCTATGTGAGCTTCATTCAGGTTATCTCAGCGGGTCTTCAAGGACAGGCTTGGACATTGGAATTTTCTTAGAATCATTTCTGAACAGTCCTTAGCCTTCTGTTGGTTGAGTCTTCTTGACTGAAGTCTTCTGTTTCAGCATTCCTTAGTGTGGTCAGACAGACCAAGTACCTGCAGGCTAGATACATTTCTATTTTTGGTACCTACAATTAAATGGGTCCTGCTAGGTTAGTTTGTTTTTTTAAACCCTTGTTCCTTATATTTGGATAATCATCACATTTATCACCAACAGTCATATTCATGCATGCAACTAGTTTTAGATAATACATTTTGAGATGCATGATGGTGAGTGTGCGTAAGATTCGTCATTTTAAAAACACACTATTTTTCTTTGATGGTTTCATCATTTACATGGTTATGTTCACGGGATTTAAATGTTCAGAGTGAGAGTCATCTCTATGATTTATTTGTATCTGGTTGATTCATGGAGGTGATTAGTTTCTACAAATCATCAAGATACTCTTGTAGAGCTGATCATACTCTGTGAGTTATCAAACACTTAAAACATATGTTTGTATATACATACTAACCCATCAACAAAGATTACTTCTCATAAAATTAATTTAACTTGTCATGCTCTTATGACCCATTTCAGATTTCCTTCAAGATGTCATCTTCAACCTAAAACTTGGATGGAGGGAAGGTTAATAAGCATTTGAGTTTCCAACCTCAGTGTACTTAGTCTCTTCACCAATTTAGGTAGATTATGATTTCTTAACAGGATACTGTTATAGTGCATAAGGATGTGTAATTATGATGTATACAAATATATTAGTGAGGAATCGTACCTTTCTACTGTCAGCTTCTTAACAGTCATTTATCGTAGACATACTGAGGTTCGGCATAGATGTGCATAGTTTCTCATTTGCTCCTAACAACTTGTTGCTCTAGTTGACCGTCAATCAATCAGTCATGGTCTTGAAGATACAAGCTAAGAGAATCTAAATATTTTTAATTCTCTGGCATCCTTCAGTTTGTTAAGTTTGCACCCAGCCGCTGGTTGGCTAAACACATGTTTGAGAAGATCTTCTTTCTTCTCTAGATAAGCGTTTCTTAGCATGTGTGGCCTTTTCATCTTTTACGGTGGTGGATGTTTGACTCTTTGTCGTTGATGTCTCTTGAGCTTTCTCATCTGGTCTTCAGACTACAAGATTGACTGCAGGCAAGGATTGGTCTTGTTGATGTAATAATTGAGAACATGGACCAATCGGAGCAGCTTCAGGTGTATATACACATATAACATGTACACAGTATTTCCAACGTGTGAGCTCATCTGCATATAACAAGTGACTTACTACTGAACTAAGTATAGAACAATGTTTGTGCCTAGGATCAGACTCAAAGCGATTAGCTTTTGAATATAGCATGAGAACCTGCTCTGATACCAATTGTTAGTTCCCAGTGGGCACAATAGATCTAGAAGGGGGGTTGAATAGATCTTTTTCAATTTCAAATTCTTTTCTGGTTTATTTTGTATTGCTAATAATTTAGCATATGACAAACATAAGAATCTTTTCAAGCACAACGAAATAAGTAAAAGATCCCCTTCATTGATATATTCATAATCATACATACATCTCGTAGAGTTAGTTCAATGGTAAGCAGTTAAAACATGCATAGCAGTTATAGTAGTTAATGTACATAATGTAAATGACATAAAGTAAAAGACACAAGGGGTTTTAAGTGGTTCAGAGACTCAAGCCCCTAATCCACTCTTCTGCTTTCAACTAGCAGGATTTCCACTAAGGAAGGGCAGCACCCTGAATCACTACGATTCCTTCAAGGCCAATGGCCTTGGGACTTAAGTTCACTAAGAACTCTTCAAGGCCAGCAGCCTTGGAACTCCTTTAGTTCCCTAGGAACTCTTCAAGCCCAGCAAGCTTGGAACTTCATTTAGTCCCTCCGGACAAGGACCCCTCCGGACCTGGCTTCTTGTTGTTGAGTTGTTTGTTTGTTGGAGTTGGTGCTGAGTTGCTAAGATGTCTTTATGCTTTTAACATCTTCTGTACTTAGCAGCTTGGTGTGATCATCCTTGAAGTGTAGTTGAGTGTTGCATGATGCTCAGCTTCTTCAGTTACTCAACCTCTTCTGATGATCCCATGATGAGCTGCCTTGAAGTTCATTCCTCTTAATACTTGATGGCTGCACATGATGGGTTTCTAAGATGACTGTAGGCTCTTCTTCTAGGTACTTAGAAACTTTCTCATGCTTCCCACCACGATGGCGTTGGTGATATTCTTTCTTGATACTTGATGCCTTCTCATGATGGACTGGCTAAGATAACTGTAGGCTCTTCTCTCTAGTACTTAGAGTCTTCCCATGATGGACATCAAGATGACATTGATGCTCTTCTTTCTCTCGGCAGTTCAGAACACTCTTCTTGTAGTAGAACTCTCACTTCTACTTCTTTCTTTTTATGTTCTTGGTGGATCGTAGAGTGAGCCTTCAGACCTTCTTCTGTCACTCATTGTTTACGTTTATTAGATAAGTCCACCAGTTCTCCAAACTCAGCAACTCCAGCAACCTTTGATCTTTGAAACTCTAGTAGATTTATACTCCTTTCCAATCTTTCCATTGGAAAGTAGCCATTGAAAGTTCTTTGAAATGCTTCACCGATCTCGAGTTTCTTGGTTCAGACCGCAGATGTGACATGACAACTTTTTTTGACTTTCTGACACTGCAGTCTACTATTTCATGTACCCTGTCAGATATATTACTTTTATGCCTCTGGAAAGTCGAAGACTTTATTTCACCCTTCTGATTTCTTGATCAGAGGTTGTCCTTTTCCATCGATGCTCTCAATAAGCTCTTGTACAAATATCAACCTTCAAATTGAATCATTGTCAATGCTTCAATCTCCAGCTGTTCGAACTCCACGATTCTGATGCATGTCTTCTTGGACCTGATCATAGTGTCTTGTTGACTGGTAGAGACAACACTACGATCTTGAAGAGTGTTGATTGGATCTTTAATGTAGAACACCTCTTCCTTCTTTCGTGCAGTGCTTCAACACTTATGTTTGCCTCAACAGTTCTCCGATACCGATGGCTTGACTTCTTTGTTCTAGCCCCTTCTGAATAGCAAGACACTTCAGATTTGTGGCATGTCCAGCTCTTTTTCTCCTTGTGATCTCCCGTTCACTTATCATCAATGGACTGACCAATGCTTAATCACTTTAGCCTTGTTCTTGAAAGTCATCCAAAGATCTCTGTATGCACTCCATCAGTTCTTTCTTTGTTTGGCAAACAGTACGATCTTGGTTGCTTCCAAGATCATCGTCTTCTATCTATTTGACAACTACTGCACTTGCTGACTTTTCTTAGTCAGTTACTAAAGTCTTCTTCCGATCTCCTTGTGGAAGACTTCATCCTGAATGGCTTCACAACTCAACCTGGATGCTGATTGGGTTGGTGATTAGATCTTCCGTTAGCTTGCATGCCATTCGTTGAATGCTCTCTAGTTTCCTTCAGATGGGATGTATCTTTGCAGTGCCAACTAGAGGCTTCATTCCTTTGGATATTCTGGGAGTGCTCATTTATTGAGAATCATATTTGCTCTACGATTCTGCCTTGGCATTGTGAACACATCTGTTGAAGTCTTAGTTCTACACTCTATGATTCAGCTTCGGCTATGCAGACACTACGACTCCGAGATCAGATCTCGACACTCTACGATTTATGTCGTTGTGCGTGTTGTCTTTATCTGATCTTGCTCGACTACGATCTCTACCTCTGATATGAGCAGTAGACTCTACGACTCTGAGTGTAGTGTACGATTCTTGACTTGGCTTCGACAGATACTCGGTCGGCTCGTAAGTAGGCTGTCTCTACGATTCTGAACATGACTTCCTCAACAGACTACGGCCCTGAGGAAGTTCTCCTCGACACACTACGATCCTTTCCTCGTCTCTCCTGGCAGTCTACGAACTTCGAGATCTCCTATCTTGAAGACTACAATTCTGCCTCGATAGCTCTCGAGTTTCCCTTGACTCTCCTGGCAGACTACGATCTCTGGTGCAGTGCTCAACGATCAGACAAGCCTATCTATTACATCGTAAGAACAACCTAACATGCTTTATCTTTCTATATTTATAGTCCTTATACATCATTTCTTTTTAAGGACTTTAACAAAGCTGTTTTGCTTATGTTGGATCAACCTAACACATTTGATTAATTCATTACAAGTCCTTGTACATATGTTTCTATTATCTATCAAAAGACTTTACAAGTTTTCTTAAGGCAAGCATACTTGCATATTCATTCATATATATATATATATATATATATATATATATCATAATCAAATCATATGTAAATAGGAATATCATTCACATGCTTACTCCTGACACAATCATGTTAAAAATAATAATAATAATAATAATAATAATAATAATAATAATAATAATAATAATAATAATAATAATAATAATAAGACGGGAAAAGAGCAAAAAGCCCCCGTGGAAAAAAAAGAGCATGAATACCCTATTCGGACCTTTAATCTTTGTAAATGTTTGATTTTAGTTCGAACTTGTTTGTTTTTGAAAATTTTAAGTTTATTCTGTATAATTCCTAATAAGAAATTGAGTATATGTTGAATTTTAATAAGGATCAATTAGCATAAATGTTGCTCACACACACACTATATAAATGATGACAGTATAAAATTCAAGGATTGATAAGATGTTATTGATTGGTTTTAATATGAAGTGTTGTAATGTTTGCTTTATTTTTCTGAGGCTGAAGGAATAAATTTGATTATGTGATACTGTTGGATTCATAGACATATAATTAGATACATTACATCTCATTGCATTGCATTGCATAACATGTAATTTGTTTTGTGCTTGAGGACTAGCACGGTTTAAGTTTGGGGGATTTTGATAAGTGGATTTTATATCCACGAATTGATTTCTAATTCAAGCTTTTTTGTTGTGAAATCCTTGCCTTTATGTTCAATTTTATTTGTTTATTGTTATTTTACATGTAGGATGGTTGGTGTGGTAAATGAGTGAAAAAAGAGGCATTTGAAGCATAATTGGAGCAAAGTTGGGGTTTTTCCAAGTCATTTTAGAGCTAGCCAGCCAAAAGGCAGGGGTCTTCATTCCTGGTGCATTAGCCTATTCACGGGCCGGCATCTCTATATAAATACCCACTTGTATGGGAAGCCAATTCTGGGCTTTCCTATCTTGCTTTGAACTTTGCTTGAAGGTGGACTTGAGGACTTAGGATAGCATATGGACTCTTAATAGAATGGGATTTTGTTCAGAACTTAGTGGTGGTATATATATTGTGTGATGCCCCCAAAATAGGTCCAATCCATCAAACCCATTCTGAGTCGTCAAAATACATGGTATAGAAAATAACTACAACTTTATTACTACAATTGTCGTGCAAAATACAACAACACATGTCTTATGATGACACGAGGTTGTATGTCTTTAGACATCTTGTATGATAATGGAAAAACACCCTTCGAACATTGGGTTCACCTCACCCTCAACATCTATAGACCACCGTTCTATTCCCCTGTTATTCCTCGCTTGTCCCAGCTACACTTTTATTACCTGAAATGAATTGTGAAGCAAAAAGCTGAGCACAACTAGCTCAGTAAAGAATATCATGACTAAAGATAAATAAATTATCAATAGCCTTCAATAGTAATAAATAAGAGATTTAGAACATATGGTAGATGATAAAACTTTTCAACCATAGTTGCAGCGGAATGAGCAATCCATTAGAAGATCAGTCAAATAGACCATAAAGTCTATTATCTTCTCCATGTTAAAAGTCCATCAACAATGTTTTATCCCTTTAACATTAATCAACAATTCCTGTCCACAATCACGTGTATAACTCATAATCGTAATTGTAGTTCTAAATTCCTTTCCTCATCCAGGACAAAGTTAATTTTCATCACCTGAAACATCAAAGATCATGGTTATACCAAATCACAATTCATGTTCATACTCCTACTAATAAATTCATCTTTGCACTACGGGCCAAAGATATTCATCAACAAGTCATCTTTGCACTACAGGCCAAAGATATTCATCAACAAGTCATCTTTGCACTACATGCCAAAGGTATTCAACAACAGGTCATCTTTGCATTACGAGCCAAATATATTCATTAACAAGTCATCTTTGCACTACATGCCAAAGATATTCAACAACAGGTCATCATTGCATTACGAGCCAAAGATATTCATCAAAAATCATTCATCTTTTCACTACAGGCCAAAGATATTCAGTTATATCATTATTTAGGATTGAGGATGATGTAAAATATTTTAAAGAAAATGAATCCAGTGAAACAAAAGAACAAATATTAAGGATTCGTACTTTAGACAACCCAAGTTCAAAAATACTTCATAAATAACCAGAGTGGAGTAAAATTCAAAAATAAAGATCAAAACATAGATCCAATCAAAGATAGAAACCATAACAGATAATCTTGGACACAGAAAAGAAAATTTAATTTTTTTGTGAATAGTGTCGTATTCGTGAATAGTGTCGTATACGTGAATAGTGCCGTATACGTGAATAGTAACTTCGACACCAAAAGATAGAAATTTCACAAAAAAAACATCATCATGCTTCTTGAATAGTACTCGTGAATAGTACTCATGAATAGTAACTCGTGAATAGTAACTCGTGAATAGTAACTTATGAATAGTAACCCCGACATGAAAAAGTTCCAAATTTGATAAAAAGTTCAAACCAATATTTCGGCATAATGATATTGAAGAAATAATATCATTTATGAAGAAAATAATCTCCCTTACAATCCCTTAAAATCACTTACCATCCCTTACTATCCCCTACCTCAAAAGAGCAGTACTTCTGACTGGAATAACACTGAACGAACTTGCACCGTATAGCAACACTCAAGATATCAAAATATTCACAAGTATACACTCGATAATATAGAGAGAGAAATGGAGAGCAAACTTTAGTTTCTGGTGTGTTTTTCAATTCTAACCTAAGCATCCTATTTATAGGAAAATGCTTAGAACACCAAAGCAGAAAATTTAATTTAATATTAATATATATATATATATTTATTAAATTACTACGTACACCAAGAATCTGAATTCAGCATGCATTCAACACCAGTGGGTCCCACCAACAATATAAAAAAAGTTTTTCTTAATAAAAATTATTAAAACTTCAAAAATCAATTATTCCGGAACTTCAATAATTCATAATAAATATCTCTTTTATCAGAAAATTCGAATCTCTCGATTCTGTATAGGAAATTCAACTCTCTACAACTTTGCAGAAGAAAGTTTTTTCAAATTCCAAACAGAAATTGACCGAAATCCACATACGGACGATTTTACAGGCTATAATCAAATTTCAGTCAAGAAATGGGGTCTACCGACATGTTTAACATGTTTTAAACAACTTTTATAACAAAAATACTCTTCCTCCTCATATACTCATATATCCCACATTCATTGTAAAAATATCATCATTATTATACTATAATAATATAATAAAATATTATTTTATCAAAAAAGATAAAATATCGATTTTCAACAATTGTCACTTTAAAAATTTTCTCCATCTATAGCCACATAAAATGAATAATTTCATTATCATATAAATCAATAATTAATTATTCACAAATAATATTACAGAATCACAATAATGACAACCAGACAGTTCTCAGGAAAGAGGGGGCTTTCCAATAAGAATTTCTCCTTACTGGCACGCAATTAGGTGACCAAACATCTCCTTAGACAGAACTTTCTAGACATTGCCAATAATGTAATCTAATAATATTATTCAGATAATATGAATTATTGCTTCGATAATGGAAAATACTGTGTAGTGATAATTTATTAAAACAACAGTATTATAAAATATCAACGCAGCAATTATTGAATAAATAAAATACTGAACAATAATTACTGTAACAATTATTGAGTTGTGCCTTCTTACGTAAGAATCAATAATTGGTGCAATACTGGTACCACTCATTGTGCAACAACAACGCCAGACATCGTATTTTTAACCACCGGGTATTCCAACAAAAGTTAGCAGTGTGAATAACTACGTCGTTATTTATAAAAACTCATACTTGTCGTTTTCTTCATCCAATCGCTTTCCGCTATGGGGCCCACAAAAGGTCACTTGTGGTCAGTATTTAATATTCCCCGGCTGTGAAGAATATTCCACGACCAAACGAATATTCCCCGACAATAATGAGTATTTTATAACCACTTGCGTATTTTGAAAAAAATTCATATATCACCCTTAACTTTAACTTTTTATCAATTTAACCATTTACTGAATTGTAATTATAAGAAAAATTGAATACTTTTATTTCATAAAATTCGGGGTCTTACATATTGAGCAACAAACAACAAAATCATCATCATGCAAAGTAATTAACGAAGATTATGTACAGAATTTCATATTGAGCAACGGGGTGAAGATTTTGAAGAACGATCATATCGATTACGGATAAAGGCTAAAGTGAAGGGTGTTCTGCGTTATTCTTCTACTTTTATTTATATTTGTAATTGAGAAGATGTTATCTTTAATTTATTCAATTATTATTTCATTTATTATGAACTAATTACTTTTTAGGCTTAAGACGAATCTTTAAGTGGAACAATGATTATGTAATCTTTGATTTTAGTTTAATAAGATATTATCCGGTTTATCTATATTAATTTGAGCGTGAAGTTATGAATTGCCTGATCAATGATTCTTTGTGAACTTGTCTGAACTCGAGAGATGAAATACAAGTCTAGACTTAGTTGATATAGCATGTGTTTTTGATTTATGTGAATGAACAGAATCTTGATGAATGTTAGGGTACAGATATGCTTGGCATCACATGTAATCAGATAAAGAGCTTGAACTTAAACCTTCTTTAATTGTAATTCACAGAGATATAGTGAGTTAGTTGATTAAGGTGTTTAAAGTAATTCTATCTTAATTATGGATTTGGGTTAATACGGTATTAGTGCATCGAGAGGTGGATAGTGCTACATACGTGTTCTTGATTAATAAACTTGGATAGTGAGTTAAACTGGAATAAAGGTGTAAAAATTAGAGTTATTCTTAGAGTGAAGTCGAAAGCCTAATTATTCATTATTGTTTGAAAATTCAGTTTTTAGCGTGTATTCATTGTTCGGTGATTTTACTATTTTTTATACTTTTAGTTACAAACTGGAAATTAATTAGTTTAATAAAATTAAGATTAATAGAAAATTGGTAATTGTGAAGTTTAAATTATATTTACAGTCTCTGAGGGAACGATACTTTACTTACTATTATATTACTTGTTGACCACGTATTCTTGCGTGATGTGTGTAATTAGATTTTACCCAACACAAATGAGCAAAGGTTGTAAAGCAAAGTAATCTTGGTAATTAGGCTACCCTTACGAATTATGACTGTGATATTTTTATTCATATAGGATATTTATGACTGTGGATTGGTGTGCTACTGAATGACCACCTAGTCATGCCTACCTGCATGTGGATAGTCCTTTTTACAAAGGAGACTAGCAAAAATTTTCCATGAGTCTAGGCATTGAGTAGACATGCATTTTAAACTCTACTGTAGGCATATGTTAAAGTAAATCATGCATGCATATGGTCATAAAATTCATTTGAAAAGCTCCAGGTTTAGAATTTACCACACCCTTTCTGAGGTGATTTGGAGACTTGTGTCCAGATATATGGATTTGGATCAGCCGAGTAGTTCCTGCATGACCACTTCAGGTGTGAGGAGGAGGGCTTCTGATGTGCCTCGGCCTCACGTAGTTCGACAGCCTAATCGTTTGGTGGAGGCAATGATTAGTTTTATCCGGGTTGAGGTACTGGATGTTGAGGACGAGGAGGAGGATGTTCTAGTTGCGTCTCCCGCTCATGCTACTCATAGTCCCTACAGGGATCTTCCAGGCATTAATGTGACGATTCAAGAGCTTCTGGATGATTTGAGTTGCCACCCCTCGGTCTACTTGCATGCGAACGAGGTAAACGTTGTGTTTAATCTTCCTTTTTCCTATTGATGAGGAGTAAAGGTTCTGATGTTGATTTACTTTTGTGATGTAGGTTCCCAGCTTTACGCAGCCTCGAGGGAACTAGTTTAGCATGCACTCTCTATATTAGACTTTTTAACTAGAGTATCGAGAGATTGTTCATGGTTGGGGCTTTGAGGCATTCTTTTCCATCCTTCCCCGTCGTTGTCCCTGGGGTTACCTTAGGGCGTTGTTTGAGCGCTGGTTTCACCTGACTCAGTCTCTCTATTTGCTGGATTGTGAGGTGATGATGACGCCGATGGATTGGCGATTTATCACCGGTATGGGGTTTGGAGGGGCGCCAGTGCCTTGTGCGGCGAACATTACCCCGACTGTCGTTAAATCCTTGTTAGGAGTTCTGGCTAAAGCGCTCAAAGGCAGCACAGTTTGCACTAGACCTTTTATTGTAGATGCTATGAGTGAGGCATTGAGTGAGCCTATACCCGATGATGTGAGAGTCAGGGATCGTATTCTTTAGTAATTGTTTCTTGGTCATCCTTCGGGGTTGTTTCATAGCGGATAACTGATAAGTGGTATTTATTCCTACTTATTGAATACCAATTCACGCGAACTATGCCCATCTCAAGTACATTTTATTGTGTTTTAGTTGCATTTCATTTTAGTATGCATTACATTTACTTAAAACTCCTTTTGGTGAATAAGTGCAGAAATCGACCTAATTTGGTGGTATTAGAGGGTACGAGGCTAATGACGGCGTGAAGGCTAGGCATAAGAGGGGATATGTATGGCATGAAGGTATAATGGAGCAAGGAGACCAAGCATGGAAGGAATGAGCAGCAAGACAACGCGACATCAGTAATAATATTGCAGAATTAGAACCAGAATCTACAAACTGTGAGCCGCGCGGCCGCACGACATATTAGGCTTGAGGACGCGCGCCCGCGCGAGAGGCCGGCTGGACATCTGACTTATTGTAAGTCTCGCGCCCACGCGAGAGACACATTGGAGGGGCGCACGGCCGCGCGCGATGTTGATTGCATCTGTTGACTTTATTTTATTTGAAGCGTAACTGAGAAGGGGGTTCAACTAGAGCTTATATATATTAGACGTATATCAGTTGTAGAAGGATATTCCACCCCTTAGGGGTTGAAGCTGTTGTCTTCTTCTCTCTTTAATTTCAATAATAGAATAGAGTAGATTAGTGTAGGTATTTTCTAGAGTTGATTGGATTGGAGACTTGAAACAATTGGGAATCATTAGATATTCAACCTTGGCTCAAGAGAACAAATTTGCACTACAATTCCCTATCCTTATTCTCTCTTTGATTGCTTCTTGTATCACATGATGTGTCTTCAATATGTGGATAATAGCATTAACTCAATTATGACTTAACTTCTATTCTGAGATTGCAATGGATTCGATGGATTAATTATTTATGATATGTTTCATTGTTAGCCTTATTGATTTCTATGGATTTGTCTATTAAGATTCATGCTTAATTGCTTAGTTGATTAGCCATCAATTACTGTGATAACCCATATGAACTTGAAAGACGAAGTATGGGTTTAGATCTAATCTTGATAGCTTGTGATTATATATTCTACGTTGTGATGGGATGTATGATTTGTGCTTAGGATAGACATATACCGAAGCACCACTCGTAGTCAATTGAGAACTTGGAATTAAACCCTAATTATTTGTAAATCACATAGACATATATTGATTTAGGTAATGTGGGTGTTCATGTGTATTCTATAAATTGTGGATTATATGTGATATGTGTATGGATTACATAGACAAAACTAAACGATTGCAAGTTAAGAAAAGAATTTTAAGGGAGATGATTATAGAATAAGATCACGACGTGATCAGTTGAAGTTATAAAAGAAAGATGGTCTGTAATGTTTGAATAATTATAGCTTGATACTATGAAGATGGTGTACTATGAAATAGTACGAGATAACTCATGAGGAATTATAGATGATATGATACGAGGAATTCGTATCGAGCAAAGAGCAAGTTAAGAGCAATATAGAGTTAGGTGGGGTTTCAATTGAGGACTCCTGTGATGGCTGAGTTGTACAAATCTTTGTATGGGCGAGGGTTTTGTGCTTGCACTCAGTTTATCACATTGATAATCATTGGAATGTTTTTGTCACGCTATTTGCTATATGCCTGTTGAGAATGTGATTCTTTTCTCATGTGTATAACAGATAGGTAGAGTATAGTTAGAGAATATTATAAGGTTAAGTGCGAGTTCTTAAAACTCATACTTATGGTAGGTTCGTGACTCATAATTATATGGTATGTTTTTGAACCCTCAAATGAATGGACGCCTATGGTCTGACTAGGATAAGTTCTTAAACTCATATGATTGTGGCAAGTTCCTGAACTCATAACATATGGTAAGTTTGACGAACTGGGTATAGATAAATATAAATGGCGTATTGAGGATGATAGAATAGATAGACCTATTAAGCAATGGATCATTATAGAAAGTGAAGTTGATGGTGGAAGCATAGGTATTCTAAATCTACTAGCTATGCTAGACTTTCAAAACTTATTGACTTCGTGCTGATGTTTACACTTCTATTTTCTTGAAAAACATTGGATCAAATTATGAAACCAATGAGTTTTAAAAACAATATTGTTACTCGTATGGCTATGCTAATTGCTTCGGCTAGACAAAAATGATTTGAAATATATCAAAATGTATTTTTATATCATCAATGTGTCATGGAACCTGGTGCAGAGATGATAAAAATGATGGAGTCATCAATGCAGTATTACATAGTGTTGGAGGTGATCTAAGGATCGTCAACCCACTATGGTATGATGTAGTATGATAAAATCACCAAATGACGGAATCCTCAACGGACTATAAATACAGTGCGGTATCATGACAT
Organism: Panax ginseng; assembly: GCA_020205605.1. Taxonomy (NCBI): domain Eukaryota; kingdom Viridiplantae; phylum Streptophyta; class Magnoliopsida; order Apiales; family Araliaceae; genus Panax; species Panax ginseng. Next base: position 64,167,097 of record CM035136.1, read on the forward strand.
CATAAAAATATTTTTGAGATTTCTTTAAGATATGATAATATATATATGTATATGTATATTTCGATTGATGTCCGGATTGTTGTAGAAGTCTATGCTATTTGATTCAGCTAGACGAATATTGAAAGATGTTCATGAAATTTAAGTGTTTCTTGAAAAGTTATGACAAACTAAATTGTTTTGGTGCGGATTCAGATGTTGAAAAGCTTAGATGAACAACCCTTTTATAGGGGATTACGTGGAGGCGTTAAGATGTTTGTGCACAATACATTGTACGAAGGGCTGATCACCCTAAGTACGGGGGGTCCCTATAGTCTTATGACTGCTAAAGCTTAAGTTGAAAGATTACTTATAACTATGGACATACGCATAACGTTTAAATGTTTGTTCACAATACATCGTACGAAGGGCTTAACACCCTGAGTACAGGGGTCCTTATAGTCTTATGACTGTTAAAGTTGAAGTTGAAAGATTACTTGCAACTGTGGACATAGTTCGTGGTCTTATGACCCTCAGCATGATTTGGAATCTTTTAAATTCCTGTTATTCATATCGCTTCCCAATTATGGAGCAATTGTGGAAGATTCTTGCTATTCTAAAAGGTGGATGTGGTAAGGATGATATTCCTTAGAAAGAAGTGAGTCGTAAAATGCGACACTGAATGATGGATATATTGAATAAGTGAGAAAAGATATTTATTAAATGAGAAGGAGATGAGTTATCAAACAATAATATAAAAGTTTTAATATAAAAGTTTAATAATTGTAGAAAGATCTTTGTGGAAAGAAGTGGTTTTAAAACCCAATGAATGAATAAAGTATTAACATAAAATCTATTTTTATAGATTGAATGAATGAAGATTAATAAATAAAAATTTCGAGGACGAAATTCTTAGAAGAATGGGTGAATGTAATATTCCGAGTGTTTATGATAACGATCCTGAGGAAAGGAAATGAATGGGTTAAAGAATATATAATACTCAAAATATAATTGAGTTCAAGTGAATGTTATGAAATAAAACTTATAAGAATTTATTATCAAGAATGATGAAAGTAGAAAATATAAAACCTATATTAAGGTAATGTGTTGAAGTTATTCAATGAATAGATTTGAGGAAAACTTGAGTAAGGTAGGGTTTCGGTGATTCCGAGGACGGAATCCTTATAAGGAAGGAAGGATGTGACATCCCAAATTTTTAGAATTTATAAATGAGAATTTTATAAATAAAAGTATTATTTATGAGATATGTTGGGTGTGAGTATGTGTATGTCATATATTGTAGAATATGTGAATTGATGTGAAGAGAATGTTATATATTAATTTTAATATATATAAATTTTAATTGAATTATTTATTGAGTTAAATAAATAAATTTTGTTTTGATTATAGAGTAATGTAATTAAGTGTAGCAGATTAATTAAATGAATATTTAGTATTTAATTTAATTAATATAATAATTTTATGTTATAGTTCTAATTTAATTGAGATAATTAAATTAGATGAGTTATGTGATGATTGTTACACAAAATTATAATTAACAAGTAAATATAATTATGTGACAATTTGATGAGATTGATTGATGTTAAGCTATTGATTAATTAAAATAATGAGTATTTGCCAAACATGGTCTTAAGCTTTTCAAGTTCAAATTGGTGTAACCTATGTATTAACTAGTAATTAGTATATCTAATAATTACTAGGATATGTGTTATCATATTCTATGCATAATTAACCATTTAAGATCAAGAGTTGAGATAAGTTAATGTGTGCACATAACGTGCTCGATAAAATGCCTAAGAGTAATAGTGTTTTCTAAAATTTGGTATACACAGTGTCTAACTAATGGCTAATATTGGATATCTAAGTATGAAAAGATGATAATACAAGAATAATAATGGAAAGAAATCGAAAAGGGTAATTTTTGATTTATGAAGGAAAATTAAACATGTAAACAATGTGTTGAATATGCATTTTTGAAACCAAAGTGGTATAATAAAATGGTGTGATATACGCACATTAAACTACAAGTGTGATAGTCTAGCATGTGTGGTGATGAAAATGAAAAATAAAATCGAGTTACATATAAAACATAATTAGATGTCTATAAAAGATATTATAAAGGATAATAAGATAAAGTAAGGTCTTAGAATAAATTTGACCATGAGATCAAGTATTGATTTTGTTTATTATCAGTCTCACATACAGTGTAGGTTGTGCAAGGACGCGAAGTATTAGCTTGTTGGTAAAACGCCTAGAAAAGCAAGTCTTTCGATTCCTTTTGCTATGTGAACTTGATGATGATATGCTTTAAAATTTTAGTGTATGATGCATTATATATGTCAAAAGTATAAAATGTGAAAGTCAATCTATGACTATGATGATTGAACTATGAATGTTGATTGAGAAAGGAACTCAATCTTTATAGTTGTTATGTGAACTATAACATGTATGCTATGTTTGTTTATGATTATTCTTGTATGTTGAGCATGTTATTATGTGCTACGTGATGCATGAAAACTATTAGACTTTGCTGAGCTATCGAGCTCATTCTTGCAAATAACCATTTTTACAGATTTAAGAATTGAAGGTAACGTTATGTGCTACTTGATTATTATGGATCAAAAGTGATATATGAAGATTTAATATCCTAGCTAAGTTGTTATTCTTGTAAACCATGTCTAATGTTTCGAATAATGTATTAATGTTGAATTGTAATATTGTTTTGCGAATGTAAAACTATTGTAGTATTAAAATGATTATGAGATATTTAGATGTAAAGGTTGAAGGTTTTGGGAACGAGTATAGTTTGTAATAGAAAATTTTAATTATTCCGCAAATTTCAATGGTTGTATTATCGTTTAATGATGTAAAATTAGAGGTTGAATGTATTATTAACGACCGAAGTCGAGAATTAAATTGCATGGGTCGTTTCAAGGATTGCATAGAGAAGCCTTGCTACATATGAGATGCCCGATTGATCTTTGTTGCTCATTTTAATTTCCAATTTTAAGCATTCGGACAGTTAGAAGCCCACACTCAGTCTCCAACTATAGAATATCTCAAACTCAGCCATCGCCTGATATACCATCGGATCATGAGGAGGCGAATGGAGATGACATTGCCACTTAGGGGAGTATTCTTTCACTTTTAATTACAATGAGGGCATTGTTTATTTTAAGTTTGGGGGTATTGGGTTGTATTGAGTAGTTGTTGCATATAGTTTGATTGCATGTTTAAGTTTCATAGTAGGGGTATTTTAGGGGTTGTAGTGAGTAGGTGTTGCATATAGTTTGATTGCATGTTTAAGTTGCATAGTAGGGGTATTTTAGGGGTTGTAGTGAGTAGTTGTTGCATATAGTTAGTTGCATATAGTTTGATTGCATGTTTAAGTTGCATAGTAGGGGTATTTTAGTATGAATTTTTTTTATTTTTTAGTTTTCTTTTTTCTTGTTTACTTAGCATGTGTTTAGTTGCATAACATTGCATAATCCCAGGCTTTTAGTTAGCTGAATTCTAATTTGGCCAATGATGACATAGAAATTTGATAGATTTTTGAATTTAGTGGATATCTTGAGCTTAGTTATAATTTTATATAGGATATAATTCATGCTTGCTGTTTAGATGTTACTAGGTAGCACGACAATTTTCTTATTTACTTGTTGCTTAAGATTAGCATGCTTGTCTGCTGAGAGGAAAATGTAGTTTTTAATGATAGAATTGTGTAGGAAGTGAGTAATGACTATGAAGACACTTAAACTCAAGTTTTGGGAACGCATGGGTATTCTTGATTTATAATAAAAAAAAGAAAAAAAAATATTGAATAATTATCGTGGCTAGTCTTGTTTCGAGGCCTTTGTTACTTGAGTAAAATACGCTTTGGGGATTGTCTCTACACCTAGCGCCCTAAGGTCTTAATGGTCTGGGAGTCGTTGGTTGAAAGCTCGCTAAGGGGTAGCACTGTTAACCTAATGGAATGAGACATTGCACAGTCATGGAAAATATAAAAAAAAATCAATAAACACCGCGAGAAAGTGCAAAAATCTCCCTGTGAGTAAAAATAAAGCATAATAAACCTTTTGCTGAACCTTAGCTTGTACTGATGTGTTGGAGTAGTTGTTGTTTCATTTGTATGTATTGTTCTTGGTTTGAACCTAAGCTTATATGTGAATACATCACACACACATAACATCTTTATAGCAGGTTAGGATTATATGATTGTATGTCATTATGCCTATAGCTTAGTTTGATGCTTTGTTCTTAGTTCTTGATATTTCTATGAGGCATGTCTCATTGGAATTCATAGCATGACTGCAAATCTGGGGAATCATTGTCATAGTAGCGTAGCTTGCATAGCATTTAGATTGCATTATGTTGCATTACTTGAGGGCAAGCAATAGTTCAAGTTTAGGGGCATTTGATAAGTGGTATTTATACCTACTTATTGAATACCAATTCACGCGAACTATGCCCATCTCAAGTACATTTAATTGTGTTTTAGTTGCATTTCATGATAGTTTGCATTACATTTACTTAAAACTCCTTTTGGTGAATAAGTGCAGAAATCGACCTAATTTAGTGGTATTAGAGGGTATGAGGCTAATGACGGCGTGAAGGCGAGGCAGAAGAGGTGATATGTATGGCATGAGGGTATAATGGAGCAAGGAGACCAAGCATGGAAGGAATGAGCAGCAAGACAACGCGACAAAGAAAGAATAATATTGCGTAATCGTAACCGTAATCTACAAATCGTGAGCTGCGCCGCACGACATATTAGGCTTGAGGGCGCGCGCTACCGCCATGAGGCCTACCGGACATCCCGACTTATCAGTAAGTCTCATACCATGCATGTAGAGACACATTGGAGGGACGCGCGGCCGCGCGCAACGTTGATTGGATCTGCTGACTTTATTTTATTTGAAGCGTAACTAAGAAGGGGGTTCAACTAGGGCTTATATATATTAGACGTATATCAGTTGTAGAAGGATATTCCACCCTTTGGGGGCTGAAGCTATTGTCTTCTTCTCTCTTTAATTTCAATAATAGAATAAAGTAGATTAGTGTAGGTATTTTCTAGAGTTGATTGGATTGGAGACTTGAAGCAATTGGGAATCATTAGAGATTCAACCTTGGCTCAAGAGAACAAATTTGCACTACAATTCTCTATCCTTATTCTCTCTTTGATTGCTTCTTGTATCTCATGATGTGTCTTCAATATGTGGATAATAGCATTAACTCAATTATGACTTAACTTCTATTCTGAGATTGCAATGGATTCTATGGATTAGTTATTTATGATATGTTTCATTGTTAGCCTTATTGATTTCTATGGATTTGTCTATTAAGATTCATGCTTAATTGCTTAGTTGATTAGCCATCAATTATTGTTATAACCCATATGAACTTGAAAGACGAAGTATGGGTTTAGATCTGATCTTGATAGCTTGTGATTGTATATTCTACGTTGTGATGGGGTGTATGATTTGTGCTTAGGATAGACATATATCGAAGCACCACTCGTAGTCAATTGAGAACTTGGAATTAAACCCTAATTATTTGTAAATCACATACACATATAGTGATTTAGGTAATGTGGGTGTTCATGTGTATTCTATCAATTGTGGATTATACGTGATATGGGTATGGTGCATTGAAAGATGGCTATACTTTACTTTAGTGTTCTCGACTAACAAACCTGTACAATTTGTTTGGCTTAACATGAAATGTATGGATTTGAATGAGTCAATAGATGAAATTGTAATCTCAGGTCTTTATTATCTAGTCTCACTCTAGGAATAGTTAGGTTTACTTAATTTCGCAATTTAAATACAAACTATAATATCATTCGTTTAAATAAAACTAAGATGGTTATGGGTTAATGCTTGGTGAACTTTGTTAGTTAATTCTCCGTGGGAACGATACTTACTTACTCTTTATTACTTGTTGACCACGTATACTTGTGTGTTGTGCGTAACTAGAAATTACCCAACAATAACTCTTCCATGTTGTCGTTTGCTTTGGTCAGCGTCACACGAGAGGTGGACCATATTGCAGAGTATGACTGGGGTTCCTATACCTTCGCATATTTCCTCAGGGGAATGTGCATGCGTTTATAGGGCTTCACAGAGGCTTGGCAAGGATTTTACCTTTTTCTGCTGGTGAGTATTACTCTTTTGATTTCCCATGTACAGGTTAAGAGTGTTGACTGACCGCATATGTTTGCCCTTGTATTGGCAGTTTTGGGCCTATGAGAGGCTTCCATGCTTGCATTCCATTAGCGTGTTAGGTTTAGACACCTAACCACGGGAACGACTTTGGCATCACTCCACCTTGGCGGAGGTTCCTGTAACTTAGGTTTTCACCCATTGTCGCCTACAGTTGGAGTTATTAACAACCAATGTCATTACTTGGGTTCCCTATTTTGGGGATCATTTGACAGTTGGCTTTGAGGATGGGTTCCTGACTGGTGTCGAGCATGTGATGTCCACCCGTCGGATTCGTCTCTTCACAAATGGAGGATGGGAGCTCTATTTGGGAGATCGTGCTATCATGAGCATTACAGGAGAGATACATATACCGATATGTCCTCCTGTCAGGCGTTATTGGCCTGTGTCGCAGTCGCCTGTCCGTGTTATCCCGTTTATGGGAGTTGACGACTTTACTTTGTCAGAGGCTCCATTCACTCAGGAGGTATTCTACCGCTGGTGGTCCCCTCGTACCATCGGAGCCCAATTCCGCGCCACTTAGTTCATGGGGGATATGGTTTCTGGATCCGTGATGATGACGGATTGGATGGCCTGCGGTCAAGATCTTACTCATTTAACGCAGATTGATAGCTTGACCCGGTAGTTGGACCTAGCACATTTTTTTATTCGACATTTAGGCAGAGATCCTTCTGAAACGGATACTTTTTGATCCTTCTAGCTCAGGGGCTAGCCCTTCAGGTGGCCCGTATGGTTTGTTTAAGTGCAAATCCTCTATTGTATCGACCTGATATCCCTCTTGGCGGAGATCTAGTGACTCAGGAGGAGTTACATTAGATGGATAGGATAGATGATGTAGACATCAACACCATTGACTTCTTCTGATGTATTTCTCGCTAAATCTCTTGATATGCCTCAGTTAGATACTGGGTGGCTGTGCCCCATTCTCGTTATATCTTTTGATAGGCCTCTGCTAGTTGTTAGGCGGCTGTGCCCCATTTCCCTATATTTTCCAGCTGTATACAGAGATGATATATTAGATGATGATGTACTTAGGAATGTGTATATACTGTTTTCCATTCCCTACATCATATGTCCATCTATTATATATTATGCATGTAATATGTTATACATATGTATGTCTAGAGATGTTCGGCATTGACCCATGGATGGTCTTATGATACGGCCTACACAGATGTCTTCCTCGACAGTTAGCCGCATTGATCACACCCCACCAATATTGATAGCCTCATGTTTGAGATCATGGTATGATAGTTTGTCACCTCCAGATCGGGTGACCGTAGATCAGCTGTTGCATCACTCCATGACCCTCTTGATGTTCCAGGTTCCTGTGGGTTTTGTAGAGGGCATACTTGTAACGCCCGAGAAAATCGCATTTTTATGACAATTAAATTTTTATTTGATTATGTGAATTAAATGAATTTAATTGATTTCTTTATGAGTAAGCTATGTGAAGGTCGTTTTATGACCTAGAATGTGCTAACGTGGTTAGTATTCTGGCTACGTGTTAGAAATAATTGTTTGGAATTTCCAAGACGAAAATAATTATTTTCTGAGAAATTTCCGTAAAAACACTATTCATTCATTTCTGTTCGGGGAATTATTTTGAAATTCTGAGAAATGCGTAATGATAGAATATCGTGATAAGATGGAATATCTGATAATATTTCATTTATGACAAACGAAGTTTTCGCCTGCGGACTTAAAACCTAAGGGTTGAGTATATTGATTTCCGAGAAGGAAATAATATGCGTATAAGGAATGGCATTAGGGTTAAGGCGAGTGTTATGCATTTGGTGATACTATTTATTATCTATGTATAATACTTTGGGTAAATACGAAGTACAATACGATTATTGTACGAGTAATATACGGAAATAATACGTGAATTTTACGTATGTGATACGATTCGTATTATAGAATTAAGTTAAGACTTAATGACTAATTCATTTGAATTGGATTATTAATTAATCCAATCATTTGAATGACCAAAGCCAAATAATCATTTAGTTAAGCCCAATTCATTAAAACCGAACCGTGGGTCGAACCGGTGGGTCACCAAATGGGTAAAACCCATGGGACAACCCATGGGATGTCACATAAGGAGGTGGGCCGACCACCTTGGTGTGGAAGCCAAGCATAAGGCTTGGTCACCAAGTGTTTTACTTGGTGACCACACATGAATAGTAAGGAGGTGATGGTTCTTTGACAATTATGCCCTCCATTCTAGTTTCTATAAATAAGAAGCTAGGTTGATTCATTTGAGAGTTTTTCAACTTGCCAACCTAGATTATTTGAGAGAGAAAGAGAGCTATACTTGCAAGCATACACTTTGGAAGCTTTAACTTTTATTCTTCCAAGAGATTTCTTAAGAGTTCTTGAGGTAATACTTCTTGTTTCTCATCTCCATCTCTTTTAGATTTTCTTTCATTTTAGAGAATCATGAAGGGGTGGTATATGTCTTGAATAAGGATTTAAAGATGATGTGACGACCCCGAATCTAGGTCCTAAATCACCTCGGATCCGATTCGATCATTCTATACAACTATTACTATTTTTGCGGAAGATATAAACATAAATTGTTTATATAATAACTTTACACACTATTCCCCAAGGTCGAGTAAACTTAACTTAATACACATTTCATAACTTACTTGACTTACAATAACATTATATATATACATTACTAATACAAATCTAATCGCATACATAAACTAAAGCTGAAACCGTCTTTAATATGTCCTTGTATCCGACGCATTCATCTTAATCTGCAATGTTTTATCATGATATAGCAAGGGTGAGCTTGAAAGTTTCCCAACAAGTTTAAATTCAACAATATAACGATATATCATGATTAAAATTATTTGAATAATTGGCTAGCTATAATTTAACAATATAATTGTGAACTAGCATGAACAAATTTATGACTGAACAAGTATTATACATGAACAAATATATCTGAAACCAACTGGTAATGAAGGTGATCAGCCTTTCATACCTGATTTATACATGCAATATGTACAGAGTACAATTGTACATGGCAATCAGCAATGATTAACCATAAGCTTATCCGAATGAAACACTCTTAGTAGAGTTAAATAAAAATAAACTTGCCTGAACCGTTGATTACCGCTACGCAATTTATATCGCCTTATCCGAAGACCTAATATTAATAATATAGATCTCCAATATTAGAATAATATCATCACAATACCATAATATATATATATATATATATATATATATTATACAAGGAATAACCTAAACACATTAACACATAATCCTATCAGTCTATTCAGCACATAAAACTTAGCATCAAGTCAGACTATTTAAGTCCAAGTTGAAACCGACACAATTCTATCATCCCGACAGTCTAGTCGGACAATTCTTTGAGTTTATTCTTTGAGTTTAAGTTCAATTAAACTCTGCCTAATGCTTAACAATCAACTTAAATAATTTTAATATTAGTCAAAATATTTTTCACAAGCTCGTAATAATTTTTAAGTAATTATTACTATTTATCATGAATTTTCAACCATTAAACACGTATTTAAATAAATTAAATACCACATAATTACTTTATCATTAATATTTATTTATAATCAAATATTAATGAAATACATGTCATAATATTATAATATATTTATAATATCATTAAGTATTTTTAATACTTTAAAATCACCTTTATATGATTTTTATACAATTAAATTCATTATCCGATAATTGTTATTAATATAAAAATATTAATATTTTCATGACAAAATATCAAAAGTTTATATTTTATAACTTAAAATATTTTTATAACACTTAAATCATTTTATATGATTTATAAAACATTAATTCTATTTTTCTATAATTTATTTAATATATTTATTAAATAAAATAATTATCCTTAATATTAATTAATTAGTGAAATTCATCACAAAATATTAAAAGTCACCTGAAAATATCTTTAAATATTTTCTTATATCATAATATTATTTTTCATGAATTAAAATCATTTTTAAATCATTTATTTAATATTATAATTAAATAAATAAATACCATTTATATTCCAAAAATATTAAATATTTATGAAATATGCTCAAAATAATTAAAACTATTTTATGACTTTAAAATAATTTTTCGTAATTTATTATGTATTTTTAATAATTAAAAACCATTTTATCTATTTTTAAATAATTTTCTAAAAATCGAAAAATAAAATAAATAGAAACTGTCATAAAAGGGGCTATAAATGACAGACCTGCCGCATATAGGTGTTCTTCACCGCTCTTGAGTGTTCTTGAGCTTCATCGTCAGTTAACGAGGGACCATTTTTGACCATTGATAGATCTTTGGTCATTCTGTTTCTAGGCTAGCTAATCGGTTAAGGTGGTAGTACTAATGTAGTAATACAACTCTAAATCCATTTCATGGCTAACAACCATTACATCCGCAAGATCTAAGCTACAGAAAACTGTGACAACACTGTTTTTGAGTTTCTGGGGTGCCTAGAAACTCAAGCAGTACGAAGGTCCCTACTTTGCCACCTCCTATCTTTGATTATAGGAATGTTTTATGTGATCTATGAATTCAAATGTGTAGTCTAGGTGTCAGGGTATAATAACATAGCATTATATGTATCATAAAACATATCATATGAAAGATTAAATCTGGTCAAACTAGGGGTCAGGAAACGGTCCATGAAGATCTGGGTTTCCCAGAAATCTTCATCCGTTCAGTAACCATGAATTTCTACGATCCTGTTATAGATCTGGGTGATCTAAAGGTTTGAAAGTGTAGATCTCATGTCAGACTACAACCTTAAAGCCACAACATGACCAAATCACTTAATAGAAACAAGATCAGAGGCTTGCAAAAACTTGTCAGGAATTTTGGGAAACTTCTGGGTAACCCAGAAATAGATTCCGTGAACGGTCGCCGTGGTTTGACCGAGCATAACTGATGATCTAGACTAGATCTAACCCTGCTTCCAGTTTCAGATCAAAGTCCTCATGTCATAGAACATATTCAAAACATAAAATACACAAAACATCAAACACATAAAGATCTAGAGGTTCTGACATATGACTGTCAGGCCACTTTTTAAACTATTTCCCAGATTTCTTAAAATGATTATTTCGAGCACTTTGATGTTATGGATTCACTATACAGCAACCCAGATCATTAAGTGACACCTTCTAACACAACTTAAAACAACAATTCATAACAAATAACATGGATCACAAGATTTCGAAATTTTGAAGGTTTATACCTTTCTAGTGCTTGATCTTGACTTCTGACCTTTGATCTTGTTATTGAAAGGTTATGAACTGATCTTAGCTTGGATTCTCTCTCTCTCTCACACACTCTAGATTTAGAAATTGAAGAGAGAGAATGGTCTTGTCAAAAATGAAAAGTAAAGTAAGTATTTTCTTACTTTTAAATCTCTTATGTTTTGATTCATTGAATCTAGTTGCTAGGTGGCAATTTATTAGCTGAGATTGCTAAGATTTTAGACATATGGGCTAATCCTTAGGCTTGATGACTCACAAGATTTGCCATATCTTTTGCTTAAGTTTTAAGAAAATGGTATTTTAGTCATTTTGCATAACATTTTAATGGCATTCTAGTAAATGGGCAAACCCTTAGGGTTTAGGGTTTGGGTTTGGGTTTAGGGTTTGAACCATTTTAGGGTTTAGGGTTTAACCCTTAACTTTGAAATGTAATTTCTAACATTTCCAAATTTTCGGTTTTAAAAATATAAAATTAATATTTCTAAATTATAATTAGGATTGTCTAATTATATTAAATTTTTTAATCATAATTGTAATCTTGCTAATTAGGATAACATTTCCTAATTAAAATGATAATTTAGCAATTAGGATCAAAATTGCTCATTAGGGTTTACAAACCAAAAATTAGGGTTTCTAATAGAAAAATAATTTCCGAATTTAGAAATTAGATTTCGTAATTAGATTAGGGTTTGCTAATTACTTAAGCTTTACCCTAATTAATCGTATAATTATTTACACTTACGCCATTAAGTTCCCAATTTAGAATTTTATACACCGAATTAGGGTTTCGGATCTTCGTAACTGAAATTAGGGTTTCCAGAACCGGTTTCTAGGGTTTCTTAGAATTCATAACGGTTTTCTACCCGAACGTTGTCGTTCTTAATATATAATTAGGGTTTGTTACAGATATCGTTTATCTGGTCAATCCTTGACCCTTAACCACATACTGTACACATATACAACCATATACATAGAATATTTTCACGTATTTCCTTAATCCTAAATAATTCACCTAAATCCTTCACAGAATTTTGAAATCCTCAAAATTCCATCATAAAAATGTCAAACGCATACACTAATTTTCTGTCTAGGTTCTAATTTTGAACCTTAAATCAATTAATAAAATTTTTAAATTTTTTCTAAATTCTCGGAGTTGTCACAGATGACTTACCATAGATTCAATCTCTATAAGTCATGAGATTATAAAAATAATAAGGTTTAATATAGTTTTGAACCATGAAAATATTGGTAGTTGAGATCGATTGTTGATAAACAATTAAGCTCAATCAATACGTTAGTATATGCTTCTTGTTTGGTTAGGAGGTAGATATGAAATCCATGTAGTATTCCATGTGATTTGGCTTAGAGAACCTTAGTAACGAAGTTATGGCGAATTTTACGGAAATAGACGTTAAACTTCGAAAATATAGAAATTTCAGGATTGGTAGTCAAAAGTTGTCGTGAGACTTGAAAACGTTGGTTTTCAATGTCAACACGTGAGATAGGGTGATTAAGAGTTGTGGGTTCGAGAATCGTCGGATTCTGACTTAGAACGAAGAAAACGAGCATTGAACGCTCATTAACGTTTACGAACGTATATAAAATGAACTCAATAGTACATTCTGAGTTAACAGATTCAAAAAGTGTTGAATTCTTATATAAACACGTAAAGGATGTAATTACTGACTTGTAGGAATTCGAATGGGTCAATTCAGATGTAAAACGAAAAAATTAAGAAGCCGGGAGTTTTGTTAGAAAACCAAAACTGTTTTGGCCAACTGGTGCACAGACTTCGTACGCCAGCAGCTGCCAAAACCAAGACAAAGTGGTGGCGCCATAGACTCCGTGCTTCGGCCGAGTACCTGCTAACTCACATGCAAAACCCACTAAAATACAAAGGATGCCACTTGTATGCCACAGTCACCGACAAAGAGAAAAAGTTGACCAAGTTAGGTTTTAAACTTCAATTGTTTAGAGACCTACCTGAGTTGAGTTTATATACTCAATAAATGTACTAAGACTAATCCTATATTACCTATACCATGGTATATGGTATGAAACTTAGGAATGTAATGCATGTTAACAAGATATGTACAATGAACAAAGTTGGTACCTTATCAACGATGTTTGAGTCCGGTTAATAAAAGTCAATTGATTGATAAACCGGGACGAAGGGTAATAAGTCAAGTTGACTTTAATAAAGATATTAAGTTAACAAAGACATAGAAGAGAAAGAAGCTTGTAGGAACAATGTGAATAGTTGTTTGATAGCTAATTACAGTGTGCTATGTGAACATATCATATAGATTCTGTAAAGGCTATGGTCAGTCGAGTAAGTTATTTGAAGACGCTGAAAGGCAAGTTTTCTTAACGCTTGTCTAACTTCCATGTTAGCCAAGTTTTATGTGATTCGTTGAACTAAATTGCAAGACTTATTTTGAAGAAAGGGTCGATGCCATATTTTTACTCGGCTAGACTATTCGTAATATATAGATTGATTATTATTCATATCATTCTATATAGAAATGTTAACGCTATCCTATGCCAAGTAATTGGTACGGACGTGAAGGTAAGGTTTGTCTATGAACAAAGAAAAGTATTTTTCATCAATTATTCGATGGGCACGCGAGTTTGCCAAAAATATTAAACGTAAATACGTTTAATGAATGAGTGTTGATCAACATAGAGTACTATAGGCTGATCACCTAGAAGTGGTCATAAGTTATACGGATGAACGGCCTTAGTGCTGTGGACTCCTTTTTAAGTATGAAAACTGAAATTTAATGTTCATGGTCTATCGAATTAGGTCGTAATTCCTAATCTATTCTATACTTTGGGAATTGATGTTATGAACTGTTAAAGTATTATTGATTCATAATACTTCATAACTATTGTTCAGTTATGTTGGAATTGTTATATAATTCATGAATGTTGTATTCCTGTTATCATTGATTAAACTTTATTGAGCTGTCATGCTCACTTCTTACGTGAATTATATAACTGTAGTTAAAGATGAACGTACTGTGAATGCCAAGAGAGATAAGGGCAAAGCTAAGATGGATGCTTAGGAATTGTGTAATAGTTTAATAAGTTTGTATGTATTATATATTATGAGCAATGAACAATGTAACCGGTTTATGAACCTGCGAAGGATTATACTTTGACTGTAATAAGAAGATAGTAATTACCTTCATTTGGTTGTATTTCAATGGAATGATTGTATGGATGTTAGTATAGTGGAGCACCATCTGTCGGGTTGGAAGATACCTGGATTTGGGGGCGTCACAGGTTGGTAACAGTGATGGCAAAAATGGAGCTAGAAGTTAAGTTACCGGAGGAAGCGGTAGAGATGTTATTTTCCATGGAAACCCAACCTACCATAGTGGAGCGGGTTAGGGGAGTACAACTGAGCAATGAAAAGTGCAAGCAGATGCAGAAGAGGATAGAAGATGAAGAAAAGACTGAGAATAACCTCGATAAGGAGGGATTACTTCATTTTGAGGGAAGAATTTGGGTTCCTAATGATCCCGAATTAAAAGAAGAAATTATGATGGAGGCCCATAGTTCGAGGTACTCGATACATCCCGGTAGTACGAAGATGTATCAAGACCTTCGTCAGAACTTTTGGTCGTCGAATATGAAGAGGGAGATATCAGAATACGTTAGTAGGTGCTTAACTTGTCAAAAAGTTAAGGCTGAACATCAACGACCTAGAATGTGCTGACGTAGTTAGTATTCTGGCTACATGTTAGAAATAATTGTTTGGAATTTCCAAGACGAAAATAATTATTTTCCGAGAAATTTCCGTAAAAACACTATTCATTCGTTTCTGTTCGGGGAATTATTTTGAAATTCCGAGAAACGCATAATGATAGAATATCGTGATAAGATGGAATATCTGATAATATTTCATTTATGACAAACGCAGTTTTTGCCTACGGACTTAAAACCTAAGGGTTGAGTATATTGATTTCCGAGAAGGAAATAATATGCGTAGAAGGAATGGCGTTAGGGTTAAGGCGAGTGTTATGCATTTGGTGATACTATTTATTATCTATGTATAATACGTTGGGTAAATACGAATTACAATACGATTATTGTACTAGTAGTATACGAAAATAATACGTGAATTGTACGTATGTGATATGATTCGTATTATAGAATTAAGTTAAGACTTAATGACTAATTCATTTGAGTTGGATTATTAATTAATCCAATCATTTGAATGACCAAGGCCAAATAATCATTTAGTTAAGCCCAATTCATTAAAACCGAACCGTGGGTCGAACCGGTGGGTCACCAAATGGGTAAAACCCATGGGATGACCCATGAGATGTCACATAAGGAGGTGGGCCGACCACCTTGGTGTGGAAGCCAAGCATAAGGCTTGGTTACCAAGTGTTTTACTTGGTGACCACACATGAATAGTAAGGAGGTGATGGTTCTTTGACAATTATGCCCTCCATTCTAGTTTCTATAAATAAGAAGCTAGGTTGATTCATTTGGGAGTTTTTCAACTTGCCAACCTAGATTATTTGAGATAGAAAGAGAGCTATACTTGTTGGTATAACTGACCATGGAAGATGGCAGAGGCTCGCTTTTCATCTATTAGAGACAATTGGTGATACCTATCCTATAACCATTGGTCTTCATCCAGCTGAGCATCTATCAACACTATGAGGGATTCCATTTCCACTTCTATGGGGAGCACTGCTTCCATGCCATAGGTTAATGAATAAGGGGTTGCCCCAGTGGAAGTGCGCATTGATGTTCTGTAGGCTAACAGAGTCAGAGGTAACAGGTCAGACCATCCTTTGTGATTGGCAGACATCTTTTGCATGATCTTTTTGATATTCTTATTAGCCGCTTCAACAACACCATTCATCTTTGGATGATAGATGACAGAGATGAGATGCTTGATGTGGAATTTACTGCATAACTCCTCCATCATTTGATTATTGAGGTTTTTGGCATTGTCTGATACAATCACCTCTGGTTGTCCATAACGACAAATGACATTGTTCCTGATGAAACCAATGATAACTTCTTTAGTAACCTTGGGTGAAGTGACCTCTTCTACCCACTTGATGAAGTAGTCAATCATTGTGAAGATGAAGCGATGATCATTACTTTCTTTAGGCTTGATGCGCCCGATCATGTCCATTCCTCACATTGAGAAGGGTCGGGGCGAACTAATATTGTGGAACTCCCTTGGAGGGGCGTGGATAGCATTCCCATGAATTTGGCATTGGTAAAATCTCTTGACGTGATCATCACAGTCAGCCTTGAGAGAGAGCCAATAATTCCATGTTCTTAGGATTTTCTTGACAAGTACAAGGTCGCTCATATGTGGGCCGCATACTCCACCATGGATTTCATCCATGAGCCTTTGAGCTTGATCTTTGTCTAGACATCTGAGAAGACCTAGTCCCGCATCTCTTTTGTAGAGTGTGTCTCCGCTTAGGTAAAATTTCATAGACATTCGATGAATCCATTTTCTTTCAGCCTGACTTGCCTCAGCGGGTGTATATCCATCTCGCAGATACTCCTTAATATGCTGATACCAATGGTGTTGGATGGGAGGCAGCTCATCCGATACTTCTCTAATGTAATTCCCATAGGCTGAATCCTTTTGCAGGGTAAATGTGATATTTGGCGTGTCTTCCTTATCATGTACGTTGATCAAGGAGGCCAAAGTTGCTAGTGCATCCGCAAAGTCATTCCTATTTTGAGGAATGTGGAGGAAGGATATTTCTTCAAACTCCGAAGCAATCTGTATAACCTACCGATGGTAAGGCAGCAAATGTAGCTCTTTGATGTGATATATCCCATTGGTTTATCTGATTACCAATTCAGAATCTCGAAAGACAGTTAACCGTCTGATGTTCATGGATTGGGCTAGTTTCAACCCCATGATACAACCTTCATACTCAGTTGTGTTGTTGGTGATGAAAAACTGCAATTTGACGGCGACGGGATGCTGATCCCCGTAATGGATACTAGAACTGCTCCAGCTCCAAAACCTTCCATATTTACAGCTCCATCAAAATACATCTTCCATAGTTGGTGTGTATCATCCTGACGGTGTTACTGAATTGTCATTACCCCTTCATCGGGGAAGTGTGTTTCCAAAAGTTTGAAATCCCTTATAGGTGTGGCGACAAGTTGATCCGTAATTCCTTGACCTTTGATAGACTTTTTAGTCACGTAGATGATGTCAAATTACTGTAGGATCAACTACCATCAGGACAGTCGATAATTCAACATGGGTTTGCTGAACACGTACTTGAGAGGATCCACGCGGGATATGAGATGGGTTGTGTGACCATGGAGATAATGTTGTAATCTCATGGAAGCCCATGCTAAAGCACAACAAGTTTTCTCAATCAGAGTGTACTTTTGTTCACTGCTGCTGAATCTTTTGCTGAGGTAATGGATAGCTCTTTCTTGGCCTCTATCATTTTTCTATCCCAGCATGAAACCCATGGCATTTTCATTGATTGACAGGTACATGAATAGGGGAACACCATCCTTGGGAGGTACCAAAATAGGAGCTTTGATTAGCTGCTCTTTGATTGTAAGGAAGGCTTTTTGAAACTCATCATTCCATTTCATGGAGGAGTTTTTCCTTAGCAACTTGAAGATAGGCTCACAGGTTGCTGTGACTTAGGAGATGAACCAGATAATGAAGTTGAGTCTTCCCAAAAATTCCTGTATTTCCTTCTCTATCTGAGGTATGGGCATTTTCGTGATGGCCTGGATTTTTGTAGGATCCAGCTCAATCCCTTTGTGGCTCACTAGGAATCCTAGCAACTTGTCTGCTTTAACACCAAAGGCGCACTAGGCCGGGTTCAACTTCAAGTTGTTTTTATGCAACCTGTTGAAGAGCTTTTTTTAATGATCTAGGTGGTATTCCTCCCTTCGGGACTTGACAATGATGTCATCCGCATAGATTTCTATTTCTTTGTGCATTAGATCATGGAAAAGAGCCATCATGGCTCACTGATAGGTAGCTCTGGCATTGATGAGGCCGAATGCCAACCGTCTATAGCAAAAGGTTCCCTAATGAGTGATGAATGTAGTTTTCTCACGATCCTTTTTAGTAACCATGATTTGATGGTACCCCGCAAAGCAATCAACAAAGGAGTACATGTCATATTGAGCTGTATTTTCAATGAGTATCTGGATGAATGGCACGTGAAAGCTATCTTTGAGACAAGCTTTGTTCAGATCCCTGTAATCCACGCAAATTCTCACCTACCCTCTAGGTTTAGGCACAGGAACTATATTAGATATCCACTCAGGGTATGTTGACACCATGATGATGCTGGCTTGAAATTATTTCACAATTTCTTCTTTAACTTTTAAACTCCACTCAGGTTTTAATCGCCTGAGTTTTTACCTGACTGGCTTGAATCCCTCTTTGATGGGGAGGCGATGAATGACAATGTCAGTGGACAAACCGACCATGTCTTCATGAGACCATACAAACATATCCTGGAATTGGGTCAATAGAGTAACCATGGCATTCCTTTGGTTTGGAGTAAGGTCCGTACCAATCTGGATTTGTTTGGGGTTTTCTAAGGTTCTGAGGTTTAAAGAGGTGGTTTGATCAAGATTTGGCTTGGATTTGTCTTTGACCCATTCTTTGATCTCCCGAGGTTTCTCATAGTCCTCTTGTTCAATCTCCATCAATTATGAGTCTATCTTTACATCAAAGTTGTAGTCCTTGTGAAGAATATGCACCTCATCAGCAAGTTTAGGCACATCTAACTTTAGAGTCCTGAAACAAAATGCTTTCACTTAATATATAAAACTGTTCAATCATACTAAGTCTTAGCATGAAATGACAAAAACAACTGATAATAATGTACAACAAAAGTAAGTAGTTATTGTTATCTATAGGGCAGATGGAGTTTCTGCCCTTTTTACCCTTGTCGGGAAATACAAGGAGTACTGCTCCAATTGCCAAGGGTGAAGTCCTGGTGGACAACAGTAATGAAGGGGTTGTTTTCGTCCTCCTTCTCTTGAATTATGACCATGATGTATGGACAATCATCATCCAGGATGTCTTTGTTCATACCCTCCGTATGGACTAGGATGTGTATGCTTGACATATGTCTAGCACTCTCTTGTTTACGCATTTGATTCCTTTCTTCCTCCTCTAGGTCTATAATCAAGACTTCCTTTCCTTTGACCGATATTATTTTTTAGGCAACATCATAGCTACCACATGGGCGGGAACCTTTAATGAAGGTCGTACAGGCTTAGCCTCTATAGTTTTATGCAATCACCTTGAAGATAAAGGAACATGTTTGTGCATGTAAGGGTTCCTGTGACTGGACCCAGGAGAATAGCCTAGTCCGGCTGTCCCTATCTGACAAGGAACTTAAATTGGGCATTTAATTCTCTGATGATCCTTTCCTAACCCTTGTCCAAGTTGAAAACTCAAGGATATCATCTCTTGACTTGCCGACATTACCTCAGTAGAAACTCTGGGTATCACAGGTGGCACCCCAATGGGTTGATATTGAGTGTTGCTCACCTCAAGGGCCTGGAAGCTGACAGGCTCAACTTCTGCATTGAAACTGATGAGTGGTATATCACTTTGTACAGGAAATTCTGGCTCAATATTAACAGTGACGAGGCTACTGTTAATGATGTATTTGAGCTGCTGATGGAGAGTTGACGGAACGACTTTAGCTATATGAATCCACGGTCTTCCCAAAAGTAGGTTGTATCCTATAGTGATCTTAAGCACATGAAAGGATACATAGAATGTATGTGGTCCAATTTCCACAGGTAGTTCAATCTCTCTGATAGCATTTCGTCAGGATCCATCAAAAGCTTTGATGATTGTATGGATGCTACGGATCCTATTGAGATTGATGTTTATTTTCTCCAATGTGGCATAAGGGCAGATGTTTAAGGATGATCCTCCATCTATCAGAACTCCTCCCACCACATATCCAGAGGACATAACTGCTATGTATAATGTTTTGCAATGACCCATCCTTTCGGGAGGTATGTCAACATCGGTGAAGGATATCACATTACTGTTGAAGATGTGATCAACCAGATGATGGAACTTTTCAACATCCACTATTTTTGGTAAATGGGCTTCTTCTAATACTTTCAGTAAGACCTTCATGTGATCTTCTAAAGAGAAAACCAAGTCCATAATAGAAATCTGTTGTAGAGCTTCTTTCAAGATTAAACCACCTTGGCCTTATTGTGTCCCATAGTACGGAGGAATTCTTCAATCTTCTCCATGGGCACTTCCCCCTTAGATCTGATGATAGGTTTCATCACCCGATGAGGAAGATATAGTGGATTTTCTTTTGACACTACAACAGTTGTATTGGATGTGGATCCTTCAGCCTCTCTATAATTCCATGGAAATTTTTGTAGGCTGACAATAGGATACTGTGGCCTGAAAGTCAATATGATTGGCTTTGGTACAACCAATTTTAAAGGGTTTTCAACACCTTTGAGTTGAATATGTTGAATTGTAAGTGGTGTGGCAGCCAAGTCTCCCTTAGAGGATATAACTGCTATGACTTCCTTCCATCTTGGAGGAAATATGTCCCCACTCTTAAGTAATACAACGTCATTGTCTGTCATTTGTAGGTCACCACTGTCAATCATGTTCTGAATAAGATGGTGGAGTGCCCAACATTCTTCAGTGTTGTGATCGCGAGAGTGGCAGTGGTACTGATATACTCCATTAGCATCAAACCGCTTTGAGCGTGGGTTGACTGAAGGTAGCAGCGCTGTGATTTTTCCCTCATTAATCAGCATCTGTAATATCTCTTCCATCGGTTGGCCTAAATAGGTGAATTCCATATTGTTGGCGAAATCCCAACGTAGCTTTTATTCTTTTTGCAATCTTATCCTCTAGTGTTTCACTTTCTGGAGCAAGTGGTAGAGTACTTGTAATAAGATAAAGGAGGCTAGCATGCTCCTAACTGAATAATTAACGTGTGACTTGGTTCTGATGAACTACCAGTTCTGCCAATTAATTCATTTGCTCGCTAAGAGCCTTCATCTCCCGTTCCATCATAAACTGGAACTGTGCATTATCCCATCTGTCAGCACTATCCTTGCTTATTTGGGATGATCCACCCATATACTTGAGGTACTTGGAGGTCTCTCCATTTCCTTTGTTGATCATATTAACCTCGTCTTCCATGTGTTGAGGAAGAGGGTTGTCTTTAACATGGGGTTGGTCGGGTTTGGTCACCGCGATCTCACCATTGTCAATTAAATCCTGGATCTTATGCTTAAGGGCCCAACAATCCTGCGTGTCATGGCATAGAGCTCCAACTTTGTAAGCACATGTCTTGCTTGCATTAAAATCTTTTCCACTCGAGTTGGCTGGTGGAAGAATATGAGTAATTTTCTTCTGAGCTTTCAGAAGTTTGAGAATGTTTTCGAGTGAGTCCCCTAAGGGTGAGAACACTCAGGTACGTCTAACTTCTCCACTTTTTGGCAATGGAGGGTTTGAAAACTGTGCTTAGAAAGGGGAATATTTTCTCCTCTGAATAGGCATGTTTTGATTGCCTTTTTGTCCTTTTAGTATCAAGGAAACATCCTCTTCTTTCTTCTTATGGACCCTCTGTGGATTGTTTCCATAACTTCCAGACTAGATGTGTTCAACTATAGCTTTTAAAGCGGCAAGGTCTTGAATCTTCCCTAATTTCAATCCCATTTCAGCCATTTCTCCGTGTTTGATCATTTTAGAGAATGGCTTGCCTATGCCAGCAAGGACCCTCTCATAAAAAGGAACTTCTTGAATGTCTATGAAGGTCATCACCATTTCTGACTCAGTCATAGACGAGATAACTTTAGCAACCAGATGCCTCCATCTTTGGGCATACTCTCTAAAAGACTTATTGACTTATTTCTTGACCTTGGTAATTTGATACCGGTCTGGAGCCATCTGAGTTTAAAAGCTGTATTTACTGAGGAAAACATAGGCTAACTCCTCCCATCTGTGAATTTTGGAGTTGTCTAATCTGGTGTACCATGATCTGGTTTCTCCACTCAGACTTTTCTGAAATAGCTGCATCCTGAGCTTATCATCCTCGAAATAAGATCCGAGCTCTCCAATGAATACCTTTAAGTGAGTGTAAAGGTCTCCCAATCTATCATATTTCTCAAAATCGAGAATCTTAAATTTTTCTGGATAATGAATCACAGGGAAGATACAAAGGTTTGAATATGAAACATTATTGTGTGCTTCAATCCCTTTGATGGACCAAATGGTCTCTTCCATTTGTAGAACTTTCTTTCGAATATCACCGGTGTCTTGATCTTCTTTAAGATGGGTGATTTCAGGGGTTTTGTTGGTTTTATCAAATTGAGACTCAGGTACTGGAACTTCTTTGTCCGGATCCTAGGTTCCTCTATGTGCAGAGGATTCTGTGTTGATGGGTATTTGTGGACCCTTAGTGGATTTGTGTAGTTCTTTGAGCAGAACATCCAAATCTATAATTTGGTTACTTAATCCTTTGAACTCCTTACGAGAAACAAGAGTAGGATTAGATTGGCCAGATGTAGCCATGCTTAGCTGTAGGCTTAGTGCCTTTTTAGACTTTGAACGGGTAACATGACCAATTTCTTATCTACAAAAAGACTTATGTAGTTTAGTCTTGATGGAATATAGGAATGTTACATGTTATGTAATGCGTCCATTTTTAGGAGTATTATCTTGCAAAACGGATGTTAATTATTTTAGTGACAGTATAGCATGACATGTTTTAATTGATATGAAAGGGAACGCATGTACACATATTTCTTTTATATTCCTTTATATTTTCCATTCCATTCCATTACATTAAGACTGTGACAACCCGAGAATTTAGACAATTCAATAAAATCTTAAAAGATTGAATTAAGGTTAAATATTAAACCTAGACAGAAAATAAGTGTTTGAATTTGACATTTTAGGAAAAGAATTTTGTGAATTTAGAAACTTTTGTTGAAGGTTTACATTGTTAAGGGTATAAGTGTATATGTTCTGTGTCTATGGTCATATATGTGTACAATATGTGGTTAAGGGTCAAGGGTTGACCAAATAAATTATATCAGTGACAAACCCTAATATTATATAAAGAACCTCAACGTTCAGTTAGAAAAACCATATCGACTGATAAGAAACCCTTGCACCGGTTCTAGAAACCCTACTTTCAGTTTCGGGAATCCAAAACCCTAATTCGGAATATTAAAACCCTAATTTTTGAGCTTAATGGCTTAAGTGTATTTAATTATAATTTAATTAGGGGAAAACCTAAGAAACTAGTTAGGAAACTCAAATTGCTAAATTAAAAACCCTAATGTACAATTGGGGAAAACCTAATTCTTAATTTATAAAGTTTAATGTTAATTAGGAAACCTTAACCCTAATTAGTAAGCTTGAATGTGAAACCCAACTTATAATTTAAAAATCTTAAATTTCTATTTTTAGAACCTAATTAGAAAAGCCTAGAAATTTATATTTGTATAACCTTAAGGTTAAACCCTAAGGGTCAAACCCTAAGGGTTAAAACCTAAGGGTTTCAGACAAGTTACCACGTTGCCATTAACTTTACAAGTTAAATGTCTAAACTACCCTTTTTGAATATTTTAATGAGATGGAGTGTAGATCTAGCCCTACCTGTGGTTGGTGACCAACCCTAAGCTAGACATGTGGTCTAGTAATCAACTTTAATCAGCCAAAAACTGATCACATGATCATCCATAGGCATTGCATCATATTATATATAGATTGAGAGACAGAAAGTTCACTTTCAAGCCCATTTGTTCACTTACTCTCAACAAACCTCCCTCCAACTCAAACCTACGAAAATCATAAGTGGATCAGTTCCTAGAATTATATTTATCAAGCCAAGAGCAGATCATGATGATCATAATCAAGATCAAACTCAAAAAGGAGGTATAAACCCTAAACTTGAAAATCATGTGATCTTATGTTAGATATTATGATTTATTATTTAGAACAGTGTTATAGGGTGTCAATTAGTGATCTGGGTTATTACTTCCTAGATCTATATCATCTAGATGCTCGAAATTGATATTTTTAGAAATCTAGAAAAACTAGAAAATGCTGTCTGACAAGTAAATGTCAGACCACGTAGATCTCTGTTTGTTATGTGTTTTTGTGTTTTAAAGGTTTGTAGTTGTAGTATGTTGTGAGGACTATGATTTGGAACTAGAATCAGTGTCATATCATGTCTAGATCATAAGTTATAAGTGGTCAAAGTCAGTTGACCAAAAATGAAATCTATTTCTGGGCAGCCCAGATTTGCCTAGAAAGTCTGACAACGTTTTTGTATAGCTCTGATCTTGTTGTTGTTTGCTAGTTTGTCCATGTTGTTGTTTCGATGTTGTAGTCTGATATATGGACTACATATCCATCTCATTAGATCACCCAGATCTTTATCAGAATCGAATTTAATGATGGTCAAAGATAGGGTGACCGACTGCTTAAGAACATTTCTAGAAAATCTAGAAATGTTCAAGAACCATTTTTCTAACAGACTTTGACCAGCCTTTATCTCTCACATATTATGTTGTTAGTCTGATCTAGTGTTTGATATTTTTACCTTGACATCGCTTCTATATGACTGAATCTTTAGAACACATTAATCAAGCTTGGAAAGCATAAATACAAAGCTTTAAGTAGCACCCTTGTAATTGATTGAGTTTCTGGGCAAGAACACGTCTGACAATAATTTATGTAGCTTAGATCTAGTAGTTTTGATATAGTTTGGTCATGAAATCGATTTGAAGTTATATTATTACATGTATACTACAACATAAACACAAATACAAACCTAAAATCCTTATGATCTAAGATCTACTATTGGTCAAAGTAGGCAGCCTGATAATGAGTTTGAATGTTCTGGGTTTGATGAAGAACACCTATAGCGACGGTTTCTGTGTTACGACTCTACAAAGCCGATTACAAGCATGTAATTGAATATGAACTCCTACATTTTGAGAAAGACTTATCTTACGAAGAAATTCCTATTCAAATTGTCGACCTAAAAGAACAAGTTCTCAGAAATAAAGTTATACCTTCTGTTAAGGTAATTTGGAGGAACCACAACGCTGAAGAAGCTACGTGGGAACTCGAAGAGAATATGATGAAGAATTACCCTCATTTATTTACTTAATTATGTGTAAGCGATTCTGGGGACAAAATCTTTGTAAGGGGGGAGAATGTAATGCAATTCGAATTTATTGAGTCGTGATTACGGGGACGAATCCTTTTAAGGGGGGAAAGATGTGACTTAACGAGATTTTTATAAATTTATTTTAATATTTATTGAATTAAATAAATATTTTTCGATGATTTAATTATTAGATTTAATAATTAATTGATGCAATTGTGGTAGATTAATTTAATTATATGTGTTACATTTATTAAATTAATGTAGAGAATAATTATTATTCAAATATGTAATTATGTGAGCTTATTGAATTAAATGAAATATTTAATTAAGCATGATGTTATTTAATTATTAATTAGAGAGTTAATAATTTGACATTATTTATTAATGAGAAAATTAATTATGTGACTATGTGAATTTATGAGAAATTATTATATTTTATTTAAAATAAATTAAATAAGATATTAATTTATTTTATGAAGGAGTGTGACATTTATTAAACTATATGATAAAGCTTTAGTAAATTAAAGGAGTTTTAAAATCAATTAAACTAGCCAAACATGGCCTTAGGGGGAGTTATGGGCAATTAACCCATGATGGGTAACTGACTATAATGCGCGTCAGTTGATTCTTATAATACGTATTCTCTTTTCTCTTCTTCATTATTTGCCTAAGTCTAGAGAATAATCAGAGAGAGTTGTCAGAGATATTTAAAATATTGAGAAGGAGATTAAGAGTGAGTGATTAAAGAAACATCTGAGTTTTCTAAATCTACGCTTTATACTCTACAGGTAATCTCCTCCTTCCCAAATTTACAAGTTACGTTATTTAATTTTTGATAAAAAAATGGCTTTCACAGTTTTCTGTAAAGTCTCTATGATGGGAAATTGTAAGGCTTATGTGCATTTATAGGTTAAGATGTTATCAAATCGTATTTAATTATATATATTTTGTAAACCATAGCATCCGTTTCATGAAATTACATCGTGTATGATTGCTACAAAATTACAGAGTTTGGGTTATGGCCATATGGCCTTATACGTGATTTTAGTATGTCAAATATAAATGTTTTCATAAAATTTACACTCGTATATTATTATGCATGTTGATGCGAAGAGACCAAAGCTTAAAGGAACGGATTCGGTGTTATAACGAATCCGTAGTGTCAATTTTCATGTTTTATTTTCAAAACATTCAAGAACATCAAAGTCAGTGAAATTCACATATTTTAATTCTATAATTATGTGTTTTAATGGATTAAAATTGTTCTATAATTGTTGGGTAATGATGATGTATAAATCGTAGCATGTGGGTATGTTAATTTAGGGAAATTAATGATTATTTAGTGTCCTTTTCGCTGAACTCTGTGTTCTTCGCGAACTAGGAATCAAAGTAAGGAGTTTCGCGTCATGGCCCAACTCCGTAATCAAGTCCGTGTGACGCAGTCAGCCAAGTCTCGAGTCAATAATTACACCAGCATTGCTGGCAGCTAAGTGTCTGTCATGCAATGACATAAGCGCCGCAGATCTTAAAGACCAAGTGTAACAGTGGCGCCGCAACGCCACTCTCCAGAAAGTTCAAGAATGTAATTTTTAAAGTGTTAACTCTAGCAATGTATTGTTAACTTAATGTAATGAACATGTACACATGTTAGAAGTATAATGAGATATAAAATAGATGTTTAACATATAAATAACATAATTGCATGTGGATCGAATTATTGATTTCATAATTAGCTTGTTATTTGTGAAGTGATATTACGTGACAGTAAATGTGATAATTTGACTAAGTATAGTCATAACCAAAGTTTAGACAAAAGAATAATCGTTGATGATTAGTTAAGTTATAATTAACTGGTATTGTGAATGTGAATGGTATGTAGGATTAAATTCAAAGAACGTGCTTAGTTAAAGTGTAATCTACGCACGAGGCAAGTTTCCTAACCCTACTTGTCATTATTGTTCAAGTTTATTATTTACCTCGAGTAAATTATCATTACTATTATTCAAGTTTGAATTATTATATTAAAGATTGATTATCTTTTCAAAGTATGATTTTGTTATACAATAATCGTTCTATTGTATACTCCTTGAGATTATTATTCAATTTGAATATCATTATTGTTGAACCTTGTTAGACTAGCGAATCCTTATTGATTCAACTAGTCCATAGTTGATGAACGTTCTAAATTTCAGAACCCTTATTGAATTATCCAAATCAAACTTCCTTTGGTGCGGACTCGAATGTCAAACTGAGAAGAACAACCCTGCAAAGGGATTTACTTATGCGTTAGCGTTAAGATATTGTGCACAGTATGGTACTAAGGGTTGATCCCCCTAAGTACGAGTAGAAAGGTCCATAGTCTTATGACTGTTAAAGGTTTCAAGTATAACCCTTGATAACCTAGGACATAGTTCAAGGTCTTATGACCCTTAGAAATCTTTTGATTCTTGCTATTCATTCTTGATTAAAAAGTTGAGTTGTTATTTCAGAAGTTATTAATTCTCTCGCATGCTATTACTCATTGTTATATTGTTATACTTGTGAGCAATCGTGCTCACTCTTGCTTAATAATAACATTGCAGTTAAGAATGAAAGAACCGACGAACCTTCCACTAGTAAAGGCAAGGGCAAGGTTAACAAGTGATGAAGACTTGTTATTTTTATTAGATAATGTATTTATGCTTAAGACTTAAGTTAATGATGTTTTTTAAGACTTATTTGTTTATGATTCCGCATAGATGTTTAAGGTTAGTTTAACCTGAGATTGTATTATTATTATTCGGATGTTGTAACCCTTAAGGGGAAGATTTTTTATTCTATCTATTGCATGACTTGCATTTATTATGGGTAGATAGATAGATGATATTTGTACAGTGAACACTAAATCCCGTGGAATTGAAGTACCCGAATTTGGGGGTGTCACATGATCAATAAACGACAATTGAAAGATGAAAGATGAAACTATCAAACCCAATTGCTGAGTACAAATCAAAATTCAAATCCTCATACGATTCCAGGAATAATAATAATAATAATAATAATCCCACTCTGGTAGAAAATCCCAAGAAGGAACAGAAAGATAGAGTTGTATCCTACTTCAACGTTGGAATCTCCCCCAGAGAGTAAAACCCTAATTACAATCTAAAGATACGTGAAAAACTTAATAAAATGTCAAGTGATACCCCTGACACCAGTCAGGAATCATTTTTAAATCAATTACAACCTTTAAAATTTGGAAATAAAATAAAATAAGTCAATAGCTTGGGCCTCGCCTGACATGCGCTCTAGGCTTGTCCTCTCTCATGGCAAGACAACTTGCGATATGCTCCAAGATCTGTGTCTCGATCATCAGCAGCAGCATGCCATTGCAATCTCAGATCCCGACTTACAAGATATGCTATTGTTGTCGCTATACTGCAGACCATGCTTTATCTTATTATTTCATTACACCTTCATGCCATGCATATCCCATCCTTTGCCTCGTCTCAAGCATCCATTCGTCGTGTGCTCAATAACACCACCAAAATAAGTCGATTCCTGAACTTATTCACCAAAAGGAGTTTTAAGTATGCGAAATGCAAATTATCATGAAATGCTGCTAAAACCTACTAAAATGTACTTGAGATGGGCATAGTTCGCATGAATTGGTACTCCATAAGTAGGTATAAATCCTACTTATCACATAGAAATATATCGTAATATATACGATAAGATCACTTTGTGATCGGATAAGGTTATAGTAGTGAGAATGATTAACTGATAGATTGAAAAGTTTACGGCAAAAATGACGTGCCAGTTGTACTATGAATTGGTACAGATTCAGGAAAGGACTATGAATACGAGTTGGATGAAATTCGTATTGAGAAGGGAGTTAGGATAATTATTGAAATGTTTGTGTCGCGATATTTGCTATATACCTGTTGAGAAGGTGATTTTTATCTCAGGTATATAACATATAGGTAGGGTATAGTTAGAGAATATGAGGTTAAGTACGAGTTCTTAAAACTTATACTTATGGTACATTTGTGACTCATAATTATATGAAATGTTTATGAACCCCTCAGTGAATGGACACCAAAGGTCTGTCTAGGACAAGTTCTTAAACACATATGTTTGTGAAAAGTTCCTAAACTCATAACTGTGGTAAGTTTGACGAACTAGGTAGAACTAAGTGTGAATGGACTGTTGAGGATAATAGGAACATATAAATTGATTAAGCAATTGATTATTAGTGGAGACATAGGTTTTTCCAAATCTCCTAGCTATGCTAGACTTCAAAAAATTTTGACATCAAGCTAAATACGCACTATGTGCTTTTGAAAAAAAAAAATTGTTCTCAACTTCTGGTGACTATGGTGTATGCGTGGACTTCGAGCCATCGAAACGTCGTTACCTGTTTAGATGATAAAACTGAATTGCATTGGTTTTTGAACGGTTTAAAGTATAGTATATGATACTTGTTTCAGCTAGACGATAAGGATTTGAAATATCAAAATATATTTTTATTTATAACTTATATACCATGTAACTTGGTGCAGAGATGATAAAAAGTTGATGGAGTTATAAATGTAGAAATACTTAGTGTTGAATTTGATCTAAAATTGTTGTTCCATTATTGTATGATGTGTTATGACAAAGTCACTCGATGACGACATCCTCAAACGGGCTGTTAATACAGTACGACATCATGACGTCATTTTCAAACTATTTTTAAAATAATTTTAATTTGCCAACGGGGTTTGTCTATACCTAAATATTTTGATTGAATTGAATTATTGATATTAGTTTACACTATTTGATTCAGCTAGACCAACGTTTCTAAAATCCTAAGCGTTCTTTGAAAATTTTCCTGAACCGAATTATTTTGTTGAGGAATCAGATAAGACTGAGGTACACTTTTGTGCTTATGGAAGTGACGAGAAACAGATCCGACCAGCAGTACATGGCCTGTAATGATCCGAAATTTGAAATTATAATTTAAATATTTGTTGAGTTATATAAATATTATTTGAGGTGTTTATTGTTAAATAAATATATGTTGATGTGATGGTTGATGAATATAAATGATTGGAGAATTTTCTAAATTAAATTAATTTATAATTTAGAGGTTTGTATTATAACATGAGGTGTTATGTTGTTGTGTTAATTTAATAATTTAGATGGTATGTTAAATTATTAAATAAAGTTATAATGAAAATTATAATTTGGTGATATTTGCTAAAATGCTATATTTAATTAAAATATAGTATGTGACTATAATTTTAAACTAAAGTGTTTATTAAAATAAATTAAAAAGGATTTAAATTAGTTTTGTCAAACAAGGCTTAAGTATTATTAATTCTTTAAAATTTAAATGGTTGCCAAACAAGCCTTAGGCTTTTGGGATTTCTAGTTTTTGAAAATCAAATAAAATAAATAATATAAATTAAATAATATAATTATAATAGATACGTTTATTAGTTGGTAACCGATATATTTAGTATAGGTATTATGGCTATATCAGTTTATTGTTTACGCTTAAATTAGAGATAGTCTATTGAGAAGGAAAAAGAGAGAGAGAAGAGAGTCCGAGAATTGAGAGAGATTAAGGGAAGCTTGAGGATTTCAAAGCCAATACTAGTGATTTTTAGCAAGAATTATTTTAGTAGTTGAAGGTATGTTCTATAACTTTGATATAATATATGTATATGTATGAGTTCTAAGATAATTTACATGTTTTGTGAATTCAAAATTCTAAGTTTACGATTATACAATTGAGTACTTGTAGTTGTATGTGTTTATGATGATTAGAATTTATGTTTAAACCGAATAGTATGCTAATTATGTTTGTGAGTGGGAGGAAAGTAATGTCGATATATGCATTCTTTGTATGGCATAGATAAGTACCAATTTGGATGGTCAATTCTTATGAAAAACCAGTAAATTAAAACTTGTATTTGGTATTTCATTGAGATACTGAGCATAACGTAGTTCAATGAGATGATTTGATCAAGTAATGCATTCACAAAGTTGATTTTTAGAATGAATATCAAAAATGGAGTTTTTGGTTTTAAAATATGATATTCTAGTATTTAACTTTTCTATAATTATGGTTTAAGTTGTGTTATGTTAGTATTTGTATGCTTGGTGAAGTTTATGTGTAATTTTCATAAGTTATATATGTTAATTGGTGTTAGAAATTAAGAATAGTAGCTTGGTTTAGTTTCTGGTTATGGGTGTTACAGTAATTGGTATTTACAAATAAATTTTCATACTACCGACGTCAAAGTTCATACCAAAGATCAAAAATGGGCGAAGAGCTCGTGCCCCAGTAGTCGAACTCATTGCCGGGTACTTTCATACCGACGCCGGAAAAGTTGTCTGAGTTGGGTAGTTTTGACCTCCTGTAGTAAAATGACCATAACTTTTGTATAAAAACTCCGATTGAGGATATTCAAGATGATTCAGAAAAAGGATGAATAGGCCTATAACTTTTATTCTTTAAGGTTTTCAATTTGAAATCGTTATGAAGGGTCAAAATGGTTATTTGTAGGACTGTTGTGTATTTGGAGCCAATCGGACGGCGTCGGGATGCGCGAATGCAAGTGCAACCCTTTGTGTATTTGTATAACTTAATGATAACATGTTAGACATGTAATAAGATGTTGTATCAAGTTGTTAATATGTATGTGGTGCAATTACATGATCATTTAAGTAGTTGTAATAAAGCTAAAAAGTAATGAAAAGATGCGATGTTGTTTAAACTTAAACCTAGTTAGTAGCTATACTAAAACTAAGAAAGCATCTCATGAAGGTAATGTTAGTGTAACTAATGTGTATTGTCAATACATATGGTATGTGTAGGACTTGGGGTGAACGTGAGTAGTGATTGTTTAACTTACGCATGAGGTAAGTTCCCTAACATTTGCTACTTTATTATTCAGCAAGGTTACTTTTCATTGTTATGTTATACTTAAGCAAATTCTCTATTTTTAATCTCTTGTTTAATGATTTATTGTCATGCATGTTCTTTAACCCTCATTTATTGTTGAGCAAGTTGGTTAATCTTTGTTTCTTTATTCCAATCGAGATTACCTTGGTTATTCAAAGTCTGTAATTTTATTGTAAGAAGTGTGTTTATTCAGCTATTAATAAATGTGGTTTGATCTTCGTTCTTCAATATCATTGTATTATCTTACATTATTGTATTGAACTCTAAGTTGCTTAGCGAATCTTTATCAATTTAACTAATCCTTAGTTGATGAATGTTCTAAACTCCAAATTACCCTTGAAGTCAACTCAAACCAAACTTCCTTTGGTTTGTTTATGTACACACACAATTTTGAAAGCATGTTGTCGATGATAATATTTGTTTAACTTAGAAATTGTTAATACTCTAGCTCTTATTGATTCATCGATATACCTTGTTCATGAAGATATTATAATCAAACCCTTGAATAGTTATTGGTTCCTATTTGATTCAACCAGTACTTGGTTGATAAGCGTTCTAAAAATCTAGACTTCCTTTGAAGTTAATTCCCAACCAAACTTCCTTTGGTTCAAACCCGATAATCTAAGTTTGAGATGAACAACCCTATATCGAGGATTATTTTAGAGCTACTAAATAGCGTTAAAATGTTTCAAGCAATACATAGTACAAAGGTGATGATCACCGAGTACTAAATGATGGTCCATATAGTCGTTTAGATTGTTAAAGGTTACAGTGAAAAACACTCGTGAACCTAGGACATAGATGATGATTATAGTCTTTTAGATCCGTTAAAGGTTAAAGTAGAAATACTTGAAAACCTAGAATAGAATTCGTGGTCTTGTGACCCTCAAAGTGTATTCTTTGATGTTGATATCTATTGTTAACTTAAACGTTCATTATTCCTTTGAACTCATAGTTTGTTGAATTAAAGTTTATTGTTCCTGTAGAATACTTTACCATTGAAAGCTCGGTTAATTGTCATTCATAAAATGTTATTGTATATTATCCTTCTTGTGGGCAATTGTTTGCTCACTCTTGCACTAAACAATGCAGATGAAGTTACGAAGTTTGAAAAGCTTTCTACAAGCAAGGACAAGGACAAAGTGCTTGATTAGACAACAACGTTTAATTTATATTTTATTTATGAAGCTTATGTAATAGATTTAATTATGATTATGTTTTAGTTTTCCGCTGATGATTGTAATAAAGGTTAGATGACCTGGGATTTATTTGAGATTATGTAACCCTTTGGTGGGAGATTTATTGTTTAAGCTTTTGAGTTTAATTATATCCTTTGTTTATAGGTAGTTAGTTATGATTTAATTAGACAGTGAACACCAAATCTGTGGGATTGAGGTGCCCGGATTTGGGGGTGTCACATGGCCAGTACATGACATACCGGGCTAATCACCCTCTGTGTCTGTAAGATATCACGATTTGCGGATGAATTTCCATAAAACCTTTTCAAAAATGAAAGCTCACGGTCTATATGACTCATATACATGATTTGAAAGATATAACTCTTGTGAGTGATGTTGTGGGTAGCATGTGGTGATGAGTATGAAAGGTGTAAGGTGTAAAGTAAATTTCGAGGATGAAATTCTTAGAAGAAGGGGTGAATGTGACAACCCGAGAATTTAGACAATTTAATAAAATCTTAAAAGATTGAATTAAGGTTAAATATTAAACCTAGACAGAAAATAAGTGTTTGGATTTGACATTTTAGGAAAGGAATTTTGTGAATTTAGAAACTTTTGGTGAAGGTTTACAGTGTTAAGGGTATAAGTGTATATGTTCTGTGTATATGGTCATATATATGTACAGTATGTGGTTAAGGGTCAAGGGTTGACCAGATAAATCATATCAGTGACAAACCCTAATATTATATTAAGAACCTCGACGTTCAGTTAGAAAAACCATATCGACTGATAAGAAACCCTAGCACTAGTTCTGGAAACCCTACTTTCAGTTTTGGGAATCCAAAACCCTAATTCAGAATATTAAAACCCTAATTTGGGAGCTTAATGGCTTAAGTGTATTTAATTATAATTTAATTAGGGGAAAACCTAAGAAACTAGTTAGGAAACTCAAATTGCTAAATTAAAAATCCTAATGTACAATTAGGGAAAACCTAATTCTTAATTTATAAAGTTTAATGTTAATTAGGATACTTTAACCCTAATTAGCAAGCTTGAATGTGATTAGTAAACTTTTATATAATTACGAAACCCAAATTATAATTTAGAAATCTTAAATTTCTATTTTTAGAACCTAATTAGAAAAGTCTAGAAATTTAAATTTGTATAACCTTAAGGTTAAACCCTAAGGGTTAAAACCTAAGGGTTGTGACAAGTTACCAAGTTGCCATTAACTTTACAAGTCAAATGTCCAAACTACCCTTTTTGAATATTTTAATGAGATGGAGTGTAGATCTAGCCCTACTTGTGGTTGGTGACCAACCCTAAGCTAGCCATGTGGTCTAGTAATCAACTTTAATCAGCCAAAAACTGATCACATAATCAGCCATAGGCATTGCATCATATTATATATAGTTTGAGAGAGAGAAAAGTTCACTTTCAAGCCTATTTGTTCACTTACTCTCAACCAGACTCCCTCCAACTCAAACCTACGAAAACCATAAGTGGATCAGTTCCTAGAATGATATTTAGCAAGCCAAGAGCATATCATGATGGTCATAATCAATATCAAATTCAAAAAGGATGTATAAACCCTAAACTTGAAAATCATGTGATCTTATGTTAGATATTATGATTTATTGTTTAGAACAGTGTTAGAGGGTGTCAATTAGTGATCTGGGTTGTTACTTCCTATATCCATATCATCTAGATGCTTGAAATTGAAATTTTTAGAAATCTAGAAAAACTGGAAAATATTGTCTGACAAGCAAATGTCAGACCTCGTAGATCTTTATTTATTATGTGTTTTTGTGTTTTAAAGGTTTGTAGTTGTAGTATGTTGTGAGGACTATGATTTAGAACTGGAATCAGGGTCATATCATGTCTAGATCGTAAGGTATAAGTGGTCAAAGTTAGTTAACCAAAAACAAAATCTGTTTCTGGGCATCCCAGATTTGCCCAGAAAGCCTGACAACGTTTTTGCAGAGCTCTGATCTTGTTGTTGTTTGCTAGTTTATCTATGTTGTTGTTTGGATGTTGTAGTCTGACATGTGGACTACATATCCATCTCATTAGATCACCTAAATCTTTATCAGAATCGAATTTAATGAGGGTCAAATATTGGGTGACCGACTACTCAAGAATATTTCTGGAAAACCCAGAAATGTTCAAGAACCCTTTTTCTGACAGACTTTGACCAGCCTTAATCTCTTATATGTTATGTTGTTAGTCTGATCTAGTGTTTGATATTTGTACCTTGATATAGCTTCTACACGACTGAATCTTTAGAACACATTAATCAAGCTTGGAAAGCATAGATACAAAGCTTCAAAGTAGCACCCTAGTAACTGATTGAGTTTCTGGGCAACCCAGAAACTTAAGAACACGTCTGACAACAATTTCTGTAGCTTAGTTCTGGCAGTTTGGATATAGTTTGGTCATGAAATCGATTTGAGTTTGTAGTATTACATGTATACTACAACATAAACACAAATACAAACCCAGAATCCTCATGATCTAAGATCTACGATTGGTCAAAGTAGGCATCCTTTAGCAACATTTAATTTCTAAAAATTACTATTTTATTAAATAAATAGAAAAAATAGTTTTTAATTATTAAAAATACATAATAAATTCCTAAAAATTATTTTAAACTCTAAAAATGAGTTTTTAATAATTTAGAATATATTTCATTAATATTTAATATTTTTGGAATATTAATGGTATTTAATTTATTTAATTATAATATTAAATAAATTACTTAAAAATGATTTTAATACTTGAAAAATCATGAAAAATTATACTCCCTCCTATTCAGATTAAATGACATTTTAGAGTTAAGCACACTTATTAAGAAATAACACAAAATATCTTTTGTGTCCTTAATTAATTATTTCTCTCTCCACAATTGTCTCTTCTCATTCTCCACAATTGTCCCTAATTAATTATTTCTCTCTCCACAATTGCATTTACTAAGCATATTAAATAGAGGGGTAAATTAGAAAAAAATAGTGCAATATTGCATAAAGATTCCAAAATGACACTTATATAAAATAAAATTAAACTCCCTAAAACGTCATTTAATCTGAATAGGAGGGAGTATTATGGTATAAGAAAATATTTTAAGTTATTTTTAATGACTTTTAATATTTTGTGATGAATTTCATTAATTAATTAGTATTAATGGTAATTAATTTATTTAATAAATGTATTAAATAAATTATGGAAGAATAGAATTTATGATTTAAAAGTAATATAAAAATGATTTAAGTGTTAGAAAAATATTTTAAGTTATAAAATATAACTTTTGATATTTTGTCATGAAAAATATTAATATTTTAATATTAAGGACATTAATTTTTAATGGTTTTAATTACTTTTAAATCATTTAAAGATAATAATGAAATATTAAAATACTTAAGATATTATAAATATATTATAATATTATGTTAAGGATTTCATTAATATTTAATATTAAATAAATATTAATGATAATAGAATTAAGTGGTATTTAAATCATATAAATATGATATTAATGAATGAAAAATCATAATAAATGATAATTATTACTTGAAAAATATTATGAGCCTATGAAAATTATTTTGACTGAATAATTAATTGTCTAAGTTAATTGTGTTGTGTTTAGTCAAAGTCTTATGGATATTAGGCTCGATAGTTATCCGACTGGGTCGTCGGGATGTCAGAATTGTGTCGGATTCAACTTAGACTGCAATAGTTTGATTTGATACTAGGTCTTATGTGTTGTATAGATGGTTAGGATTATGTGGTAATGTGTTTAAGTTATTTTATACTGTGATGATATTATTCTAATATTTGGAGATCGGTATCATCTATATTAGGTATTCAGTCAAAGCTAAATATAATGTGTAGCAGTAATCATCCGATCAGGCAAGTTTCTTATACTCACTTATTATGCAAGTTTTTCTTTAACTATTTTTTTAACTTGTGATTAATCATTGTTGATTACATCACGTCTATGAATTACTGAATCGCACTTTGTGCCTATTGCATGTGTTCATCAAGTATGAAAGACTGATCACCTTCATTACCATTCGATCCACATATAATTGATATGTTCATATTCAATGTTCGTTCAGTTATGAAAATTTGTCCATGCTAGTTCACAATTATATTATTGAATGTTAGCTAGCTATTATTCAAAATCTTTCCATCATGATATATCTATAAATTATTGACCTTAAACTTGCTGGGAAAACTTGTTGCTCACCCTTGCTATATCATGATAAACATTGCAGAGTAAGGCGAATAAGTCGAATACAAGGAAAAGTCAAAGCCAAGTTCAGCTTGGGACTATGTTTGCAGCTAAATTTGTAACAGTATTATATAATAATAACATTGTATGTTAGATATGATATTGATTCATGTTTTAAGTGAAGGTTCTCGACCTTGGGGATAATGTGTAACGTTTAATGTATAAACAATTTATGTTTATATCTTCCGCAATAGTTAGAACTAGTGTACCAGATTCGTGGTGATTTAGGACCCGAATTCGGCGGCGCTACACTGACCTGTCTTAGGCTACTCTCACAGCTATTTGGCATGAAGGTTCCCAGATCATCGCAATTTACACGACAAGAAGTTAATCCGGTCTTTCAACTGGAATAAATCTGGGTGGTGCCTTTCATGAGACTCATTAGAATTAGTCTCCCTACGAGTCCAGTAATTAGACACCGATAGTATAGTCTCCTGGAGGAGGGACCACACAACATACATTCACATACATTGAGTCTCAGCGTATGGAATGATGACATTTGCGAAGCACTAATATCATAGACAGATATATAGTGTGAAGCACTAAGTACAGTAAGTAAATGCATTAGTACACATTCAATCAAATGTAAATTCAACATCCATACACAAGCAGATAAAAGTTTTGAAAAGCTTTGAATAGCAGCTTAAGCCCTCTTACTAGATGTCCTCAGCACATAAAAGTGTGTACAAAGCAAAATAGACATGGTTTCCTCGCCTTTTCTCTTCTTAAAATGGCTACCCCAAGCCCTCTATTTATAGAGGGGGGGGGGGAGTTGCAGGTCTATCTACGATAGCCGCAGGTGCACGTACGGCTACCCAGGGAGCTCCGGACTCCATGGGTCCCGTCATCTCGAAGTACGTGCACGCATGCAATGCGTTATCCGCTCGAACCTTCATAACTTTCAATTCGAGCATCCGATTGAGGCGTATAATACCTTTCCAGAATGCTTTTGTCGAGAGCTACACAATGACATGTGATAAGAGGTTGTACGAAGCTGGGAAGATGGGTTCATGACCAGATCTTCAAGTCTTCAAATTATATCAAGTGTTTTGTCTTGTGTTGTAGTCACTCAGGATTTGAGCTATGGTTCTTATGGGACACTTCCGTTTAGAATGTGGTATAAAATGTTGTTGAGATGGCGTGAATGTGGGATCGAGGTGGAAAATGATGATTTTGCCCCTCACCAGGGTTGTCTTTGGCTCTGGGATGATTTAGCAGTCGTTACTCAGGGTTGTCTCTGAGGTGTGTCTGACCTCCTGGGGTTATCTCCAGGGTTAGAACTGAGTACCTCGGGGTTGTCTCTGAGGTTGAAACTAGCCTTTGGGGATTAGAACGGACTTCTTCGGGGTTATCTCTGGAACTGAAACTGCATCCCTCGGGGTTATCTCAAAAGTTGGAACTGAATCTCCCGGGGTTGTCTCCGAGACTGGAACTGAGTATCTCGGGGTTGTCTCTGAGATGGAAAACTGAGTATCCCGGGGTTATCTCTGGGATCGAGCTTATTTGACTTCCAGGGTTATCTCCGGAATATGATTTTGCCCTCCTGCAAGGTTAGTAACAGGAATGCAAAATTTTGAGTGTCTACAGGGTGATCTACACCTAGTTCACTACATCAATCTGACTTGGGAGTCATTAATCAAAAGCTCTTTACATGGGTAACTCTGTATAGCCTAAGGTAATTGAGCTTTGCACAAGTCAGATTTAGCCGTTCTCATGTTAATCCTTGGTGGTCTGTTCTTACATTTGTTGTCTTGTTCTGAAAGGTTGATATAACATGGGTTTATAGAGTTAGCATTTTTCTTAATGTAATGTGTTTCCGTGTATGAGTTATAATTGGCCAAAATAGCTGGTAGGCACACACACACACATGATTTGGATTAGAAGCAGTTTGAGCTAAAAATCTGATCAAATCCTAATTCATAACTTTGTTTTGTCTTTGAGATTGTTATTCTGAGCCTTGAGGCCAGAATGCAAGTATATAGTATTCCAGTACATGATTCGTAGTTATATTTACATTTAATCTATTTGTTCAAATATTTTTGCTTTGGGATAAGCAAAGGCTTAAGTTTGGGGGTATCAGACCCATTAGTACTTAAGAAGTTGCTTGTTCATCTTATTTTATATTGTTTTTATAATATATTTTTGTTATTTTGCACTAATATACTTTGCAAGTGGTTTATTAGGACATTTCCAACTTTCAAGTGGCTTAATTGTCATTTTATCACTCTCGACGCCGCAACACCAGTTCCTTGGTATTTACTGGCACTACAACGCCAGTACTTTGCTAGCTCATCCAACTTAGCCAGTAGCGCTCCAGTTCTTCAGTAAACTGGCGTTGTAATGCCTCATTAATGTGATGTCACCAATCCCAGTGTTGCAGTGCCTGATCAAGGCCAAAGCTTGGCGCTGCAGCGCCACCTTCGGTTCCCAGGCAGAGAGCAGATTTATAGTGACCTAAAGGCTTGCAAGAGTAGTGGGGCAGCCTCCTTATCAGTTTTTTTTAAGAAAAAAATTGGATATTAGAGAGATAGTTTAGAAGAGAAAGAAGCTTGTTTGTCAAAGATAAAATATCATTGCATCATTCATATCTTGGATTCTACACCGTGAAGAGAAGAGTTATAGCTTGAAAACTTCTTAACATGGGTTTTCTTTATCTAAGTCTTTCATTTATTTGTGTAATTTGAGTATGTTGAACACATTGATAATGTTGGTTGGTTCTATAGCTATGAACTAACTTCATTTCTAGGATTGCAATGTAACCTAATAATTAGTTTAATTGACTTTCTCTCCTATTTATTATAATAAATCTTGTGTGAATGGGTTATTGTATTTCCTGCTTAGTTATTGATTGCTTAGCCAAGTAATTAATATGAGTATTATTTTGATATTTCATGCTTAGTTATGACTATTCCTAATGGATTGAAAGCATATCTTGCATAATAGAATAGGAATATATTTATTTGCCTTCTGTAGCTAATGAGAATTAAAGATTAATGACTCTTAGTCTAACTTATTTCACTATAGGAATATAGTGATTTATTTGGCTAGGGGATTTCATATGACCATCGGAAGAGGCTTATGCATATATAGAATTATCGGTTGACCATTCTATTGATTTGTTAGATAAGAGGGAGAGTTAGGAGATTATGTAAGACCCCAATTTCCATAAATAAAGAATAATTTTTCTCGAATTATATTTTTGAATATTATGGTGTGGTTTTGATATAATGTTATAGTTGTAGGTAATATTTATAAATTTTGCAAAGTATGCAAGTTGTTATAAAATATTCGATTGGTTTGGGAATATTCTTTTGTCGGGAATATCCGCATTTACGCACACAATCATCATTAGTAGACCCTACAACGGAATTGTAGTCGAAGTTAGAAAATGACATAAATAACTTTTATAAAAATAACTGCGAAAGTTTTACCATTAACCTGTTGAAATACCCCGGTGATAAAGAAATGCGATGAATACGCGTGGTTGCATAGTAGCACTCACGGATTGATTATTGATGCTTACGTGAGAAGTCACTCATTTATACTCAATTATTGCTACAGTAATTACTGTTCAATATTTTATTTTATTGATTCAATAATTGCTACGTTGATATTTTATATTATTGATTCAATAATTGTCATTGGACAATATTTCAAATTATCAAATCAATAATTCGTATTATTTGAATAATATTATTAGATAGCATTATTGACAATGTCTAGAAAGTTATGTCGAGGAAAGGGGTTTGGTCACCTAATTGCGCGCCAATAGGGAGAAATCCTTATCGGAAAATCCCCTCTTTCCTAGGAACGACCTGGTTGTCAATATTTGTAGTTCTGTAATATTATTTGTGAATAATAAATGGTTAATATATATGATAAGGAAATATTTATTTAATGTGGATTTAAACGGAGGAATTTTTAGAATGTGACATTTGTTGAAAGTTAGTATTTTATCTTTTCGATAAAATAATTCATTCAAATATATTATTATAATATTACATTATAGTAGTATGATGTGATTATATAATAGTATGATTTTTAATTTGAATGGTAGCATTATTATAGTAAATTCATTGTATAAAAGTAAAATGAGGTGAAAAAGAACAAATTGAATTTGAATTTTGATGATGTAAGCAATGATGTCAGGTAATGTGAGCCAGGTAATGTGTATGTATTTTAGTGATAAATAAAAATTTATTTATTTATGGCTTAATTACAAATAATTTTGTAAAGATTTATAAATCATTATAAACTATATTTTTATAGTAATTAATTTCATAAGTAGAAATGATTTTAGTATTTATTTTACATGAAAATAAATTTATATATTATTTAAATAATATATATATGAAATGATTATTAGTATTATTATAATAACTATTTTATTATGTGAATTTATTTATATTAGTTAAGTTAATTATTTTAACTTAATTAATAAATGATATTTATGCAAGATAAATCAGATATGGAATTCAAACCCTAATTTTGGATTTTGATTAAGGAATGGGGATAATAATATAATATTATTATTTTCCAAATGCTCTAAGTATATGTATGTTAGGAGTGTATGGTTAATTTGAGAAACCCTAATTTAAAACTCAAATTAGAGTTCAAGATTGTTTGTAATTGTGTTATGTGATTAATATTAATTATTAAAGATTTGATTAGCTAAAACCTAATTAAAATTTAGAAATCCTAATTTCTAAAAGTTAGAAACCCTAATTATGGGAAATACTAATTGTAAATTAGAAATCTTAATTTCTAATTTAAAACCCTAATTTGCTAAATTGGTAACCCTAATTATTAATTGTAAGATAAATGCTAATTTGTGGACATTAAAACCCTAATGTTCATGTATAATATAATTATAAAATTTAAAAAAATTAAGAAACCCTAATTTCATTTTTAGAAACTAAAATTTCCATTTTTAGTTTAATTACAAAATTCTAGAAAAATTAAAATTTTTGATACCTTAAGGGTTAAACCTTAAGGGTCAAACCCTAAGGGTTTGCAAGGATTACATTTGTGCCATTAAAATCCTAAGCCAATTAACCAAAATTTCCCTCTTGCATTATTTGAGCTTACTTGTATATCTAGCAAATATTGGAGTTGTTGGCCAACCCTTGACTTCTCCTTGTGACTGAAATACAAGGCATATCAGCAGCAACATCTCAGCCCCTTCATTACAACATTATATATATATATAGATTAGAGAGAGAAAATGTCATTTCATTAGCTCAATTTTGCACAACACTCAACCAAAATCCTCTCAACCCCAAACCTCCAAAATTTCCTTCATATATCAGTCATAAATTAAGCCCCACTAACAATCACAACAAATCAGAAAGCCTAGAATCAGAAATCAGTCATAGAAGGTATAAACCCTAAACGAAATCTAACTTTTGATCCTAAGTTAGATGTTAGTTTTTTGTGTTAAATATGTTGTATGTAGTGTATAATGACGATCTGGGTTGCTAGATGTTAGGTCCATAACATCTACAGGCTCGGATTGAGTGATTTTAAAAATCTAGAAATTTTCTTTTATGTCGACTGACAACCATATGTCAGGCCTTGTAGATCTTTGGATGTTTATTCTTTTTGTGTTTTTAGGCTTTGATCTGGTAGTATGCTATGAGATCTTTGATCTGAAACTGGAATCAAAGTCAGATCATAATCTGGTTGAAAGTTATTAGTGGTCAAACCACGTTGACCGGCATTGACCGAACGTTTCTGGGTAACCCATAACATGCCCAGAAAGTCTGACAGCATGTTCATACATTTAGGTCTTGCTTGTGTTTACGTTTTAGACCCTGTTATTGTTGTAATGTTGTTGTTAGACGTGTAGGCTACATGACCATGCCTCTAGAATCATTAGATCCTTCTCTGAATCAAAGAAATCAGTGGTCAAAGTGGTGTAGACGAAACTGCCGGATGAAGTTTCTGGGTAACCTAGAAACCTTCATAAGCAGTTTCTGACCACTACTTTGACCGGTCCATATCTGCTTGATGTGATGTTGTTAAACTGTTTTTATGTCATGGATCTATTGTCTTAAATATGGTCTACATATTGAAACTCTAATATCACAAAAATAATACAAGGATTTCAAGCAGTGGAAGCCCAAAGTAGCCCAAAGTGTCACTTTGAAGGCTTAGATCTCTTTCGTGATATGTTGTATGATTATGGTTGTTCTTGGATCATGTAGTCTGACACTATCACTACACGATCTACTCAACAGCTTGCCCAGAAACATTACAGATTAAGAATTAAATGTG
Organism: Panax ginseng; assembly: GCA_020205605.1. Classification (NCBI taxonomy): domain Eukaryota; kingdom Viridiplantae; phylum Streptophyta; class Magnoliopsida; order Apiales; family Araliaceae; genus Panax; species Panax ginseng. Next base: position 64,211,450 of record CM035136.1, read on the forward strand.
GTCAAACTAGTTATCTCGTACACTGCTATGAATGTTCTTGAGGGCTCAAGAACACCAAAGGCGACGCTTTCTGTCGCTGAAGGCTATATCGACAGATTTAATAATTATATTTATTTTATTATCAAAAAATCATTTAAAAATAAAAATTAATTATTAAAAATTCCAAAAATAGCTTTAAAAATTATTTTAGTTATAAAAATTAACTTTTAATAATTTGACCTAATTTTCATAAATATTAATATTTAATTAAATATTATTGATAATTAATTTATTTAATAAATGCATTAAATAAATTAATTAAAATGATTTTATTATGTTAAAAATAATTTTAAATGATAAAAAGGTATTTAATAATATTTTAAGTTATAAAATATAACTTTTAATATTTTAAGACAAATTTCATTAATTATTTAATAATAATGATATTCGATTTAATTAATAATTATATTAAATAAATAAATTAAAAATGATTTTTATATTATAAAAATCATTTTAAATGAAAATAAATAGTTTAAAAATATTTTAAGTTATAAAACATAACTTTTGATATTTAAAGGATAATTTCATTAATAATTTAATATTAATGATATTAATTTAATATTAATGATATTAATTTAATATTAATGATATTAAGTTTTATTTAATAATTATATTAAATAAATAGTTTAAAATGGTTTTATTAATTTAAAAATTATTTGAAATTGATATAAATGAATTAAAAATATTTTAAGTTATAATTAATGACTTTTAATATTTTTATGAATAATACATTAATATTTAAATATTAATAGTAATTATTTAAAACTGATTTTAATTGTTTTAAAAATCATTTAAGGGTAATAAAAATGTTTTTAAAATATTTTGAGTTATTATAAATAACTTTAATATTTTGGCAATAGTTTCATTAATAATTTAATATTAATTAAATATTAATGATAATAGAATTATTTAATATTTAAATCATTTAAAAATGATTCTAGTGTTTTGAAAAATCATGAAAAATCATAATAAATAATACGGCTGATATTTAAAATATCTAAACGAATATTGAGCTACAAAATAGTGTTTTAGACTCAATAATTACCCGATAAAGTCGTCGGTATCCCGACATATTTTAGAAACTGATCCAGACTTAGATAATTGGACTAGATACGTGTTTATTTATGATTCAATGACTACCAAACATATGTGACAATGCGATTAGGATATGTGTTGACTGCAATAAGCAGTATTATGTGTTACGATATAATTCTAATTAGTAAAATGATCTTATTACTGATAGGTTGTTATACAAAAGATAAGAACTAAGTTGCGTATTATAAGCAGCAGACCAGGCAAGTATCCTACCTTTGCATTTTCTTTATGCAATGGACAAGAGTAAGAAAGTGTCAGAATTATATTATTATTGTACATATTATTAACCCTATTGTTATATATATTATATCTGATCATTGATTATCAACATGGTAGTATATTGTAAATCTGATGTATATTCTGTTCATTAATTTCTAGATATGGTTATACAAGTGTCCCCACTTGGATAATCATTGTATTTAATCACATGTTGATACACATTTTTCAGTATATATATATATATGTTGAATTATAAGTTATTGTTGAACAAGATAAAACCTATTTGTATCCAACTGAATTGTTTTGGTTCGGATTCCCGACTATGTATGAACATCCCGAACATGGGAAAACTTTTATGCGCCTAAGGCGGACAGAGTGAACGATCATATCGTTCATGCATGTAGTATTGATCAATACATGGCATAACGGGCTGATCACCCCCCGTACCTGTAAGTTATGACGGTTTGCAGATGAAGTTCTATTTAACCTTTTCGAAAATAGAAAACAATGTTCATAGTCTGTTGACTAATTTCTATTTTTAGTCAGTACGCAGTTTCAAAAATTTGATAAAGAAATAATATATTATCATTATTGGTTCAGATTACTTCACAACTGTTGATTCGTTGTAGAAGAGTAGTACAAAGAAAACATTTAATCCTTTCAGCTAATATTTATAATTATTATTACTTGTTGGGCACTCAAATGCTCATCCTTGCTTAATTTAAATGTTTTCAGCCTATCGTGATCAACCTGAAGGATCATGCAGAAACAAAGGAAAAGGAAAGCAAACAGAATAAGATTTATGGTATTTTATGTAATAATTAGACGTTATAAAGACAATGATATCTATTAATAATCATGTAATGAATGTTTAAAGGTCGCGTACCTGGGATTTAGACTCTGATGTATAAATGAAGTTTGGTATCTATATTATTGTTATTATTATTAGTTATATTCCGCTCATATAAATGGTATCGTGGAACACCGAGTTCGGATTTCAAGTACCTGAATTTGGGGGCGTCACAGGTTGGTATCAGAGCTTTAGGGTTAAAAACCTTAGGTTTGATAGACCTTAGGCTATAACCTTAGAATAGAGGGAAACATTGAAAATATAAATAACTCATATAGAGTTTAAAAGAAGATGAATTGGATAAATTCATCATCAAACAAAGTAAAAGATAACTTATATAAAACTATTATTTGTTGTGTGTATATACTATATGTTAATCAGGATAATTTATGTGTAGATGTCAGGTGGAAAAGGCTTATTATATGCTTATAGCATGAAGAAGGATCAAATCCATACACCTGAGCTAATATCGAAGCCAATAGCTGAAATAGAGGCTCACAATGAAACTAACTCGGATGAGGTGGTTATTTTGGAAATCGTAGTACCAGATCCGAAAATGGTAGAACTAACTTCAGACACCGAAGTTGGAGCTGATCAAACCTCAACGGAAGTGCAGAATCTGAGGAACTAGGTTACCTCTCTGGAAAAGTTATGGGAGATAGAAAAGCTGTTAAATAGTTAATTGTGAAAAGCGTTAAGAGAAATAATGGAAGAACAAGATAAGCTTAAAATCCAAATTGATCAGATGGGGGCCAGAAGCAACATATCAAGTTCAGCTCCGAGCAATAAGGGGAAAAAAATGAAAGACCACGACTTAGGAAAATCCAATAAGAACTAGGGGAAAAAGATGTGTTATATTTGCGGCCATGAGGGACATACCTCTCCTCATTATCCCAACTTTAAACAAAGGGCATGTTTTATTTGTGGGTTGGTGTTGGGTAAAATCTATGTACGCAAAACACGCAAGTGTACGTGGTCAACAAGTAATATAGTAATGAATAAAGTATCGCTCCCACGAAGACAAATTAGCAAGAAATTTAACTTCACAATTATCAATTTCTTATTAATCCTAATTCTATTAAACTACTCAATTCAATGATTTTTAATTATAGAAACTAAATTAACAATTAATTAAAATATCACAAAACAATCACAAATATCAAAATCCAGAGTTTTAAACAATTGATGGAGAATTAGACTTATGATTTCACCCTAAGATTCACTCTGATTTTCAAACTTTTATTCCAATTCAACTTAATATCTCAGTTTATTAATCAAGAACATGAATACAGTACTAACCACCTCTCGATGCACTAATACCGTATTAACTTAAATCCACAATTAAGATAGAAACAAGTTAAACACCTAATTCAACCAACTCACTATATTTCTATGTGAACTGAAATTAAAGAAGGTTTAAGCGTAAGTTCTCTATCCGATTACATGCGATGTCAAGCATATATCTACCTTAACAATAATCAAGAATCTACTATTCACAAAATTCATGACACATGCTATATTAACTAGGTCTAGATTTGAATATCCTCTCTCGATTCCATTCAACTCCACAAGGAATTGTTGATCAATCAATTCATAAATTCACGTTCGAATTAACATAGATAAACTGAAAACATTTTATTGAACTGGACATCAAAGTTATAAAATCATCGTTTCACCCAAAGATCCATCACAAGCCTAATAAGTGAATTAGTTCATAACGAATGAATTAAAAACTGAATAATCTAACGAAAACATCCTTGCAATTACAAATAAAAGACTAAATAGAAGAATAATGATGAACACCCTTCACGTAGCCTAGAATTGCAATCGTCACGAAGATCTCTTCAAATTACTACTGTAAAGCTTGCAAGTCAAATTCTGGAATTTTTTATGTCTTATGCTTCTTGTGTCCAGTGATTTTTTTTTAACGTATTATCTATCTCCCCTTTTGTTCTGGCCGAAGTTTATTAGAGTCCATGCGCATCACAAAAATCCCAAAAACCAAGTCCCAAAGACATTTCAATCAAAGGCAATAGGATCTGCGAATTTAACCCACGCCGGGGGTACGAGGCACATATAGCCCTTCCCGGCGGGCATGCCCACTATTAAAGAATTTTTTGTATTTCAAGCATTTTTCCAACTTTGCTCCAAAAGACCGCCTTTCTAAAGCACTTACCTCCATGACCACCCTACACATAAAAGAACATGAAATAAGTGAAAACGAACACAAAACAAGAAGATAACTACGAATTTAAACTTGAAATGAACATCGATTCGTGTATATTAAATCCACTTATCAAAATCCCCCAAACTTAAACCGTGCTAGTCATCGAGCACAAAACAAACTACATGCTATGAAAATGCAATGAGATGAAATAAATAAAATCTAAATGCCTTAGAATCCAACAATATCGCAGAAACTAAATTATCCCATCGGCCTCAGAGAAAGCAAGCAACTCTAGAATATGAGTCACCAAAACTAATCCACAGTTTTGTATTAATTCTCAAGTCTTGAACAACTATCACTGGTATAACGTGCGTGTGTTCAACATCTATGAAAACGGATACGGACTCCAATTCAACCTATAAGTAATTTCTTAGAAGGGATCATACAGTGCAAACTTAAAAATGTCAAAAATAGGCATATTCCAACTAAAACTAAAACTACGCAATACCAAATTCAAGGGTTCATAAAGGTACTGATACTTCTTTTATTTCATTTTTTTCACGGGGGCTTTTTGCTGTTTTCCCATTTTATTTATTTATTTATTTATTTTAGATAACATACATAAGTGACTGTGCAATGTCTCATCCCATTAGGCTAACAGTGCTACCCCTTAGCGAGCTTTCGACCAACGACTCCCAGACCATAAAAGACCTTAGGGCGCTAGGTGTAAAGACAATCCAGTCGGGCGTACTTGCTCAAGTAACAAAGGCCCTGAAACAAAACTAGTCACAATGTATACCCTTTTTTTCTCTTTTTTTTTCTCTTCATATATTATATATATATATATATATATATATATATATATTTAAGCTTATGTACCCCACATATACTCCCCCAAACTTAGGTTCTTGCCTAATTTTAACCTTTACTGCCTATCCTTGTCGTTTTCTCATTCACCCTAGCATTATCCTTTAGAAACTATTTATGTATCAATTGGAACTAATCAGTCAACAAAGATGTTATTAACGTGCTAACCTTTTTATAACAGTTTCAAACAAGTGCAAGATTCGATTCATAACAGAAATTATATCACAGTTCTAATAATCAATAATGTATTGGTTAACTTGTTCACAATCTCATCATTGGCCCACAAATAACATAAACTGCAGCACTATTGGACATATGCAAACACAATATTTAACTAATTTTTTTTTATTATTATTATATAGATATATATATATATATATATATTTAATATATAATAATAACAGAAATGAAAACAATGCAACAAAATAACCTAGACTACTATGCAAAAAACTAAGCTACTATGCAAACTAGAATGCAAACAAAAAAAACATATGCATGCAAACAAGAATTTAAATCCCCTAAACTAAAGTAACATAATGCCCTCATTGGATAAAAAAACAAAATTAAGTGCATGAGGACTTCCCTGAAATCGCCTAAGCCTGGGGAGGTGGTTGGTGCTCTTCGTCATCAGAATCACTTGGTGGGAATCTCGACAGTGGTCTGGGTTGTTGATATGGAAATTGAGCCTTCGGGTTGAAGCTTTGAAGGGTTGTGTTGAGTGAGGCAAAAGATGCGTTCATAGCATCAAAATGTGATCTTGTCGCATTGCCAATCACCGTATTTCCCGATGTGCTGCTCTGTTGTGCGCAGTCATCTGATTTTGGAAGTCAAGGAACTGAGGACTGGATATTGCCTCGGTCTGTGGTACCTGCTCGGTTCCTTGATCTCCCATAGCCTCATCATCATCCTCCGAGGTATCATCTACGTCAACTTCATCTTCCGAAGCTGATGGAAAAATAAAGCCCAGACCTCATGGATGTGACTCGCCTCCTGCCCATACAGAGTATCGCGATATCATTCTAGAATCAAGCAAAGCGAGCGGCATTTGTGTGGGCTCATCGTCGGACCATCTCACCCCTGCATTGCAGCACAACCCAAATATGAGTGATGGGTGTGGCAAGCCACCCGAAAAATTCCCACGTAAACACCGGCGGATGGAGAAACAGATAATAGCCCCGACGTCAATTGTGAGGGCCCCAAATCCGAGGCCCCGAATCCGAGGTCCCGAATACCCGCGGATCCGGTTGGATCATTCTATACACTATTACTATTTTTGTGGAAGATATAAACATAAATTGTTTATACATTAAACATACATACTTTTCCCCAAGGTCGAGTAACCTTAACTTATTACACAATTCATAAATTTTCTAACACATAACATTATTATTATACAACTATTTCAAATCTAATCGCACACATTCACTTTTAAGTCGGAACCGCTTTAACCTTTCTCAGATCTCGACGCATTCGCTTTAATCTGCAATGTTTTATCATGATATATCAAGGGTGAGAATAAGAATTGCCCAGCAAGTTTAAGTTCAATAATATAACGATATATCATGATTGAAAGAGTCTAAATAATAAGCTGGCTATAATTCAACAATATAATTGTGAACTAGCAGGAACAAATTTATGACTGAACAAGTATTATACATGAACAAATATATCTGAACCAACTGGTAATGAAGGTGATCAGCCTTTCATACCTGACTTATACATGCAATATGTACAGAGTACAATTCATGGCAACCAGCAATGATTAACCATAAGCTTATCCGAATAAAACAACTCTTAGTAGAGTTAAGTAAAAATAAACTTGCCTGAACCGTTGATTACCGCTACGCAATTTATAACGCTTTATCCGAAGACCTAATATTAGTAATATAGATCTCCAATATTAGAATAATATCATCACAATATAATACTATTATATATACATATATATACATAATAAACTAAATACATAACACATAACCCTATCAGTCTATAACACACATAGGACTCGGTATCAAGTCAAACTTTTGCAGTCTGAGTTGAACTCGACACAAATCTGACATCCTGACGGTCTAGTCAGACTTTTATCGAGTCTAAGTTCAATTAAACTCTACCTAATGCTTAACAATTATCTAAGATAATTTTAATATCAGTCAAAATAATTTTCTAAGTCTCGTAATAATTTTCACATAATTATTACTATTTATCATAAATTTTCAATCATTAAAAACGTATTTAAATAAATTAAATACCACTTAATTCTTTTATCATTAATATTTAATTATTATCAAATATTAATGAAATACATAACATAATATTATAATATATTTATAATATCATTAAGTATTTTAATACCTTAAAATCACCTTTATATGATTTTTAAACCGTTAAAAATCATTATTAAGAATTACTATTAATATTAAAATATTAATATTTTCATGACAAAATATCAAAAGTTATACTTTATAACTTAAAATATTTTTCTAATACTTAAATCATTTTTATATGATTTATAAAACATTAATTCTATTTTTCCTTAATTTATTTAATATATTTATTGAATAAACTAATTATCATTAATATTGATTAATTAATGAAATTCATCCCGAAATATTAAAAGTCACCGAAAAATAACTTAAAATATTTTATTATACCAAATATTATTTTTCATGATTTTTCATGTATTTAAATCATTTTAAATAATTTTTTAATATTATAATTAAATAAATTAATTACCATTTATATTCCAAAAATATTAAATATTTATTAAATATAATTAAAATATTTAAAACTATTTTTCGTAATTTAAAATAATTTTTCAGAATTTATTTAGTAATTTTAATAATTAAAAACCACTTTTTTCTATTTATTTAATTAAAATAATCATTTTCGGAAAATAATAATTAATTTCTGAAATTAAGTGTCACTATAGGGCTTTTAGGCGATAAATTCGTCACTGTTGGTGTTCTTCACGTGTTCTTGAGCCTTGCCCAGAAAACATGTCAGTTTATAGGGTGGGTGGTTTGACCACTCACTGATTCATTCTCGTTACATTTCTGGGCTTGAAAGTTTGTTATGAGCGTAGTAAAAATGTAATACTACCATTAGAAACTAATTTCCTCGACAAACTATATTAGATATGATCATTATAAGCCTCACAAAAGCATGTCAGAGGCTGTTCTGGGTTTTCTAGGTAACTCAGAAACCCAGACAGTTCATGGTGCTTACTTTTGATCCTTACAGTTTGAATTCTAAGTTTTTTTTGTGTTATATAAAGGTTCCCACTTGTAGACCATATGACATAGTACATTTCTATTACATTAAATCAACCTAAAAACGTCATAACTGAGAGATCAAGGCCGGTCAAACTAGGCCACAACAACTGTTCTTGAACATTTCTGGGAAACCCATAAATGTTCTTGAGTAGTTTGGTCAACGGTGGTTTGACCACCAATAAATCTGATTCTGAGCAAGATCTGTGTGACGTAAAGGTTTGAGTATCTAGCTTACATGTCATACTACAATCTGCAAACAACAACATGACATAAAACATAACATAAAAGCAAGATCAAGGGGTTCAAAAATCATGTCAGACCACCTAGAAAGTTCTGGGTTGCCCATATTCGAACTTTTGTGCTCAGTCAATAGTCTTTGATCGGTCGTATCTTGAAATATAAACATGATATGAGCTTTCTTAAAGTTCCAGATTAAATCCCTTACTACAAAGACCAGTTCTATAACATCAAACACCACTAAAACCTAACACAGAGAGATCTATCACGTCTGACATATGGCTGTCAGACAACTTTTCAAAAAAAATTCTAGATTTTTACAAACCTCAAAATAGTGCATCTAGGTGTTATAGATCCTTGATCTAACAACCCATATCACTTATTAACACTCTCTAACACAACTTTAAACAATCAATTTCAACATATAACATAAGATCACTAATTTTTAAGATTTAGGGTTCTTATACCTTTTGAAGCTTTGATTCTTATTCTGATTCTTGATGATCTGATATTTGATAGTTATGGACTGATCATGTCTTATCTTATCTCACTTTCTCACTTTACAATTTCGGATTTTAGAGAGAGAAGGTCTTGGAGAGAAATAAAAATGTAAGTGAGTCATTTCTCTCTCTTTTAATCAATATATGTTGATTTGTTGCTAGGATCTGGTTGATTTTGGCTGGAATGGCTGGTTTAGCTGGTATTGGTCATATGTTATGCTTAGGGTTGGTCACCAACTCACACTAGAGCAAGACTTGTAAGCAATCTACTAAATAATGCAATAAGGGTAGAATGGTCATTTTGATTTTATATTTAATGGCATTCTTGACAATTAGCCAAACCCTTAGGGTTTAGGGTTTGGGTTAGGGTTTAGGGTTTGGACCAATTTATGGTTTAGGGTTTAACCCTTAACTTTGCAAAATTTTAATTTCTAAGATTTCCAAAAATTCGGTTTTAAAAATAAAATTAATATTTCTAAATTATAATTAGAATTTTCTAATTATATTAAAATTTCTTAATCATAATTTAAATATTGCTAATTAGGATTAATAATTCCTAATTAAAATTGCTAATTAAGCAATTAGGATCAAAATCACAGATTAGGGTTTACAAACCACTAATTAGGGTTTCTAATAATTTTTTTTTTCCTATTTTAGAAATTAAATTCCGTAATTAGATTAGGGTTTTCTAATTACTCATAACTTGAAAATTAGGATTAATATTTTTCTAATTAACATTAAAATTATTTAATTAACACTTAGGCTTTCCCTAATTATAAATTATGGTTTCTAATCCGGAAATTTAGGTTTTCTAAACTTGAAATTAGGGTTTGCTAAATAATTAAGCTTTACCCTAAATAATATTATAATTAATAACACGTAAGCAATATAATAATTATTTAAGTCCCCATATTAGGGTTTCATACATCGAATTAGGGTTTTGAATTTTTGTAACTGAAATTAGGGTTTTCAGAACCGGTTTCTAGGGTTTCTTGTTAATCTTTACGGTTTTCTAACCGAACGTTGACGTTCTTAATATATACTTAGGGTTTGTTACAGATATTGTTTATCTGGTCAACCCTTGACCCTTAACCACATATTGTACACATATAATATCATAATCACATAACATATTCACGTATACACTTAATCCTGAATAATTCACATAAATTGTAACGACCGAGAAATTCAATTCTTATTGTAAAATGATTTTATTAAATTAAATAATAATAAAATTATATTCCATGTGTTATCAAGACGGTTGTCATTGTATAACCTATTGATGTTAGAATGTCGTAGTATTTGAGCTACGTGGATGAATTAAAGTGTTTGAATTTCCAAGACGAAAATAAAAGTTTTCAGAGAAATTTTCTGAAAAACGCTATTCATCGGAATTTGCTCGGGATATAATTTTGAGTTTCCGAGAATTACGTGATGATGGAATAACAAGGTAAGATGGATTATGTAATAAAAATCTAGTTATGGAAAATGTAATAATTCGCTTGTGGACTTAATGTAATATTGTACAAAGTAATGAAAACGAGTATAATACGAAGTATTATACGAGTTTGTATGAAGGATGAAATATCGTATATAAATTCTATATGAATTAGAATACGAAAATAATATATAAACTATATGTATATGTATTAAGAAATGTTAATGGACTTGGAAAGATTGATAAGAATTAATATAAGTCCAAGTGAATTAAAGGAAGAGGCCCAATAATTGATTAATGAACAAGCTAGTGTTTATTAATGCAAAGCCCAAGGATTTATTAATCCAAGCCCAAGCTAGAATCCATGAGTTAATAGACCCATGGGGCAAAACCATATTGATATGGTTATTGTGGTGACCAAGTATAGTGGTGACCAAGTAATGTGGTGACCAAGTTAGTGTGGTGACCAAGACATTGAAGTAATGACCAAGTGTAGGATAAGTTTAGTGCCTTGCAAGAAATGAATAGTAAGGAGGTGCATGAGGAGGTGGGATGGTTTAATGACTAAACTACCCTAGCTTTGCAATTTCTATAAATAGAGGAAGCTTACAAGCCATTTGTTGGTTGTTCAAATAATCTAAGACATCACAAAGTGCTTAAGTGTTAGAGAGTGTAAGGCACAAATAAGTTACTTCCATAAGTAAGAAGAAGAAGAAAGCTACCTTACCAAGACTTCAAAAGAGTAAGATTTCTTCTCAATTATCTTCTATCTCTACCATGATAGAATTATAAGAAAAGTTGGATTAAGAAACATGAATGAGTAAGTAGTGAACTTAAGCCAATTAAGTTGATAATAAGTCATTTAAGCTAGCATAAGTTATAAACTTATGTGAAAATAATATGAACTTGTAAGGAGTTTATTAAGAGAAATGATATGAATATAATATAATTTATATGATCATATGTATCCTATATACCTAAGTTAAGTTATATGTTAAGAACATATAAGAAATGATCTTTAAGAAACTTTAATTGTCATAAGTCATTAACAATGAAATCTTAAGTAGTTTATAATTTGACAAGTTATAAGCTCATGAAGAATAAGTCAAAATCTAACAATGAATATAAGTTGTTGTATTAAGTATGTTAGTGTGTTCACATGATGAATGAAGTTCATTTGTAATGTTAAATAAATCATAAGAAGGAAGAATTACCAGAATTTGCACGATTGGACGATAATCATCGAATTCGTAAAATTCTCGGAATGGAAGTTAAATTTTGTGTTTGAACTCGAAACCGTTTTTTTCCAATGGAGACAAGTCATATTTGGCATTTAAGAGTTGCGGACTCAAAAATGACCGGATTCCGGCTTAGAACGAAGAAATGAGCGTTGAACGTTTACGAACGTTTATCGTTTTTCGTTAAAAATGAACCAAAGGGTTAATTTTTAGCAAATGAAGTCAAATAGATAAAATTCTTACATAAACGCATAGAGTACGTAATGTGTGAACCGTAGGCTTTTGAACGAGCCAAATTCGGACTTATAACGAAGAAGTTATACGTCCGGGAAGTTCACAAAATTTCAAAACTGAATTTTTTTTCTGGTGCACAGAGTTGGCCATGCATGGCCACCAACCCTAAACAAATGAGCCGAGCCGCATAACTTGGAAGAGTGTGAAAGCACATTGCAAGAGTTCGCCGCAGTGAAAACTATAGTACATATGGTGGCGCCGCAACGCTATGAATAGTACCAAAAACCTCTAGAGAGAGGCAGTAGTTGTGCCCAATAAGTAAGGAGTCATATTGTAGTGCCATGTCGGTGACAATGACATTAGGAGCTCAGGCCATGGCATACGAGATGTAGAAGTAAAAAAGTCGGCGCCAGCAGTTGCGATCTTAGAACAAAGATAGTAATGAAGGTTTCTAAGTACAAAGAAAAGTAAACATAACTTAAGGAATGTAATGTAACATTGTTTAAACTTTGTTAAACCTTAAGGATGTTGTATAAAGGTTGAGATAACCTAGTCGAATATAAATGCAAGGATAAAGATAAAACGGAATGAATAGTAACTGAATCTAATACACAATTAGATTGAAATGAAGGGTATGATATAGTCATATACATACATGATTATATGTGACCTAATGTAAGGCATTATGTGATCATGTATTGTAGAGACTTGAACGACTTGAACATAAAGTTAATTTACCGTAGCAGAAGCTAAAGGCAAGTATTCTAACTCTTGTCTTAGTTCAATCTGAACAAGTTTTTGAGGTTCATGTATTCTTTCGCATGAATTGAGGTATGTTGAAGTTGAAGCCAATTCCTTTGGCTAGACTTGATGTATTGATAATCTATTCATGTATTATCAAATGTTGCTATCTTTTGTCAACTACTTGATATGGTTTTCAAAAGAAGACTGAAATGTTAAACAAATATTTTGTCGGTTAAACGACAGACATGTGAGGTTGACAAATGCTTAAACGTGCATACGTTTAATGGATGTAGTGTTGATCAACATAGAGTACAATAGGCTGATCACCTAGAAGTGGTCGTAAGTGATATCGGTCTTACGGACTTGTTTTTGGGTTGTCCTTTTTCCAATAAAGAATGAATACTCAAGGTCTTTGACCGGAGTGAATGTTTTACTAAATATGGTTGTTATTGTAAAACATTTTGAAAGAAAAGATGAAGTGCTATTTTGAATTGTCAATAGTACTTCAGAACTATTGTTCATTTATTGAAGATATACGATTTGTATGTGTCAAGCATGTTGTTATTAAATTGTTATACTTGCTGAGCTAGTTATGCTCACTCTTGCTTGAACCATATGAATGCAACTAAAGATCGAAACGTCCCAAGGATCTAAAAAGGATAAGGGAAAAGCTAAGGCAGATTACTAAGCTGTCTTGTAATAGTATAGGTCTATTGTAGCATCCCCGAATCCAGGTCCCAAATCACCTCGGATCCGGTACACTATTTCTATTACTAATTGCGGAAGATATAAACATAAATTGTTTATACATTAAACTTACACACTTTTCCCCAAAATTGAGTAACCTTTACTTATTACACAATCATAAATGATCTAACATTTATCACATTTGTCAAACTATACTATTACAAAATAGCCGCACAATTTATCCTAAGTTGAACTTGGCATTATCTTTTCCTGTATCCGAACGCATTTGCCTTATCTGCAATGTTTTATCATGATATAGCAAGGGTGAGCATGAAAGTTGCCCAGCAAGTTTAAATACAACAATATAAGGATATATCATGATTGAAGAGTATGAATAATGAGCTGGCTATAATTCATCAATATAATTGAGAACTAGCAGGAACAAACTTTTGACTGAACAAGTTTTAAACATGAACAAACATTTCTAAACCAACTGGTAATGAAGGTGATCAGCCTTTCATACCTGACTTATACATGCAAGATGTACAGAGTACAATTTTCATGGCAATCAACAATGATTAACCATAAGCTTGAATAAAACACTCTTATTAGAGCTAAGTAAGAACAAACTTGCACGAACCAGCTTGATTCTTTGCAACACAATTTATAACGCTTTACCCAAGACCTAATATTAATAATATAGATCTCCAATATTAGAATCACAATATAATTACATTTATATCTAAATACATGAAATAACCTAAACACATAACACATAACCCTAGAAGTCTATACAGCACATAAGACTTAGCATCAGGTCAAACTATTTCAGTCTGACTTAAAATTGACACAATTCTATCATCCCGACGGTCTAGTCGGACAATACTCGAGTTTAAGTTCAGTTAAACTCTTCCTGAACACTTAACAATTATCTCAGATAATTTCTTATCAGTCAAAACATTTTTCCTAGGCTCGTAATAATTTTCGAATAATTATTACCATTTATCAACATTTTTCAATCATTAAAACCGTATTTAAATAAATTAAATACCACATAATTCCTTAATCAATAATATTCATTTAATATAAAATATTAATGAAAATCCTTACATAATATTATAATGTAATTATAATATTTCAAAATATTTTAATACCTTAAAATCATAATTATTTGATTTTAAACACTTAAATCCATTATCCGATAATTAATATTAATATTAAAATATTAATATTTTCATGCCAAAATATCAAAAGTTATATTTTATAACTTAAAATATTTTTCTAATACTTAAAATCATTTTTATATGATTTAAAAACATTAACTCTATTTTTTTTTTAATTAATTTTAGTGCGTAGCTTAAGAAATTAGCTACCTCGTGCTTTAACTCCAGTAATGCCCATCTCTTGGCATAACCTTATATATATTAACGTGATACTCCATTTTAAATTTCGTGGGCAATCGGAGTTGTAGAACTCCGTTTATAGCGATTTCCGCCGAAAAAATCACAAAAATTATTATGGTATAACTTGGTCGTTTTAACTCGAATTAGCTCATTTTTGGACACGAGCTACATATTCCCATATATTTTCATTTCCCAAAAGCCTGGAATTTTCTCATTAACTAAATGTCCGAAACAGTCCCCGGAAAATTTTGGCCAGAAACTTTTTGTCATTTGGCAGATTTGGAGTCCTTTACCAAAACTTAAATAAAACGAAATCTGTAACTCCGATTAATGATCCGTCAATTTTATTAGATTCTTAACTTTCCGAATTACAATTTTCATATATCACAATCCATATTTGGATATGCTTAGCTCTCGGAATTTAGCCCGGAAGTGGCTGTTACAAACTGTCCTTCTAACAGTTTTTCTTAACTTTGTGTAGTTTGGTAAAAATCCCATAACTTGCTCCTCCGATATCGGATTTAGTCCGTTTCAGAGTCTATGGAAAGCTTATTGAGTGTACTATAACATATCACAAGTCCAGAATTTTTTTAGAGCACCCTAACAAATCCGAAAATTTCTGTTTAGGGCAGCAGTCCATTAATTCATTTAAAACAAAAAAACTGTTTTGGTTCATCTTCTTTGTTCAAGCTTATCAAGTCTAAAAATGGCAAGATCTAACCATAAAATATCATATATCATGTAGATCTTCCCTCATATGGATCATAAGTTCAACACTTGATGAAAAACAACCAAGGAAATTTAGCCTACACAAGTAGAAATTTTTATTATACCTTAGCTTGATTTCTCCTCCTCCTTCTTCCTTCCTTCCATGGATGGATCTTGGTTTCATGAGAGTCAAAATCTCCCCTCCCTCTTCACCATGTGGCTGCCGAACATGCCTCTCTTCTCTCTCTTTCTCTCTTTCTTAAGTTCATTTGGCTAGGAAATAAAAGAGATGCAAGAAAGAAAAATTATATATATATAAGCTAGACTTTTATTAGGTGTGGATTATATCATTATCCAAACTCACTCTCCTTTTTCCTCTTGTGCATGATCCGGCCATGTGCCTTCATTCTCTCACTAATTCTCTCCTTCTCCCTTTCAATTTCCAAGTGGTTACCTTGCAAACTTTGCCAAATGTGTTGGTCAAATAAAATTTGGACACCTAAGGAGTTGTTAGAAGTTGTTAACCAAATGTTGCCTAATGATTTAACCATGTGTTTCCCCTCTTTCTTTCCTCATTCAATAGCCGGCCACTTGGCCAAATTCTTACCAAGTTTGGCTCTTTGATTTAATGCTTATTTGATTTATCAAATGTCCAAAAATTCCTCTCCCACTTGGGCTAAAAATTGAGCCATTCCTTTAATGTATTGCTTGGGTTTCTAACTAATTCCTATTGGCCACACTTGAGCTATACATAGTCCAATACCTTTAATTCTTATCCAACCAAATTCAAAGGTCTCGGGTTGTCACATTCACCCCTTCTTCTAAAAATTTTGTCCCCGAAATTTACCTTACACCTTACACCATAGTACTTACACCATTCACACATATCATCACATGCTACCCAATACACCACTCTCAAGAGTAAAAGTTTTCAAATTGTGCTGAGGGGTCATATAGACTATGAACACATAGTTTTAACGGTATTGATCATACCGCAAAACAATACATTACATGGTATGTTTACAATCACAAAGAATGTAAACTACCGTTGTTAGTACTTTAGGTGATCAGCCTATCGTACTCTTACGTCATGCATAACGTATTAATTATGTATAGCGAATATTTACGCTACTTGATTGGATTATTTATCCAAACAACATAGTTCACCTCAGTCTTATCATAGGATTCCGTACCAAAACAATTTAGTTCGGGAAATTTCTTTCAATGAACACTTAGAGTTTTCATAAACTTTAGTTTAGCTGAATTGAATAGCATAGACTCATATCAATAATTTAATTCAATCGAATTATTAAGGTGTAGCCAAACCCCGTTGGCAAATTAAAATGTTTGAAAATATTTTCGAGAATGACGTCATGATATCATACTGTATTAACAGTCTATTTGAGGATGCCGTCATTGTGTGACGTTGTCATAACACATCATACAATAGTGGAACAACGATTTTAGATCAAATTCACACTAAGTATTCCTGTATTTACAACTCCATCAACTTTTTATCATCTCTGCACCAGGTTACATGGTACATGAGTGATAAATAAAATATATTTTGATATTTCAAATCATTTGCGTTTAGCTAAAATAAGTAGCATAGACTATACTCTAAACCGTTTCAAAAATGATTACGAGTCTACATTTTTTTTTTCAAAAGCACATAGTGCGTATTTAGCTTGATGTCAAAATCTTAAAGTCTAGCATAGCTAGGAGTTTTGGAAAACTTATTTCTCCACTAATAATCACTTGCTTAACAATATATCTATTCTTATTATCCTTAATACTCCATTTACACACAACTATACCAGTTCGTCAAACCACACTTATGAGTCCATAAATTGCCACAATCATATGAGTTTAAGAACTTATCCTAGTATAACCTTTGGCGTCCGTTCGCTGACGGGTTCATAAACATTTCATATAACTATGAATCAAGAATGTCACATAAGTATGAGTTTTAAGAACTCGAACTTAACCTTATATCCTATACTTATGACCTATCTATCTGTTGTACACATGAGAAAGGAATCACCCTCTTAACATGCATATATCAAATAGCGCGACACAAATATTTCAATAATTATCATTGTCAGAACTAAGTAGTTATTACACCAAGTACAATTCCCCGCCTACACAAGGAATCATACAACTCAGCTGCTGTAAGACCCCAACTTTTATGAATAAAGATGAATTTTCTATAAATATCATTTTTGAATATTATGGAATGAATTTGATATAATGTTATAGTTGTGGGTAATATTTATAAATTTTGCAAAGTACGCAAGTTATTATATAATATTCGATTGGTCTGGAATATTCATTTTAACATGGAATATTCAATATAACGGCACAATCATTGGTGGACCCTAACGGAATTATTGTCGGATTGAGAAAACGACAAAAATACTTTATATGAAAATAACTGCGGAAGTTTTACTCGTTAATCGTTGAAACACCCGGTGTTAAAAAAAGTCAAGAATACGCATAGTTGCACAAAGAGTAGCACACGGTTTTGATTATTGATGCTTACGTGAGAAGTCACTCAATTTTGTTCAATTATTGCTACAGTAATTATTGCATAGTATCTCACGTTATTTGATTCAATTATTGTCAATATTTTATATATAATTAAATCAATAATTGAGATGACAAAGTTATCAATATTATTATATGTAATATTAACGATGTCTAGAAGTTCTGTCAAGGAGAGGTTTGGTCACCTAATTGCGTGCCAATAAGGAGAAATCCTTATTGAAAACCCCTTTTTTCCCGGAAAAGACACAGTCGATTAATATTGCAATTATAATAATGATGATAAATGTTGTTAAAAATATTGAGGGATTTTATGAAGTATTTGATGTAAATTTTACTTATTATTTGGACCCCAACTTTCCCATTTTTAAAAAACATTGACGGTAGAAATTATCTCGGTTTAGATTATATATATATATATATATATATATATATATATATATATATATATATATATGAATACATATATATATAAGTATTATATATATATAGATATTGTTAATGGAAGGTGGGTGGGGGGAAATTAAGGTAGAGCGGAGGAGTATTATTATGTATATTATATTATATTATATATATATATATATATATAAGTTTTAAAAAATGGACAGAGGGAGTAAGATGAATTCACGGGTCTTCCACCCGTGATTTTTTTTTCTTGCACATGTTATATATATAATATATATATATATATATATTATATTTTATTTAAAAGATTTTGCTTTAATTATGGACCGTCCGATTAAAAGTAAATCAATCTGGACCGTTCATGAATTAGTTACTATACAGTCCATTCTTCTATAAATAGAAGCTCATTTCTTCATTATTTCTTACGAATTCACTGAAACTCTAGAGAGAGAAATTATAGAGAGAAATAAGAAAAGTATTCTGCTACTTCCCTACTCTTATATTCAGGGTAAGGGGTATTATTTCTTTTGTATTCATGAAGAGAACTTATGTTATTCCATTATTTATTATTCTCATTGGAATAACTCAGATATCTGTGAGCTACCCTATACTTGGTTAAAATCTTCCATTATTTCATTCTTTATTATTACGCTGAATATCCCATGCATGCGTTTTTACGCCGCACTCGATTCCATCATTATTATTACATTGGAATATCCCGTCGTGCTTTTTACGCTTCGGACTTATTATTACATTTGGAATATCACATGCACGCGTTTTATGGCGGACCTGGTTCCATTCTTTATTATTCTATTGGAATAACCTGTATGTGCGGTCGATCGCATGCCTGGTGATTTCTTTTGTTATTTCATTCTTTATTATACTAAGTTGGTTAAAGTTTTTACTTCTATACTCCATGAAATTAGTGGAATATCCTTGATATTTGCGCTTCATCCAGTATCTTTTCATGGAAATATTCTTCTAAGCATTCTTGAATTTTACTCCACAAAGAATTATCATGTTGACAATTTGGACGTTATTGATTCCTGGATAAAATAATTCTTGAAGTTGTTTTATTGAATTCTTATATCATTGTCATCATCCTCATGTTTATATTTTGTTGAAAGTCATCTGTGGCCTGTAGTGCATAGATGAACTTGGTATGATTATGACCAGGGATTATTCGGTGTAATCGTGATCGTAATGTTATAAATGAAGTGGTAAAAGTCCTCATTGACCCGTAGTGCATTAATGGACAGTTGTTGGCATGATCATGACCATTAATGAATACACAAATATCCTTGGCCCGTAGTGCATGAATAATTTGTGGTTGTGATACTAAAGAATATCTTTGGCCGTAGTGCAAGGGTGATTCGATGATGTGGATTATTTATTAAGCTGAGTCCCAGCGATAAAAGTGATGAAAAACCTTTTAAATCATAGAAGATAGTAGATTTTATTCTCTAATAGACTCTTCTAATGGATTGCTTGTTCATACCGCAGCTAAACTTGATGTTTGTTATATTTTATCGCTTTAACACTTGTTGAAGGCTAATAATAATTTATTCTCGCATTATTTTAGTCATAATATTTCTTCTTGGGCTAGTTGAGCTCACCTTTTGCTTTCATTGTTCTCTTGAGAAATGAGAACGTAAAGGTGGACTAGTCGGGAACCGAGTGACGGTCCAGGATGATAGCATTAGTCGTCCTCACTATTCTATAAAATAGTGTAATAATAAATGTAATGAGGACCCCATTGAGTTTGTATATTGTCTAGATGATAATATTTGTATTAAAACTCACAGTATATGTTTAGTCGTATTTTACATGACTGTTGTATAATTAAGTTGTATTTGAATTTTGTACCATGTATTTGGCGACTCAAGATGGGTGATGTATACCTATTTTGGGGGCGTCATAGTTGGTATCAAAGCTTAGGGATATGATCCCTGGCTAAGATGTGAGAATAGAACTAGGAGGGGAGAGACGGAAAATTCCTTCGCTAGTATGACCTACCTAAGTTTTTTTTTTGGTATTTAATTGGTCGGTCAAAATATAGGGATAATATGTTACATGTCAATTAACATTTTGTTTTGTGGTAGTATCTGAAAATAACATCCGAGAATGTTGAGAATAGCAATTGAGCACATGCGACCGTTGATTCACCACATATCAATAATCAGGATAATGTGCATCAGGAAGGCGACAATCCTCATGCAAACAACAACACTAACCAAATGATGAATGATGGAATGTTCAGAGGCTTTATGTAATTTATGCAACAGCAGGCAAGAGCGGCTCCTGTCCAAAATGTAGGTGGAACCACTGGAAACTCTCGGATGGTCACCGCTAAACAGTTCAAGGAGCTGGGACCACTGGAGTTTATTGGAGAGCCAAACCCACTTAAGGCGGAAGCATGGATAAAGCTGATCACTAAGATATTTGATGTCTTGGGATGCTCCGAGGAGCAAAAGGTTCCCTTTGCCGCATTTATGTTGCGAGGAGAGGAAGATTACTGGTGGGAGTCGGTAAAGCGTACTCAACCTGCCGCACTAAAAATGTCTTGGGAGAAGTTCCAAGAACTATTCAACGACAAGTACTTTCCCGAAAGTATTCGTCACATGAAGGAGGTGGAGTTCATCAAGTTGGAGCAGAATAATATGACCGTGTCGCAGTATGAAGAAAAGTTTGCCGAGTTGTCCCGGTTTGCGTCCCACTTGGTGGATAATGAAGAGAGAATGACGCGGATGTTTTTAAGAGGTTTGAAGCCGGAGATACGTCAACATCTTATTTCTCATAAATTGTGTTTGTATTCAGATGTTGTAAATAGGGCTCAGTTAGTGGAGCGCGATAACGAGTCAACGCAACCAAAAGGGAGCAGCCGACAAAATGATAACACTAGCGAGAGCAGTCATCGAAGCGGTGACAACAAGCGTGGAGGGAATCAACAGGCCAGAAATGGTAACCACTTCAGTGGTAATCAGGGCCAAAACAATAAGAA
Organism: Panax ginseng; assembly: GCA_020205605.1. NCBI lineage: Eukaryota > Viridiplantae > Streptophyta > Magnoliopsida > Apiales > Araliaceae > Panax > Panax ginseng. The sequence goes on from CM035136.1 coordinate 64,233,098, forward strand.
TGGATATTTCAAGAAGAGCAGATTCAACAATGATGGAAAGACATCAGCACCAGCACCCGTTGTTAAGGAAGGAGAATGACCACCTATCATATGCTTCAAATGCGGTGGGGAGGGACACATCAGTCCAAACTGCGCAATGCCTTCCAAAGCATGTTATAATTGTGGAAGAGAAGGTCACTTAGCCCAATTTTGTCGTTCACCGAAGACAAGTTCAGCTAGGATGGAGGCACCAAAGGCCGTCCCAGAAAAGTCAAAGCTGGTAGTGCAAGGGAGAGCGTTTGTTGTGACCTCCCAGAAAGCAAGGAACCCGAATGAGGTCATCACGGGTAAGCTTATCATAAACTCTAGCGAAGTCTATACTTTATTTCATACCAATTCTATCCATTCTTTTATTTCTCCTACTTGCACTCAACGATTAAATTTGACTCCGGAGAAATTAGACTTTGGCTTATATGTGGAAACTCCATTGGGAGAAACCTTCATTACATCCACTGTTTATAAGTCTTGTTTGGTTCAAATAGGTACCCTCAAATTACCTGTCGATCTTATTTCATTGAAAATACTTGCATTTGACGTGATTCTAGGGATTGATTGGTTAACTACTCATCATGCAAAAATTGATTATTTTCATAAGGTTGTTAGCTTTCATATTCCTAATCAACCTATTATGCTAATTCAAACGACCAAACCATTAAAATCAATCACGATCATCTCAAGCCATAAAGTTATTCGTTTATTGAAAAACGGATGTCAAGCTTTCTTAACTCGTGTCACGGATCTAAACAAAAATACGTTAGTTTTGAATGATATTTCTATTGTTAAAAAATTCTCTGACGTATTCCCTGAAGAACTTCCTGGCCTACCCCAGAGCGTGAAATTGAATTTGGTATCGACTTTGAACCCGGTACAAAACCCATTTCCAAAGCCCCACATCGAATGGCACCTATTGAACTTCAGGAGTTAAAGACTCAACTGCAAGAATTGTTAGACATTGGCTTTATTCGTCCTAGTACTTCTACTTGGGGTGCTCCTGTTCTATTCGTGAAGAAGAAATATGGGAGTATGCGACTTTGTATTGATTATCGGAAGTTGAATCATGTCACCATCAAAAATAGGTACCCATTGCCACGTATTGATGACCCGTTTGACCAGTTGCAAGGAGCCAAATTCTTTTCAAAGATTGATCTTCATTCTGGATATCACCAATTGAAGATTAGAACATATGACATTCCAAAGACGGCTTTCAGAACTCGGTACGGGAATTATGAATTCCTAGTCATGTCCTTTTGATTGACTAATGCTCTTGCTGCCTTCATGGATATGATGAACCGTGTATTCAAGGAATATTTGGATCACTTTGTGGTCATCTTTATTGATGACATCCTTATTTATTCCAAAAGTCGTGAAAATCATGAGCAACATTTGAGGCTGACACTCCAAAAGCTTCGTGAATACAAGCTTTATGCCAAGATAAAGAAATGTGAGTTCTGGCTTGAAGAAGTAGCATTCCTTGGGCACATAGTATCAAGTTATGGAATATCTATTGACCCGGCAAAGATTGAAGTAATTCAAAGCTAGGAGCAACCTAAATCAGTGACCGAAGTACGTAGCTTTCTCGGTTTAGCTGATTATTATCAGAGATTTGCGGAAGGATTTTCTCGAATAGCTATTCCATTAACTCAGCTGACTCGGAAAGATACAAAGTTTGGTTGGAGCGAAGAATGTGAGAAGAGTTTTCAAGAACTCAAGAAGAGACTCATTTCAGCACCTGTTCTGACAATACCATCTGGATCGGAGGGATTTGTCATCTACAGTGATGCTTCGGGCAAAGGGTTGGGATGTGTTCTCATGCAACATGGGAAAGTCATAGCCTATGCCTCAAGACAACTCAAAGAATATGAGAGGAATAGAGTTAGCAGCTGTTGTCTTCGCACTTAAAATTTGGAGGCATTACTTGTATATGGAGAAGGTGGAGATCTTTACGGATCATAAAAGCCTCAAATATTTTTTCACTCAAAAGGAACTCAACATGCGACAACGACGTTGGCTTGAAATGTTGAAATATTATGATCATACCATCCAATACCATCCTGGAAAAGCGAACGTGGTAGCTGACGCATTGAGTAGAAGATCATATGCAAGTACGAGTGCGATATTGTCAACACAAAGGCCCATTTTGTGTGACTTGCAAAGGATGGAGATAGAGTTAAAGACTCCAGGGACCCATCTGATGATGGCGAATATACGAGTAAAACCGACTTTAATTGATAAAGTTAAAGTAGCTTAAGCTACAGACTTGGAACTGATGCGTATGAGGAAGAAAGTGCAAGAAGGTGCTATGCCGGAAGCAAGAATCGATGAAGAAGGAATACTTCGAGTCAACTCCAGACTTTGTGTTCCTAACGACCCTGAGTTAAAGTATAAAATCATGATAGAGGCGCACAACACACCATTTGCAATCCATCCTGGGAGTACCAAAATGTATCGTGATCTTCGTCATACATTTTGGTGGAGCAATGTGAAGAGAGAGATTGCGCTGTTTATCTCAAGGTGTCTAACTTGTCAACGAGTCAAGGCGGAGCATCAAGTACCAAAAGGTCCATTGCAACCACTTGAAATTCCATAATGGAAGTGGGAGTACATTACCATGGATTTCGTTACTGGTCTTCCCAAAGTTTCTCAAGGCATAGATGCAATTTGGGTCATTGTTGATAGATTGACCAAGTCTGCTCATTTCTTACCGATACGAGAAACTTATACACTTGAACGTCTTGCTCGTATGTACATAAACGAGATTGTAAGACTGCATGGTATGCCAGTATCCATAGTTTCTGATCGAGACCCAAGATTCACTTCACAATTTTGGATTAGTTTGTAGAAAGCTATGGGCAAATATTTACGATTTAGCTCGGCATATCATCCTCAGATGGACGGGCAGTCGGAGGGGACTATTCAAACTCTTGAAGATTTATTAAGACTCTGTGTCCTTGACTTCAAGGGAAGTTGGGATAAGTTCTTACCATTGGTGGAGTTTTCCTATAACAATAGTTATCAAACAAGTATTGGCATGGCTCCATTTGAGGCGTTGTATGGAAGAAACTGTCGTTCTCCAGTATGCTGGGATGAGGTGGGAGAAGCAACGTTGTTGGGACCGGAGTTGTTATGTATGACTATAGAAAAGATTTAAACGATCTGATAATGTATAAAAACCTCACAAGATCGACAAAAGAGTTGTGCTGATCTTCATCGAAAGGACGTGAAATTCGATATAGGAGATCATGTGTTGTTACGTGTTGCTCCATGGAAAGGAGTTACGAGATTTGGAAAGAGAGGAAAGCTTAATCCTCAATTCATCGGCCCATTTTTAATCCTCGATCGAGTAGGAACTGTGGCCTATAAACTCGCTTTACCGCCAAGTATGTCTCGTGCTCATAACATTTTTCACATATCCATGTTACGTAAATATGTGAAAGACCCGAACCACATTATTGAGTTAGAACCGGACGAAATAGCGGAAGATTTGATGTATGAAGAGGTTCATGTTGAAATCTTGGATAAGAAGGAATATATTCTACGCTCCAAGGTTATACCTCAAGTCAAAGTTTTGTGGAGAAACCATGATGTTGAGGAAATAACTTGGGAGTTAGAATCTGAAATGAAATCAAGGTATCCTTATCTCTTCGACATAACAAGTACGTACCCTAATTTCGATGGCGAAATTTCATAAGAAGGGGAGGTTGTAAGATCCCAACTTTTATGAATAAAGATGACTTTTCTATAAATATCATTTTTGAATATTATGGAATGAATTTGATATAATGTTATAGTTGTGGGTAATATTTATAAATTTTGCAAAGTACGCAAGTTGATATATAATATTCGATTGGCCGGGGAATATTCGTTTTAACAGGAAATATTCGTACAATGGCACAATCATTGGTGGACCCCACAACATAATTATTGTCGGATTGAGAAAATGACAAAAATACTTTATGAAAATAACGGCGGAAGTTTAACCGTTAACTGTTGAAACACCCAGTGTTAAAAGTACAGTAATACGCATAGTTGCACAGTAGCACACGGTTTTGATTATTGATGCTTACGTGAGAAGTCACTCAATTTTGTTCAATTATTGCTACAGTAATTGTTGCATAATATCTCACGTTATTTGATTCAACTATTGTCAATATTTTATATATTATTAAATCAATAATTGAGATGACAAAGTTATTAATATTATTATTTGCAATATTAACGATGTCTAGAAGTTCACATCGAGGAGAGGTTTGGTCACCTAATTGCGGCTATGATAGGGAGAAATCCTTATTGAAAGCCCCTCTTTCTCGGAAACGACACAGTCGATTAATATTGTGACTTATAATAATGATGATAAATGTTGTTAAAAATATTGAGGGATTTTATGAAGTATTTGATGTAAATTTTACTTATTATTTGGACCCCACTTTCCCATTTTAAAAAAAATTGTCCGGTAGAAAGTTATCTCAGTTTTACGTTTTATATATATGAATACATATATATATATATATATATATATATAGTATTATATATACATATATATAGATATATAAAATATTGTTAATGGAAGGTGGGTGGGTGGGTGGGGGGGGGGGAAATTAGGGTGGACGGGAGGAGTATTATTATGTATATTATATATATATATATATATATATATATATAAGTTTGAAAAAATGGACAGAGGGAGTAAGATGAATTCACGGGTCTTCCACCCATGATTTTTTTGTTCTTGCACATGTTATATATAATATATATATATATATAATATTATATTTTATTTAAAAGATTTTACTTTAATTATGGACTGTCCGATTAAAAGTAAATCAATCTGGATCGTTCATGAATTAGTACTATATACCCATTCTTCTATAAATAGAAGCTCATTCCTTCATTATTTCTTACTTAATTCAATTTGAAACTCTAGAGATAAATTATAGAGAGAAATAAGAAAAGTATTCTGCTACTTCCCTACTCTTATATTCGGTTTTTTTATGGTAAGGGTATTATTTCTTTTGTATTCATGAAGAGAACTTCATTATTCCATTATTTATTATTACATTTGAATAACTCAGATACGCTGAGCTACCCTATACTTGGTGAAATTCTTCCATTATTTCATTCTTTTATTATTACGTTGGAATATCCATGCATGCGTTTTACGCCGGATTCGATTCCGATCTTTATTATTATTGGAATATCACATCAGACGCTTTTATCTTTGGACTCGATTCCAGTCTTTATTATTCTGTTCGAATATCCTTTCTATGCGTTTACGCATGACTTGGTTCCGTTATTTATTATTCTGTTGGAATAACCTGTCTGTGCGGTCGATCGCATGCCTTGTGATTTCTTTTGTTATTCAATTCTTTATTATACTCAGTTGGTTAAAGTTTTTAATTCTATACTCCATGAAATTAGTGGAATATCCTTGATATTTACGCTTCATCTAGTATCTTTTTATGGAAATATTCTTCTAAGCATTCTTGAATTTTACTCCACAACGAATTATCATGTTGACAATTTGGACGTTATTGATTCCTGGATAAAATAATTCTTGAACTTTTTTTATTGAATTCTTATATCATTGTCATCATCCTCATGTTTATATTTTGTTGAAAGTCATCTGTGACCTGTAATGCATAAATGGACTTGGTATGATTATGACCAGGGATTATTCGGTGTAATCGTGACCGTAATGTTATAAATGATGTGGTAAAAGTCCTCATTGACCCGTAGTGCATTAATGGACAGTTGTTGGCATGATCATGACCATTAATGAATACACAAATATCCTTGGCCCGTAGTGCATGGATAATTTGTGGTCATGATACTAAAGAATACCCTTGGCCGTAGTCCAGGGGTGATTCGATGATGTGGATTATTTATTAAGCTGAGTCCCAGGGATAAAAGTTATGAAAAACCTTTTAAATCATAGAAGATTGTAAATTTTATTCTATACTTGACTCTTCTAATGGATTGCTTGTTTCGCTGCAGTCAAACTTGATGTTTGTTATATTTTATCAGTTTAACACTGTTGAAGGCTAATGATAATTTATTCTGCATTATTTTAGTCATAATATTTCTTACTGGGCTAGTTGAGCTCACCCTTTTGCTTTCATTGTTCTCTTCAGGAAATGAGAACGTAGCAGGGACTAGTCGGGGAACGGAGTGACGGTCCAGATGATAGCATTAGTAGTCCTCACTATTCTATAAAATAGTGTAATAATAAATGTAATGAGAACCCCATTGAGTTTGTATATTGTCTAGATGACAATATTTGTATTAAAACTCACACTATATGTTTAGTCGTATTTTACACGACTATTGTATAATTAAGTTGTATTTCAATTTTGTACCATGTATTTGGCGACTCAAGATGGGTGATGTATACCTATTTTGGGGGCGTCACAACATCCGTCTCTAAAAGACTGCATAGAGGTTTTTCAATCTTAGAGAAATCTTTTATGAACCTCCTGTAGAACCCAGCATGCCCCAGAAAACTTCTAATATCCTTAATTGAGCTCGGTGGAGGCAATTTCTCGATTGTATCCAGCTTTGCTTTGTCCACCTCCAATCCTTGAGCTGACACCTTATGGCCCAAAATTATGCCTTCTTCAACCATGACGTGGAATTTTTCCCAATTGAGTATGAGGTTTGTATCCTTACATCGCTGCAATACCATAACCAGATTCCCTAGGAAAGTATCACAGTTGTCTACATATACCGAAAAATCGTCCATGAAGACTTCAACATTTTTCTCCACCATATCTGAAAAAAATGGCCATCATAAACCGTTGGAAGGTTGCAGGTGCATTGCATAACTCGAATGACATCCTCCTGAATGCAAATGTGCCGTAAGGGCATGTAAATGTTGTCTTTTCTTGATCCTCAGGAGTGATGGCGATCTGGTTATAGCCCGAGTATCCATCCAATAAATAGTAGTAATCATGTCCCGCCAATCTATCTAACATTTGATTAATAAAGGGTAGTGGGAAGTGATCTTTTCGGGTTGCCTTATTCAACCTCTTATAATCGATGCACACCCTCCAACTTGTCACTGTTCTTGTTGGAATTAACTCGTTCTCCTCATTCTGTACCACAGTCATTCCCCCTGTTTTTGCACACAATGAACCGGACTCACCCATTTACTGTCGAAGATCGGATATATGATACCGACATCCAATAATTTTAGAATTTCCTTTTTTACCAGGGGACCAACGTCATCCAGCAAGCCAACGAAATCAACCGCTAGAGTCTATAACATGACCGTCCAGGATACCGTGGCAGCTGGTGAAGGAAATCCAGGTATTATTCGTATAACTTTTTTTTATATGATTTTCCTATACATAGTAAATTATTTTATTAAAAAATTTTGAAGGAGGAATTTGAGTTCTTTTAGAAATCAATTTTTCCGTTTAATCAGATAGTCAAGCTTTATGCTGAATAGTTAAAGATCAGTCCGATCGAATCCAATCGAGATCTACTTGCAATGATTGTGTATGTTATGTACCCTAATATGTGGGAGTTTTAAAACTGTGATTCCGGGGACGGAATCTTTATAAGGGAGGGTGAATGTAAAAACCCAAGATTTTCTATATAAATAAATAAGAAATTTTGCATAAATTTTTTTTATTTTAAAGATGGGAATATGAGCCAGGTAATGTGTATGTATTTTAGTGATAAATAAAAATTTATTTATTTTCGGAATAATTACAAATAAATTTGTAAAGATTTATAAATCATTATAAACTGTATTTTTATAGTAATTAATTTCATAGTAGAAATGATTTTAGTATTTATTTTATATGAAAATAAATTTATATATTAATTATTTAAATAATATATATATGAAATAATTATTAGTATTATTCTAATAACTATTTTATTATGTGAATTTATATATATTAGTTAAGTTAATTATTTTAACTTAATTAATAAATGATATTTATGCAAGATAAATCAGATATGGAATCCAAACCCTAATTTTGGATTTTGTTTAAGGAATGGGGATAATAATATAATATTATTATTTTTCAAGTGTTCTAAGTATGTATGTTAGGAGTGTATGGTTAATTTGAGAAACCCTAATTTAAAACTCAAATTAGAGTTCAAGATTGTTTGTAATTGTGTTATGTGATTAATATTAATTGTTAAAGATTTGATTAGGTAAACCCTAATTAAAATTTAGAAACCCTAATTTTTAAAAGTTAGAAACCCTCATTATGGGAAACCCTAATTGTAAATTAGAAACCCTAATTTGCTAAATTGGTAACCCTAATTATTAATTGTAAGATAAATTCTAATTTGTGGACATTAAAACCCTAATGTTCATGTATAATGTAATTAGAAAATTAAACAAAATTAAGAAACCCTAATTTCATTTTTAGAAACTAAATTTCCATTTTTAGTTTAATTACAAAATTCTAGAAAAATTAAAAATTTTGATAACCTTAGGGTTACCTGAGGGTTTGCAAGGATTGCATTTGTGCCATTAAAATCCTAAGCCAATTGACCAAAATGCCCCTCTTGCATTATTTGAGCTTACTTGTATATCTAGCAAATATTGGAGTTGTTGGCCAACCCTTGACTTCTCCTTGTGACTGTAATACAAGGCATATCAGCAGCAACAACTCAGCCCCTTCATTACAACATTATATATAGAGATTGGAGAGAGAAAATGTCATTTCCTTAGCTCATTTTTGCACAACACTCAATAAAAATCCTCTCAACCCCAAACCTCCGAAATTTCCTTCATATATCAGTCATTAATCAAGCCCCAGTAACAATCACAACAAATCAGAAAGCCTAGAATCAAAAATCATTCATAGAAGGTATAAAACCTAAATGAAATCTAACTTTTGATCCTATGTTAGATGTTAGTTTTTTGTGTTAAATATGTTGTATGTAGTGTATAATGACGATCTGGGTTGCTAGATGTTAGATCCATAACATCTAGAGGCTCGGATTGAGTGATTTTAAAAATCTGGAAATTTTCTTTTATGTAGACTGACAACCATATGTCAGACCCTGTAGATCTTTGGATGTTTATTCTTTTTGTGTTTTTAGGCTTTGATCTGGTAGTATGCTATGAGATCTTTGATCTGAAACTGGAATCAAAGTCAGATCATAATCCGGTTGAAAAGTTATTAGTGGTCAAACCACGTTGACCGGCATTGACCGAACGTTTCTAGGTAACCCGTAACGTGCCCAGAAAGTCTGACAGCATGTTCATGCGTTTAGATCTTGCTTGTATTTACATTTTAGACCCTGTTATTATTGTAATGTTGTTGTCTGACGTGTAGGCTATATGACCATGCCTCTAGAATCATTAGATCCTTCTCTGAATCAAAGTAATCGATGGTCAGTGGTGGTGGTGTGAATCATGCGGGATGAAGTTTATGGGTAACCCAGAAACCTTCATAAGCAGTTTCTGACCACTACTTTGACCGGTCCATATCTGTTTGATGTGATGTTGTTAAACTATTTTTGTGGCATGGATCTATTGTCTTACATATGGTCTACATACTGAAACTCTAATATCACAAAAATAATACACGGATTTCAAGTAGTGGAAGCCCAAAGTAGGTTGAAACAGATCGTTTTTCTTCATTTACGAAAACCCGAAATGAAGAACATCTCCGATGTACCACTTTGAAGGCTTAGATCTCTTTCGTGCTATATTATATGATCATGGTTATTCTTGGATCATGTAGTCTGACACTATCACTACACGATCTGCTGAACAGCTAGCCCAGAAACATTACAGATTAAGAATTAAACGTGATCAAACTACCTATCTCGTACACTGCTATGAATGTTCTTGAGGGCTTAAGAACACCTAAGGCGATGCTTTCTTATGCTAAAGGCTATAGCGACAGATTTAATAATTATATTTATTTTATTTTCCAAAAATCATTTAAAATAGAAATTAATTATTAAAAATTCCAAAAATAGTTTTAAAAATTATTTTTAGTTATAAAAATTAACTTTTAATAATTTGACCAAATTTTCATAAATATTAATATTTAATTGAATAGTATTAATATTTTATTTTATTTAATTGAATAGTATCCTACCTTTGTATTTTCTTTATGCAATGGACAAGAGTAAGAAAGTGTCAGAATTATATTATTATTGTACAAATTATTAACCCTATTGTTATATATATTATATTCGATCATTGATTATCAATATGGTAGTATATTGTAATTCTGATGTATATTCTATTCATTAATTTCTAGATATGGTTATACAAGTGTCCCCACTTGAATTATAAGTTATTGTTGAACAAGATAAAACCTTTTTGTATCCAACTGAGTTGTTTTGGTTCGGATTCCCGACTATGTATGAACATCCCGAACTTGAGAAAACTTTTATGCGCCCAAGGTGGACAGAGTGAACGATCATATTGTTCTTGCATGTAGTATTGATCAATACAGGGCATAACGGGCTGATCACCCCCCGTGTATGTAAGTTATGACGGTTTGTAGATGAAGTTTTGTTTAACCTTTTCAAAAATAGAAAATAATGTTCATAGTCTATTGACTAATTTCTATTTATAGTCAGTACGTAGTTTCAAAAATTTGATAAAGAATTAATATATTATTATTATTGGTTCAGATTAGTTCACAACTGTTGATTCGTTGTAGAAGAGCAATACAAAGAAAACATTTAATCCATTCAGCTAATATTTATAATTGTTATTACTTGTTGGGCACTCAAATGCTCATCCTTGCTTAATTTAAATGTTTTCAGCCTATCGTGATCAACCTGAAGGATCATGTAGAAACAAAGGAAAAAGAAAGTAAACATAATAAGATTTATGGTATTTTATGTAATAATTAGACGTTATCAAGACAATGGTATCTATTAATTATCATGTAATGAATGTTTAAAGGTTGTGTACCTGGGATTTAGACTCTGATGTGTAAATGAAGTTTCGTATCTATATTATTGTTATTATTATTAGTTTTATTCCGCTCATAGAAATGGTATCGTGGAGCATCGAGTTCGGGTTTGAAGTACACGATTGGGGGGGGGTCAAATTACCCTTACTCTGCCAAGCCTATTAATAGAAGCTCATTTTTTCATTATTTTTCACCAATTCATTCAAGTTATAGAGAGAAAGTATAGAAAGAATAAGAGAGAAAGAAGAAGAGTATTCTCACATTACACTATTAAAGATCCAATCTCCTACTAAGGTAAGGGGTATTATTTCTTTCGTATTCGTAAGTGATATTATTCTTGTTCAATATTCGTAAGAAATAATATTTTCTTCCATACTGTATAGTATGTAAGTAATATTATTTCATTTCATATTCCTAATTATACACTTATGTTGATATGTATTGCTTCTATACTCCATGAAATTAGTAGAATATCATTGATATTTGCGATTCATCTAGTATCTTTTCATAGAAATATTATTCTAAGCATTCTTGATAATTTTTAATCTTTTCATGCCGGGGTACTATTCACGGGTTACTATTCTTGAAGTACTATTCATGGGGTACTATTCACTCGGGGTACTATTCATGACAAAAATTGATTGCTTCTCGGTCCAAATAATTTTTGATACAATATTTTTCTTAAATTTTACTCCACAAAGCAGTATCATGTTGACAATTTGGACATTTTTGAATTCTGGATAAATTAAATTATAAATCTTTAAAGTGTTTAATCAACTGTTTGGATAAGATCATATTCATACAATTTTAGTATTTGAATAGTTTTCATATGATTTCCTTGTGGGTTCGACACTCAACTTATTACATTATTACTTATGTAATGCGTATACTTGCGTGTGTTATATCGGTTGCGAAATTGATTAACAGGCATGCTTATTGTTGTAAGCAAACTATACCAATGGTAGATGATCATCCCAACTACCTTCAAAATTCATGATTCAAGATCTTAGCATATCTTCTAGCATCTCAATTGTCCTTTCACTTTAGCCGTCAGTTTGAGGATGATACGATTTACTCAACCTCAACTGCGTTCCCATCTGCTCTTTCAAACTTCGCCAAAAATTCGACGTGAATCGTGGATCATGATCTGACACTTCAAAACTAGTACTCCATTTCTTGAAACAATCTCTTTAACATAGAGTTTAGCTAACTGTTCTAAATTGAACCTGACTTTTATCGGTAAAAAGTGAGCCGACTTCGTCAAACGATCCACTATTACCCAAACAACGTCGTATTGTGACACCTCCAAATCTGGGTGCTTCAATCTCTCAGATTCGGTGTTCACTGATCTAAAACTCATAACTATCTACCCATGAATAAGGAATGTAAAAGAAATAACAACCTTAAATAAAAATCCTCCCTATAAAAGGGTTGCAAAACATAATCCCAGATCGTTAACCTTAATTACATCATCAAAACGCGTAAAGATAAATATGTCACATAATAAAATTTAAGTCTGATTACATAAACCATAACAAATCAAGTCTTCAAGACTTGTTCATCTTACCTTTTCCTTTAATAGTGGTTGGCTCGTCAACCTTCTCAACTTTAGCTGCAATGGTTATATATATATATATATATATATATATATATATATATATATATATATATATATGCAAGAGTGAGTAAAACAATGATCACTTGAAAGAACATAATAACTGTTAATAAATAAGCTTAATTGAATTGAATAGCATTTCTATTTTGATAATCAAGAACTGATATTAGAATTCATCTGAGGGTCACAAGACCATGAACTATGTCTCAGGTTATAGGTATTTATACCTAAGCCTTTAACAGTCGTTAGACTATATAGAATTTCCTTCTCGTACTTAAGGTGATCAATCCTTCGTACCATGTATTATGCATAAACATCTTAATTCTTTGGCATAAATAATCCCTTACAATAGGGTTGTTCATCTCAATTTTATTTTACGAGTTCGCACCAAACTAAATTTAGTTTAGAATATCTTCAAGGAAAATTTAGAGTTCAAAACGTTCATCAACTATTGATTAATTGAGTCAACATAGGGTCACTAGCTATTTAACAATTCGATAGCAACATAAGTTTGAACAATGATTTACAATCAAGGTTTAAACAACAACAACTCACCATTGAATAACGATGTATAACACAGTGAAGCTTTCGAAAGAATTAGAAAGCCTCATTTAAAATCAAAAGCTAAAATAGCTCAAGTTTTGAATAGCGAGAAATAAGAGCTAGAAACCTTGCTCATTATAGATTAAAGTTAAGGAGCTTGCACAAGTAAGGATAGCAAACTTGCTGGACCATAAAAAGGTAAAGTAAGAAACTTTCTTAATATAAGAGTAGGGTTCAGAAACTTGCCTCGTGCGTATGCTAAATAATTACTAGTCACACTCCCATATAATCTTACAACATTTAGTATCACAACACCAATTAATTGTAATACAATTACCATAATTGGTTCATTTCTTTTAAGCTTTACTTCATAACTCATAACACGTTATCACACTTTACGACAATGGGTTTCACTTCATATTAAACATATTAATCAACCACTTAAAATCATTCTTTACATGTTCAACAAAAATCTATTTAAACATCTCATAATATAATTAACACACTTTCATTATCATTGCATATAATTAGATTAACATCCCAAAATTTTATACATTAAAATATCTATTTTTGGCAATTTCTGCTAAGTGGCGCTGCAACACTGCCAAATGAACTACAGTAGGCGCTGCAGCTCAGGCATGGCGCTGCCACGTGAGAGAAAAGCTTGAAATCGGCGATGCAGCTTGGTCTCGGTGCTGCAGCGCTCTTATTTACTCACAGAATAGGAGTCATCGCTGTACTCATCATCGAGCAATCGAGTGGTGTCATGCGGTTCTTCTTTCTTCACGCGAAACGAGCGATCGCGGCGCTTCTAAGACAATATCCACGCAGAATAATACTCGCGAAGAACACAAAACTAATTCAAATTGGTCTAAAAACTTTTCTTAAACAACAAATTTAGCACATATAATTCACATAAACTTTACAATAACACGACCTACTATCTCTAACATGAAATTAACAATATAAACTACATAAACATCCAAATTAAAACCTTTAAATTCACTATTTTTGCTATTTCTTCCCTATTAGACATTTTTAGCGAAACAAATAACTATAAATCTGTTTTTCAACCAAAACAATCCGTTTAAATCAAATTGTTTTCGTTTCTTCATGTATTTTCACAATCAACGATCAATTTATGGTTTATCATACAAATTGAACATCAATTTTAACATCACATAAGCCATGTTCATATACATATCACTGTAAACTCACGATGATAACATTTTGTTCATATTAAAACATACTTCATGGATTAAATTAGTCCAAAATTGTTTGCAAATGACAAATAACAAAGTATAAATTACCATTTAACATATATAACCCATTATCTCAACAATCAACTATAAAAACTAATTACAAAGAATGAAAACTCAAGAATATGAAAAAAATAAGAATTTATACCTTTGATTCTAGTTTAGACTATGTTAGAAGATAAGAATGGCATTTTTAGTCCTCTTCTTCCTTCTCTAGTTCTCCAATTCCTCCCCAATTTTTAAGACTCCTCACTTTCTCTCAAGTTTTATGTGTTTTTCTTCTTTTTCTTCTTTGTTTTCTTCTTCCCTCTCCCTATATTATACATAACTGATATATTTTATATAAACTAATAATATAATACGTAATATAAAAAATCTAACAACTTAATATCCCTTTTTAATTCTTTGTCAATTATGTTTGTTTTTTTAAAAAATTCAAAAGCCACTAAGGCTTATTTGGAAAAACTGAATTAAAAATAAGGATTAAAAAGAATTAAGTCTTGTTTGGTAAAACCAAATTAAATCTCTTTTTAACTTATTTTAATAACTCATTTACTATATAGTTTATTTGTCACGCTTTGTTTAATTAAATTCTAATATTCAAATTAAATCAAAATGCCACATAAATCAAATTGTTACAAATTTATAATTTATAATTTATATTTATAATTTATAATTTATAATTTTATTATAAATCATAATTTTCTTAGTAAATCTCAAATTTAATTATTATATTAAATTAGAATACCACTACAATTATTCAACTTATTTAATTTAATTAATTCTTCAAATTAACTTCAAAACACAAAATTACCAAATATCAATTTAATTAATATATTACACTTAATTAAGTTAATTCACAACAACTCGTGAATTATTTATTTAACTAATAAATAAATCAAATATTTATTTAACACATCAACTAAAATATTTATGTAATTTAAAAAATATTTTAAATTACATACAAAAATTCTACATCGTTACATCCTTCCCTCATTACAAGGATTTTGTCCCCATAATCATAACTCAATAAATTCATTCGTCACATTTTCCCTCCTTATAAGGATTCTGTCCCCAGAATCAAAGATACTGATCAAACAAATAACTCAGGATATCGTTTCATCATCTTATCTTCGGGTTCTCACGTAGCTTCCTCGGCACTGTGGTTCCTCCATATCACCTTCACATAAGGTATTACTTTATTTCTAAGCAATTGTTCTTTCCTATCAACTATCTGGATTGGAATTTCCTCATAAGATAAATCTTTATTAAACTGTAATGGTTCATACTCGATCACATGCTTGTGGTCGGGTTTATACGGTCGTAACACCGAAACATGAAAGACATTGTGAATATGTTCTAATTCTGGAGGTAGAGCTACCTCATAAGCCACTTCACCTACTCTTCGCAGTACCTCAAAGGGTCCAATAAACCTCAGTCTTAGCTTCCCTTTCTTACCAAATCAAATTTTTCCCTTCTAAGGATAAACTTTTAGGAAAACAAAATTTCCAACATTAAATTCTTGATTTTGTCGGTGTTGATCATCATATTTCTTTTGTCTTTCTTGAGCAACTACCAATCTTGCTTTGATAACTTTGATAACTTTAGCGGTCTGTTGTACCAATTTCGGCCATAATAGTTGACGTTCACCAACTTCATCCCAGCACAGTGGAGTTCTGCACTTTCTTCCGTACAACACTTTGTAAGGCAGTATGCCAATACTCGTGTGGTAATTGTTATTGTAGGCGAATTCAGTCAATGGTAAACGATTATCAGTGATGCATGCTCACAAAATATCTTCTAATGTTTGGATTATTCGTTCACTTTGGTTGTCCATTTGAGGATGGTACGTCGTACTCATTCTCAACTGTGTTCCCATACATTCTTGTAGTCTCTTCTAGAAGTTTGATGTGAATCGTGAATCTCTGTCTAACATAATTGACAATCAAATCCCATACCTTAGAATGATATCCTTGACATATAACTTTGCCAACTGATCCAGATTGAATCTAATCTTTATTGGCAAAAAGTGTGTTGATTTCGTCAGTCTATCCACAATCACCCAAATTGCATCATAGCCTTTTGTGTAGTTGGGAGACCTACCACAAAATCCACTGTGATATGTTACCACTTCCATTCCGATATTTCAAATGGCTGCAACAACCCACACGGTCTCTGATGCTCGGCTTTGACTTTTTGGCATGTCAAGCATTTTACGACACGTTCTGCAACATCTCTTTTCATATTCGGCCACCAGAAATGTTGTTGTAAATCCTGATACATCTTCGTAATCCTCGGGTGAATTAAAAATCTTAAATTATGTGCTTCAGTCAAAATTTTGTCTTTAACCTTAGGTACTGACGGAACCTAAATTCTTCCCTGGAACCTCAGTAATCATTCGGTATCGATCTTAAATTTCGCCTCACCACCTTCAGACTCTCTTTCCTTGGTTTTCTCGCATCCTTCATCTTGAAGTTTGACGTTCTTTACCTTGTCCACTAAAGTTGAACTACCTTCCATATGGAACAATCTTTCATTTGATTCCTTCAAAAATTATACTTCCAACTCTAGTTTTGCCATTGCCGAAATGAGCTCCTTTTAAGTAGTTAACAACATTAACTTCTCCCGACCCTTTCTACTCAAGGCATCGGCAACCACATTTGTTTTACCCGGATGATAAAATATTTCACAATCATAATCTTTTATCAGTTCCAACCATCGTCTCTGGCACATGTTCAGATCCTTCTTTGTGAAAATGTATTTCAGACTCGTATGGTCCATATATATCTCATACTTCTCCCCATAGAGATAATGTCTCCAACATAAAACTTAAATGTTCTACGTGTTCCTCTTGACTTTAGAGTGCACCAGAATATCATCGATGAACACCACCACAATCTTATCTAAGAATGGCTTAAACACCCTGATCATAAAATCCATAAATGATGCGGGGACATTGGTCAAACTAAAAGACATTACCAGAAACTCGTAATGTCCATACCGAGTTCTTAATGCCATCTTCAGAACATCCTTCTTCCTTACCTTCAGCTGATGATACCCACTTCTCATATCTATTTTCAAGAAGTATTTAGCTCCCTTTAGCTGATCAAACAAGTCATCTATTCTTGGCAACTAATACTTATTCTTAATACAGACTTTTTTTAATTCCCTATAATCAATGCAAATACGCTTTGGCTCATCCTTCTTCCTTACGAATAACACTAGTGCTCCCCACGAGGACACACTCGGCTGAATATATTTCTTATCTTGCAACTCTTCCAGTTGTACCATCAATTCTTTCATCTCCACCAGAGATATTCTGCACGGGGCCTTTGATATCGGAGTAGTCCCTAGTGCTTAGTTGATAACAAACTCAATTTCCCTATCAGGTGGAAGTCCTGGCAAATCATCCGGAAATACGTCCACAAAATCCCTAACTACTGGTATCTCCTCCAGTTTCGCACCCCTTTTATAAGTATCGACTATGTAAGCTAAATATCCTACACAGTCTTGTCTCAATAATCCTTTGGCTTGCATAATCGTCAGACAACTCGCTTGTCTAGGCGACTTGCTACCATAGATAAACTACCTTTGATGGAGTCACAAGGTTTACACATTTCTTTTGGCAATCAATTATCGCTCCATAATTGAATAGCCAATCCATCCCCAATATAACATCAAATTCCCCAAGTTTAATCGGGATTAAATCTACTGTTATTACATTTTCCTTAATATTCACCCTAAAGTTCTTATATACGAATCTAACAGGATTCATCTCCCTATTTGCAATTTCTATGTTCAAAGGGAAATTTAACTATTCACTAGGCAATCCAAAATTCTTAACAAAATCATCAAATATAAATGAACACATAACACCCGAATCAATTAATACATATACATTGATATCATTGATTTGAATGATACCTGATGTGACAACCCGGAGATCCGGATTGTCCAGAAATTAAGATTTAAAGAATTAGTTATTAATAAAATGAATTTTTATTAATACTATTCTGTGCTATGTGTTTATTAATCATTTTATAACCTAGAATGGTTATAAGTCGGGAGGATTCTGGCTACGAGCTAGATTTAACGAGTAAGAATTTTCAAGACGAAAATGAAAGTTTTTCGGGAACAAAAATATTTTTGGGGAAAAAGACGAAATAGGCACTATTCATCCATTTCTGCTCGGAGATTTATTTTGAAATTCTGAGAAGTTATTGATTGCGTGAAATCTTGAGACGTGATTGAATATTCAATAATATTTCAGTTATGGCAAAAACAAAGTTTTCGCTCATGACTCAAAACCTAAGGGTTAGGAAAGTGAGTTCCGAGAATGTAATGAGTGTACGATAATAACTAGGGTTATTATGCGTGAGAAATACTGAGTATGATACGAGTTATTATACTGAGTATATTACGAAGATTAGTACGACGATAATACTGAATATCGTATTTAATAATATACGAAGAGAAGACGAGATTACGAGAAAGGAATGCGTAGAATACGATTAGTCTTAATGGACTTTGTGTTCATAGACTTTTTTAGAATCCAATTGGACTTGGATTATGTCAAGCCCAATGATTTGTGAAGTTAAGCCCAAGTTAGGCCAAAAAAGAATTAGGATTAAGCCCGATCCAAAGAAATTAACCGCGGATCGAACCGATGAGTCACCAGATGGGTAAAACCCATGTGGCAACCCATTGGGATGACCCATGGGCATAAGGGGCGGCCACTTGGCCACCAAGTAAGGGTGGTGGCCAAGTAAACTTGGTGGCTAAGTTGTTAAGGAGGTGGGAATAGTGATTTTAGGGGCGAAATGACTATTTTTCCCTAGCTTTGAAAATCTATGAATAGAAAGCTAAATTTTGATTTTCTAGGATTTTGAAAATCCTATAACTTGAGAGAGAAAGAGAGAGACTTTGGATGGGAGAGGAAGAGAAAGAGAATGAGGAAAAGCTAGCTCGATTGCACGCTTTGTCCGTCGGAAGGAGATTAAAGAAGAATGGTAATCCGAACACTAGTTTCTTCTAAATTTTCTTTAAGTTTTTATGTTCAAAAACATAACTTAATGAAGATAAGAAGTTGATTAAGTTAGAAATGATTTCATATGGTGGAAATCATAAGAAAATGAAGAAATAAAAATAAGAAATTTAGTTTATATATTTCTTATGGAAGTATAAGATTCGTAAGGATTTTGAGCGATCCGAATGAATCCTATGAATGAGTAGGTCAAATAAGTAAGGAATAGTGTTCTATAATATCAAATTCCAAGAAAAAGTGAAATCGTAATCCAAAATATCGATTAAAATGAAGAATGAACGAAGAACACGCAAAGAACACGAAGAACGTTGTTGATGGACAAATTTAAAACCATCATAGTGTAATTGTTGTTGATGGACAAGTTTAAAACCATCGCGTATAAGTTATATGCTTATTGCTTGGTTAGGAATGTTAGAAACGTTCATGAAGAATGGATTAAAACTAAGCTATAACGAAGTTATGGCAAAAATTTTGTAAAAGAAGAACGAAAATTTGAAAGTTAGTAAATGAACTCGAATGTGTAGGGTTTCATAAGAATGTAAGAGAATGTATAAAACGTGAGTCGTGGACTCAAGAACGAACAAATTCCGAGTTCGGATGACCGAATTACGGACGAACGAACGAAGAACGTTAAAAATGTTAAAATTAACGAAGAGTGAAGATTAAGCCAATTGAATGGCATGTTAATGAATTCAAAACGAATTTCTGTCAGTGGGTAATTGAAGTAAGTAAGATAAGGAAGAAAATGGCTTTGGAACGACCTCGTTCCGAGTTATAACGAAGAAGTTATGAGATCGTAAAGTACGCATCTCAAACTTGATGAAAGACTTAGAAAATTTTTCTAGGTTTCATACTCGGCGCCGCAGCGCGAGTCGTGCCTTGGAGGCCATAATCTTCTGGAGAGTGGAGCCGCAGTGCGAGAGATAACAAAGGACTTGAAAGTCATAGCCACCAACTCGTGAAGAGAGGAGAGAAGTAGGTAGGTCGCACCGCAAAGACGAGAGGAAAGGAAGGGCACCAGTCTTTGCACGTAGCAGGTCGGCAAAATGCCCGTAAATGAGATTTTATTTCTCTAAGTCTTGGGGATGTGCAAGAAAGAAGTATGAATATGTAGTTCAATTAATGTAACACTTAATCAAGTGTTTTAAACCTTTAATAAAGTTTGAACGAAAAGATTGAAATGAGATTAAAAGATAGAGAATGTGGATGCGAGTTACGGAACTGATGTCCGGGGACTGTAGTCGCGACAAATGAACGTGAGGGATTACTGTGATTGCGATTCCTTAGACGTTTGGTGATGAAGGTAATGAATAACATTCCAATGTTATGTCATGGTAAAAAAGATAAGTGTAAAGCGTATAGACGCTGTGAATGAAACGTTGTTGCGATAAACGATCGGTCTTATCATACAAATGAACGGTATGGCTTCGACATTAAGAAAGAATAATGAACATGGGGTTCATGGGATGGATAACGATCAAAAGCGATTTAAAAACCTTGAGTAAAGGTTGAATGAAAGATTAAGAGACGAGCAACGTGAACGTTGAATGCGTAAACGATTATCGTGAATTGTATTTGCATTAGACGAACGTTCTAAGTATACCCTGGTTGTATAACTTAGACGTTGATGAAGGTAGTAAGTAAGATATGAATTATCAAGAAAGCCATAACGAACGGTAATAAGAAAATTGAAAGCCTAATGTGAGTCGGATAAGAATGAGTCCTGAGGTATTGCAATTATTTGCCAGAAAGCCATATGGAATAAGAAATTAACTTAATGAACATTATAATTTAATAGTTCGTATAAGTTAAGAGAAAGTTAGGTTATGGTACAATCGTAACCTTTGATGGTTGACATATGGGAGCTGGGCTAAACAATTCCTTCAGAGAGCGAAGGTATATACGAAACTGGCAACCGATCTAACTCAATGTGATGGCAGTGTAGATGAGACGGGAACTTGTTTGTTAGTTATTTGTGGGAAACCACTCAGAGTACCATATGGACTACTAGTAGAGAAGCGATGTGTGCTAAGTCCTAGTGAACTTATAAGAAGAAGATAAGAATGTAAATCATCAAAGATGATGAACGTTTTGAGTAAGACATCTCCGTATGTCATGAAACCGTAAACCGGTAATGAAAGTTAGTCGCGTAAACTTATTTTGCATGAACGTGAACCTTAAGAAGTAAAGTAAAGTAAACCAATGCGTAAGTCAAGTATATGACTAATTGGTGTATGTGTTATTTCCTTATGTGTTATAGGGATTGGAATGAGCAGTTCAGCGTAAGCTATAGATGTGCGTAAGGCAAATTTCCTAACTTCTTTCATATTTCAAATGAATGCTAGTTTCTAAAACTTCTCAAATGTTGAACTTGAGAAGTTCTGTCTATGGAAAATGTGTGATATTTGTACAAGGTGGTAGTATGTATGAGGCCTTGTGCCACAATTTGAACACTTCAGTGTTTCGTGAGATGAACTGTTCTATGATTGAACTGTTCAATACAAGTATGTTTTGTTTATACATGAACCATTATTGTTAAGTCTGGGCTAATGATTCTAGCCAGACAGGATGTGTATGAAAAAGGTAGAAGAATGAAAGTATTTCAAAGTGCATGTGAAGAATGTTTTAAAATGATAGGAATCGAGATTATTCCTATTATTCAAGCTGCTTCGTAACCTTTGTTCGGTTATTGAAGTCAGAAAAGAATGATTAAATTCTTGAAGTTGTTTATTCAACTGTTATGACTTGCTGGGCAATTGAATGCTCACACTTGCTTTAAATGAAAAACATTTTCAGCGAACGATGTTAGAAGAACTTAAGGATCCCGGAAAGATCAAGCTGATCGGTATCTAGACGAAGTGCCATTCAGTATATGAATGTGCTTCAAGAGCAAGTGAAGACTTATAATATAGAATGATAGAATTAAACTATAGACTAGTTTAATGAACAGTTATGAATCCTTGGTGGCAGATGAAAGTCACTCGTGTAAGATGAAATGAATAATGTATTTATTATTATTTTTAGTGGAAAAGGTTATAAGGTTTCCAAAACCTGGGATTTGAGAGTATATGTTGTTATATTTTGGTATATAATGATGTATGTTGGATGAATGATGTACTCGTAACGTACGGAATTCGGGTGTGAAGATAGACCGGATTTCGGGGTGTTACAAGTTGGTATCAGAGCTGATAGGTTATAACCCTTAGGTAGGAGTACCTAAGACTATAATCATAAAGAGAAGGATAAGAAGATCACCACGTGATCATAGTAAATCGTAATGTGATGAGAGTCATTAACGATGAATGATTTATAGCTAATGCTATAAATGAATGATACTACGAAGTAGTACGTGAAGAAGAACTCAAATTGAGTTGTAAAGGATAGTATACGAATTAAAGAAAATTCGTATTAAGTAAAGAGAAAGTTAGAAGTTGTAAAATTTCAATTGAGGACTCATGTGATGGCTGAGTTGTATGAATCTTTGTATGGGCAGAGGTTTGTGCTTGGTGTAACAACCACTCAGTTTATTACAGTGATAATCATTAAAATTAGTCGCGCTATCAAGATGTATATAATGAGAAGGTGA
This sequence comes from Panax ginseng, assembly GCA_020205605.1. Lineage (NCBI taxonomy): Eukaryota > Viridiplantae > Streptophyta > Magnoliopsida > Apiales > Araliaceae > Panax > Panax ginseng. The sequence goes on from CM035136.1 coordinate 64,256,088, forward strand.
ATCTTTTCTCATATATATACATGATAGGTAGAAAATGATAAGATTAGGTGCGAGTTCTTGAAACTCGTACTTATGAAAAGTTTGTGACTCATAGTTATATGCTATGTTTCTGAGCCCTAAGCATATGGATAGTCTTTGATTTGTTCTTGGATTACATATTGCGAAGATAAGTTCTTAAACACATATGGTTGTGGAAAGTTCCTGAACACATAAAGTGTGGTAAGTTGATGAACTATACTACGGTATAGAAATGTTTAGACTGAAAGTAAGTATTTTCAGTAGACTTAGCATTGAAGGTGCTAGAGAAGATTAAGTATTGTCGTAAGTAAGACAATGAAGGAAGATGGAGAATAGGATATTCCAAGTCATCTAGCTATCCTATATTTTGAAATTTCTTAAAATCGTGCTGATGTGCGTATTTTGAAAATGAAAGAATTGGTTTAGCTTTTGGAACCAATGGATATTTAAAGAACTATTCTTGGTATATCTATGCTAATAGTTTCAGCTAGATAGAAATTGGTTTAAAAATGAATTTTATATCATCAGTGCATTTGAAGTAAAGATGGTAAAAGGATGGAGTTATTAATGCAATTAAACCTGGTGTTGGATTTGATCTTAGGAACAACAACTTGCTATGGTATGATGTATAATGACGAAGTCATAAACTGATGAAGTCCTCAACGTGCTGTGAAGAGTGCGGTATCATGACGTCATGAAACGTTTAGATGTATTGCAAAAGAATTTAAAGAAGTAGTCGATGTCAAGCGAGTTGACTAGACGAATGTTTCAAGTTGATGTCCAATTTATTGGTATGGTCTAAGCTACTTGATTTGGCTAAGACGAATTGTATGTCTTGATTAAAAGAAAATTGAGCTTTCTTTGAAGAGCTATGCCAAACCAAATTGTTTTGGTGCGGAATCTAAGGAGTAAGTCTGAGGTGAACATACTCTGAAATGGGGTTATACGATGGGTTGATCACCTACGTATAGAAGATGTAGTTTACCTTCTTTGTGATTATAAACTGAGCGTGGAAAGAAAGGTTACGGCGTCATGCTGGTAAACCTAGTAAGAGTTCATGGTCAATTTGACCCCTCAGGAAACGTATGAAATGTTTAAAGGAATCTTTATATTCCTCGTTATTCCTTTCACTTCATGATTCTTGATAAGTTATGAAGGGTAAGGAATGTTTGAAAGATAATAACTTGTTTGAAGAGAAGTTGAGAAGAAGGGTAAGCTAAAATTTCGAGGACGAAATTCTTTGAAGAAGGGGAGAATGTGAGAACCCGGGTAAGGGTTTTGTTTGAAGAAATTCCGAGGACGGAATTTTTATAAGGGGGGAAGGATGTGACAACCCGAAAATCTGGATTGTCTAAAAATTAAGATTTAAAGAATTAGTTATTAATAAAATGAATTTTTATTAATACTATTATGTGATATGTGTTTATTAATCATTTTATAACCTAGAATGGTTATAAGTATGGAGGATTCTGGCTACGAGCTAGATTTAACGAGTAAGAATTTTCAAGACGAAAATGAAAGTTTTCCGGGAAAAAAAAATTTCCGGGGAAAAAGACGAAATAGGTACTATTCATCCGTTTCTGCTTGAAGATTTATTTTGAAATTCTAAGAAGTTATTGATTGCGTGAAATCTTGAGACGTGATGGAATATTCAATAATATTTCAGTTATGGCAAAAACAAAGTTTTCGCCTGCGGACTCAAAACCTAAGGGTTAGGGAAAGTGAGTTCCGAGAATGTAATGAGTACGTATAATAACTAGGGTTATTATGCGTGAGAAATACGAGTATGATACGAGTTATTATACGAGTATATTACGAAGATTAGTACGACGTATAATACGAATATCGTACGAATAATATACGAAGAGAAGACGAGATTACGAGAAAGGAATGCGTAGAATACGATTAGTCTTAATGGACTTTGTGTTCATAGACTTTTTTAGAATCCAAGTCTTCTTGCTTAACCTTACTATTCCTTACTCCACCTCCTTACTATTCCTTACTTAACCTTCAAGTCTTCTTGCTAGCTACATAAAGTTCTTGGGCATCACACAAAATCCTTGCCCATCACACTTACCCATTTCACACTTGGTTTGACCCATGGGTCAAGGCTTTACTTTGGGCTTGATAATTAACCTAGATTTCTCTCTTAATAGGCTTATGCTACAAATAGTTTGGGCTTATGATCAATCAAACACTTGGGCTTGATTAATACTTACATTGGACTTCTACCAATAGCTAACAATCCTACAAGTCCATTAACTTAATCTTAACAACTTAACCATTATACCCCACGTATAATCTTCGTATACTAACTCGTATATTAGTTCGTAATATACGTTATTTCATTCTTCATACATAATAGTACAATACATAGTATTATTCTTTCATTCTTTACTTCATAAAATGTATACACATTATATGATCACAACTTTCTTCCTTTAATGCTTAATAACGTAATGTTCCCAATTTAAGTCCGCATGCGAAATATTACGTTTCCCATACTTAGATTATTATTACATAATCGATATCACCTCGATATTATAACATTACATATTTCTCGGAAATTCAAAAATAATTTCTGAGCGGAAATTGATGAATAGTGTTTTTCGAAAAATTTCTCGAAATACTTTTATTTTCGTTTTAGAAAATCAAACACTTTAATTCTTGCACGTAGTTAAAATACTACGACGTTCCGACGTTTCTAGGTTATAGAACAACATTCATCTTCTCAATACATAATAATAATAAATAATATTATTTTATTCATTATTAAAAGTAATTACAAAATGTTCGATTTTCCTATACTATAATCTCTCCCCTTATAAGGATTCTGTCCCCAGAATCTCGCTATATATAAAAAAAAATTACACAAATAAATGCTGGTAATTCTTTTTCATCATTTCTTCTAACTCCCACGTTGCTTCTTCTGCATCGTGGTTCTTCCATATCACCTTCACCGAAGGTATGACTTTATTCCGCAGAACTTGTTCTTTTCTATCGACAATTTGAATCGGCATTTCCTCGTACGTTAAGTCCTTTTCAACATGAATAGGCTCATATTCTATCACGTGCTTATAATCCAGCTTATAAGGACGTAACACGGATACGTGAAATACATTATGTATCCGTTCTAGGTCTGGAGGTAATGCTAACATGTAAGCTACCTCACCTACCCGTTTCAATACTTCGAAAGGTCCTATAAACCTCAGACTTAACTTTCCCTTCTTTCCAAAATGTATCTTTCCTTTCGAGGGAGATACTTTTAGAAATACATACGAACCTACTTCAAACTCTCGATTCTCTCTATGCGGATCTGTAAACTTCTTCTGTCTGTCTTGAGCTGCTAGAAGACGCATATGAATCTTCTTAACAATATCCACTGTCTTTTGTACCAATTCTGGTCCCAACATCCGACGTTCTCCTACCTCATCCCAATATAGTGGTGTTCTGCATTTCCTCCCATACAAAGCTTCGTATGGCGGCATACCTATGCTTGCATGATAACTATTGTTAAACGCAAACTCCACTAATGGTAGATGATCATCCCAACTACCCTTGAAATCTATGACGCAAGATCTTAGTATATCTTCTAACGTCTGAATTGTCCTCTTACTCTGTCCATCCGTCTGTGGATGATACACTGTACTCAGCTTCAACTGCATTCCAAACTGCTCTTGTAGACTTCTCCAAAAGTTCGACGTGAATCGTGGATCACGATCTGACACAATCGATACTGGCACTCCATGTCTAGAGATTATTTCCTTAATATAAAGTTAAGCTAACTGGTCTAAGTTATACTTAACCCTAATTGGCAAAAAGTGAGCTGACTTCGTCAATCGGTCCACTATTACCCAAATCGCATCATACCCCTTCTCGTAGCTCAAAGTCCAACCACAAAATCCATCATGATATTCTCCCACTTCCACTCAAATTTCTAATGACCGTAATAAGCCACTTGGTCGTTGATGTTCTACTTAACTCGTGATGTCAAGAACCTACTAACGTACTCGATAATCTCTCTCTTCATGTTCGGCCACCAGAAACTCTGTCGAAGATCTTGATACATCTTAGTACTACCAGGATGAATCGAAAACCTTAAACTATGAGCCTCTTGTAGAACCTACTCCTTTAATTATGTCTCATTCAGAACCCAAATTCTTCCTTCAAATCTCAATAACCCCTCGTTATCAAGACTGTACTTAATATTTTTTTCATTGATCAGCCGCTCTCTTATCCGATTACACTCATCAGTTTTGAGTTGCACCTCCTTAACTCTCTCTACGATGGTAGATTGCATCTCCTTCGCAAGCAACATTTTTCCCGCTTCACTTCCAACTCCATTCTAGCCATCTCTGTTATTAACTCAGTTTGAGCCGTTAACAAAGACAACTTTTCCCGACCCTTCCTACTTAAGGCGTCAGCAACAACATTGGCTTTTCCCGGGTGATACAGGATTTCACAGTTGTAATCCTTTATCAACTCCGGCCATCTCTTCTGCCTCATATTCAACTCCTTCTGTGTGAAGATATATTTTAGACTTTTGTGGTTCGTGTATATCTCACACTTTTCCCCATAAAGATAACGTCGCCATATCTTTAGGGAAAACACCACCGCGGCCAGTTCCAGATCATGAGTAGAGTAAACTTTCTCATAATTCGTCAACTGTCTAGACGCATACGCAATGACCTTGCCATGCTTCATGAGCACGCAACCTAGTCTTTATGCGAAGCATTGCTATAAACTACGAAATTTCCTGTGTCATCTGGTAATGACAAAATAGGCGCTTCACTCAACTTCTTCTTCAGTTCTTGAAAACTATCTTCGCATTTCTCAGTCCATACGTACTTCACGGTCTTCCTTGTCAAGTTAGTCAGCGGAGTAGCTATCTTCGAAAAGTCCTGAATGAATATCCGATAGTAACCCGCTAACCCTAAGAAACTCTGCACCTCAGTTGGTGTTTTCGGTTGTTCCCAATTCATCACGGCTTCCACCTTCGCTGGATCTACTGAAATCCCCTCATGGTCAATAACATGACCTAAAAACTGAACCCTCTCTAACCAA